>CM029598.1:26977466-27577466 GCA_017311375.1 Mytilus coruscus | reverse complement strand
TTTTCCAGTTACACTATTCTAAGTGACCAACAGTGAATAAACAATCTGTAAATTAAACAAGAGTGCACACGCTGAAATGTCTCGCCTTCTTTACTAACCCTTGATATTATGTTGATAGTCCTAAATATAAAGCTTTTCTACAACTATCACATAAACTTAACATGATCCAAAGAAATGAGGTCAGATAAACCAAACGAGAAATACATGTACATCTAACAATCATTCAATACACTAAATATAGTTGACCTATTGCTCATAGTTTCTAAGAAACAGACTTAACCAAGAAAAGTAAACATTGACTTATGAACCATGAAAATGAGGTCAAGATAAGATGAACCATACCAGACAGACATGTACACTTTACAATCAATCTATGCATTAAATATAGTTGACCTATTGTTTATAGTATCTAACATGTCTAAGAAACAAACTTAACCATGTAAACTTAATACTGACCAATGATCCACCAAAATGAGGTCAAGGTCAGATGATACCTGCCAGACAGACATATACAGCTTACAATCCTTCGTTACAACAAATATAGTTGACCTATTGCTTATTGTTTAAGAAAAACAGACCAAAACACAAAAACTTAACACTGAGCAATGTACACCTTACAATCCTTCCATACACCAAATATACTAGACCTATTGCTTATAGTATCTGAGATATGGACTTTACCACCAAAACTTAACCTAGTTCACTGATCCATGAAATGATTTCGAGGTCAAGTGAAAACTGTCTGACGAGCATGAGGACCTTGCAAGGTAAGCACATACTAAATATGAACCATGAAAATGAGGTCAAGGACAATGGACATGTGACAGACGGTAACTTCGTAACATGAGGCATCTATATACAAAGTATGAAGCATCCAGGTCTTCCTTCTTCTAAAATATGAAGCTTTTAAGAAGTTAGTTAACGCCACCGCCGCCGCAGGATCACTATCCCTATGTCGAGCTTTCTGCAACTAAAGTCGCAGGCTCGACAAAAAATGAAATATTTCACTATGCAGTATTATTTTTTGAAGTGGAAAAGAGTTTTTTGTTCAAGTTCTTTGTTCCACATTCTGTCATGTCTGTTATGTGATCAAGGTATTGTATAAATTATGGGTTTTGCTCATTATTGAAGACCATTTGTTGTCTTACTGTTCATTGTGTCATTTAAACTCTGTTGGATAGTTGTCTCATTTGGCAATCATACCACATATATCCCTATTTCATCATGTTTATACATTATACTTGTTCTCTGCTTTAGTATATAGAATTGTTTGAGAAATTGAAGAAACTGATTTTTCTCCTCTTAAAATCACTCAAGTGTTATCTGTGTAAAATGTTGAATATGGAAATGGTATTATGAATTTACAATGTGTCTTAACTGTTCTGTGTAAAATTAAGATATTTATAAATTAAAACATGAAAAAAGTGTAATGTGAGTATGAACACTGCTTTGTGCTAGACAGAAGCACTTATAGTCAGCTTTTTAACAGGCAGACATTAACATATATCAGACATTTCACAGAGGTGGATTTAGGGAGGCCAGGCCCCCCTACTGATGGAGCTACAATTCATTGATAGTACAGACTTTTTACCCATTTCGCTTCAAACATTATCTAGCTATTAGGCGTTCAACTCTTGGATTCACATCAGTTTAATTATTGTCCTCAGCTGACCAAGTATTTACTCTAGTTATACCCCTTAAAGCAGTGTGCTTAGCAGAGAAGCAACAAACTTTTCAAGTAAATAGATTGACTTGGCCCCTGATCCAACTTATAACTTCCAATGATTCATGCCAGCTGCATGCTACAGATTCTATAACAGCAAGAATCACTGAGGCAGTTCATGTACATTGTACATGTACAAACTGTATATACATGAATGTGTAAAAGTAGAAGAAGAATGTACAATCATAACAATGTATTTCAATTAAATAGGTAATTGCAATTTTGCCATGGCTTTTAAGGGTCCTATTTTATGTAGCTTTGCTATTGTTGAAATAAGTACAAAGTACATGTACTGTGAATAAAAAGATACTGCCAGGGTATATATCAATGTATGCTAAGACAGGAACCAATTAGGACACAAATAACATCTACATGCTCTTTGGTCTGGTTGTCTCTTTGACCTGAGACTACTGTAGTAGTCTCAGCTTTGACACATTCCCCATTTCCATTCTCAATTTTACATGTACATATAAATTTTGGATAGATAATCAGATGGACAAATATTATAGCCAGGGCAACTGACCTTGTCTATGGATTATACCTTCTGATAGCTACCAAACACACTGCATAAAATAACATTCTGATTCAAGCTGCCAGGACATGTATATTGTTTTGTACATCATGCATGTAAAATACTAATTATCAGATTATTGCATCATGGTTGTAAATTGCAAATCACTTTTGCTTCTGAACATCCTTTTCAGAATAAGGGACTATTTCTAGAGTTGGGCATGTACTGGGTGGTAAACAATTATTGATGTTGTGGTTCATTAGCATATCAATAAAATAACAACATGAGCAACTGAAAACTCGTTATTTTGTTTACCGATCTCACTATTTCAACATTCAATATAATGTAACCATGATATATCAATCATATTTTAAGTTAAAAGTAAAAAAATAAGGAATTTATTCTTTTATACGACAGAATATAGAAAAAGTTGAAATCCCAATTACCTGGGGATTTCAATTTTAATATTTTTCAATAGCATAACTTTTTTACAGCCTGGTTTAATATATTTGCAAAGTGTGATTATTATAGGTATATAGATAAACTGAAAGATCAAGATCATAAATAAATTATGGCAAAGTAGCATAATATTCTACATGATACGATCTACATAACCAAACTTTTTGGAAATCTGAAATAACATTTTCTAGCATAGACCGCCATGTTTTGCAATAGGTTAATGAGTTGTTTCCCCTCACTGCGACAGACGACCGAGTCGGCCATTTTGTGCTATATTGTTTACATTGGATTAACTCGAATAATTCAATCCCTCTCCGTGTCCGATTTTCTTCCAAACCGAACATCATAGTTTAGACGCTTGTACAATTCTAAAAAATTTAAACATGACATAGGTTAATATGCAAGTCTAAATTGAAAACAAGATTCAAACCTATGATTGAGTTGGATAAAAACCGCAAATTTGGTACGTGTGCATGCAAAAACACATTTCTTTATACATAGAGGGGTCTAAATACAGCACAAACAACATTTTCCAAAAGACCAAAAATATGAAAAGGTATATTTGAACAAAACGCATTTGACTAGCAGGTCAAACAACGGAGTGTTGATTTTACTCAGCAGAATATTATATTGCACAAGCTTGTGAATCATGGTTTATTCAAATGTGTTGTAACGTTTTTACTTATGTTTGAAAATTTCCCTCCACAATATAGTTACAAAGTATTTTATACAACATACCAAAGGCATGAAAGGATTCTGTAGTAGAAACTGACACATCACTGTAAACACCATGGACATTCAAATTTCTGTTGTCTTTTAGTGGAGTATCTGAGAGCTGGATCTCACCAACAGAAAGTGGGCTATGAATAGGATGAACAGAACTTAATTCCCCATCAGAGACCTTGGTAATTGGAGTAGCATAATAATAATAATCATCTAAAAATAAAAGAATACATGAAATCCATTAGACACATATTTCATTATAACACTGTTATGATTATTTTTTGGAATTTTAAATTTTTGTTCTTAATCTAGCAATGTCTAGAATACTGGCTCAATAATTTTGGTGCAAGAAAAACAAATATAAATATTCAAAATATAAGCCAAAAGTTTACAATATGATTAACCTGAATTAAGACATTGCACCATGTCTCAAAGTTATAATTTTTAAATAGCATGGTATTTATGGTAGACAGTGCATTCTATCTTCTAAACTACATGTATGCATATAAATTGTTGCATCAACATACCAAAGCATTCTGTAGTTGGGATTGTCACTTCATTAGCATCAACTGAGGGCAAATCACCATTTGTCTCTTTGTCTTTGAGAGGGGTATCTGTGACAAGAAGTGCAGCTGAGTAGCAATGGTCACCAGAGCTAGAGGTCACATTAGTAGAATAGCAATGGTCTCCTACAAAAGAAAAGGCATGTTCACATGTTCTTGAATTTTAAAGTGCAAGATCATCACGTTTCAAATTCTGCTGATATTAAATAATACTGATTTACTAAACTATACATATTATCATGTTCATATTTATATGCTATGAAAAAAAATAAAGAAATAAAAGAAATGGAAATCAAACAACTATTTGCCAATCGACATGATCGATATGTTATTTACAACATTTGTTTCTTAAATTTTGTTGATAACAATAAATTTATAAGAAAAAATTGAACCATAGAATCATCCTCCCTTGTCCATGCATGTATTAACTAATCATGCTAATCATTATTTGGATTTTATGTCTTACGAAAAAAAATAATTCAGAAAAGCACATCGAATGCACTTAATTTAAGATTTCACTGACATGCAAATATATAACTATGATAACTATTATCTAAATTAACAAATTCCTAAATTACATGTTAATCAATATACCTAAACTACTATCTTCTGTGTTAAGCTGACATTGGTTAGACATCTCTTTTGACCACTTCTTGACAGGCATATCAAAGTTTTCACATATTTGATCTACTAAGCCTAATGTTGCCTTGTAGGAGTTGCATATTCCTGCTCTGTTAAATGTACTGTAAACCTAAAAATCAGACATAATACATTGTATGAATTTGTATATCTGAGTTAAAATTTATAATTTTATAAAATGTTTCAGCATACTGAGTACAAGTTGTTATAACTTGTAAAGCATGATCAATTTGGGGGGGTCCAGTTTTGTTTGGGACAATATTGAATAAATGCTTTGAATATGGACATAATCATATGGTTGGAACCCCCCCTTTTACTACCTTTTTTTTTGTATGTAGACATAATTACATTGACAATATGATATTTGATTAGAGCATATGACCTAGGGCTAGGACATCATTTTAATGCATAATGAACACAAATTCATCTATCTTCACTTTTTTACAAGGGATCTGTATTATCACCTTCTTTTACTGTTAAAATGTGCATGCAGTTATACTCCTGTGAGTGAGTGCTAAATACCTTAAAAACAATAGATGTACATTGTACATGAACCTTAGTAGTTAACAACAAGATTTTAAGGTTACTTCTGATATAATAAATGTATATATCATGTATACGTATACACATGTATACTAAATTATGTATTTTACTTACCCTTGTTCTCACATGTCCTCTGTACATCATGACACTATTAATTGCTTGTAAGGTGTTCATCTGCCTGTTTCTACTGAAAAGTAGTACACCCATACTGGTCACCATTCTTGGGGTCTTAACTAATTTGTCCTTTTTATTATTTCCAATAATAGCACTTAAAATGTCCATTGTTATTGGGCATGTACTCTCTAACTGGCTAATTGCTGACCTCCATGTGAACTTTGAAATGTTCGAAACTTTAAATACAGAATTTTTTGATCTACATAATTGTTGTGCTTCCTCGTCAAGTGCCTTTTTCACAGTAGTTGCCAAATCCTTCTTTACATCATCTATTTGAAGCAGGTGATTTAATGCTGTTTTATATTGTTTCATCACAATGGCTCTGCAAGCAAGTTTACCAGGGCCTTGCAAAATTGAGTTTCGCCGACTACTCCTAAAACCTAGTTGAACCTGCAAAAACAAAAAAGACCTATAAGAATTTCAGAAGTATATATTCTCTGCATATCTTTTTAACATTTGAAAAATTTGAATTTTATAAAATCAAGGTGTGTTGTGTAAATGTATGAGGGTCTGGCCATGGTGTGGTTTACAGAGTCAAGAAGAAAATAAGTTAAGAATAGAGAAAAATGGTCTAAAAATTATAAAGATAAAGGATGGGGTCACTCATATCCAGATCATCAAATATATAAAATAATCAATGTGTGGAAGTTACATGTATACATGTTATAGATGATTTTGAATGTACATTTTGTAACTATACCAAAATGAGAATTCAAAAGAAAAGATATACTTTCATTGTACTTATCATTATTTTAAAAATATATATACACAGTGGCGGATCCAGGGGGGGTTCCGGGGGTTGGAACCCCCCTTTTTTTTGACGATCAATGCATTTGAATGGGGACATATAGTTGGAACCCCCCCTTTATCCTGGGTTAGGAACACCCCCTTTTATAAATGGCTGGATCCGCCCCTGATACACATAGTATAAATGCAAGTGTGTACTTTAACAAAATATTAATGAGTTTGTATTTAAATGAGCATTATTATTAAAAAAAAAGGGTACATGTACAATTTTTCATACAGTTCAGTATCTCCATATACATGTATATACAATGTACATGGACATTTATTTGTATAGAATTATTCATGAATGTCAACATTATCATTTTAAATATAGGACATGCAGAAGTAAAGTTTTGTGTCTCTAGTTACCTTCACTTTTGGACCAGGCGATTGTAGTTTGGAAGTTTCTGTTATCTTTCTACAAGATGATGGAGTCTGTGATGACTTTGGAGTCTGTGGTGGTTTTGGAGTTTGAAATTTCAATTGTCGTCTTCTGGCCCCCTTACTTGGAGTCGAAAATCTGTTTCTCTTTCCCCTGGGGGTGCACCCTGATTTAGACGGTGTGAGTGCATGTAATGCCCTCTTCTTTGTCGTGGTTGGGCATTTTTCTGTAATGGTGTTGACGGCAGGATATTCATCTTCATCTTCATCTTGGTCAACAACAGTTTGTAAATTATTAGCGAATTCGATGAATTGTGGTGAAGCACTTTTCTTAACATTGTTCAATAAGTTCTTTAACTTAGTTTTACAAGTAAATACGGCCTTCAAAGTAATAACACATTGGTTACAAATGAAAACATCATCAACTCTGATGTCAACAACATTGCGAATTTGTTCTTCGTCTATTTCATAACACTCTGACAGTATTTTAACAGCATTAACTCCTTTTATTTCCTTCTTCAAATTTCGCCTCTTTTCATTCTTTAAGTTGTTAAGGTCAAAAACATGCGTACAATGAAAACAAATCCGATTACATTGATCCATATCACATATTTACATATGAATACAAACATCGATAGCTCCTCCTTTATTTACCGCCAATATATTTTAACTCCCACAATTCATTGCGAAGTAAAATTTCCGGTTGACGGACTTTATCGACGAAGGCGTTCAGGCGTTAATGTAGCCATCGTAGATCAGCGAAATATAACGACTGAATTATTCGGGTTAACATTGGATATGATTGTTACGTTACTTCCAAAACACATATTCGTACTTAAAATTATATATTTCAACTAAATTATTCAATTTAAATTTGGAACTGAAAGAATAGTTGTATTTGTCTAATTTTTTAAATGTGAAAAATGAAATTATTGAAATCGCCGGAAAATACCGAGGTGAAAGATAAAACCGAACTCGGTAAACATCGACTAATTTTAGTCACGTGGTCTATTATGGGTCCGATACCTTAAGGATCATTTTGAAAAGATACCGTTGAAAATATATTATTTGTGTTATGATATGTTTAAATTTTACTACGTTTCACTCTCTACACTTTTCGATGTCTATTATGAATGAAAAACATTCAAGTGGAAGCGGCCATACTTTTCTTTTCGATGCCTCTTATGAATGAAAAACATGCAGGTGGAAGCGGCCATACTTTTCTTTTCGATGCCTCTTATGAATGAAAAACATGCAGGTGGGAGCGGCCATACTTTTCTTTTCGATGCCTCTTATGAATGAAAAACATGCAGATGGGAGCGGCCATACTTTTCTTTTCGATGCCTCTTATGAATGAAAAACATGCAGGTGGGAGCGGCCATACTTTTCTAACACAAAGAAATAAACAATCAAATCAAAGATAAAAATGTACAAATGCAGATGATTAAGACATTGCCCCTCCATTTCCACTGTTTATACAATCCACCAAAAAAAAAAAAAAAAAAAGGTCAATATAAACAATTGTATTAGCCTTTTATAATTGTGTTTTTATAATCCACTTGAATTGATATACAAGGCTATTCTGAATGAATTAAACTACAAAGCGAAAAAAATTTTCCGCTTTTATCAGCTATGAGACGGCTAGCTTTTTAGAAAAGCTATCGTTGTCAAGCTTACTTGACCCGTAGACTTACTGACGCATACACTGATAATGTTAAAGATACGTCATAAGGAAGAGAGGCATATATAACATTTGAAACGTAAGTAATCTTTATTAGATGATATTAATGCCATTTCGACAGCTCTGTTCTTTTCATTGCAAACAAGGAACATTTTGTTTCTTGACTTTATAAAAAAAAACACACTATATATATTATTGTTTCTGTAACAGTAAAGAAAATAGTAAATTTCCGGAAATAGGTCAGGGATTTTTTGAAAATGCTACCTAGTCTATAAGTAGCATACAATGATTGTATTTATATTTTTAATTTGATAACCGAAAGCTCAAAATCAGAAATTAAGAGGTCTTCAATATTGATTTCTACGTGGGTCTACATGAAGGATCTTATTTTGTACTTGATATTTGATCAATTTTCAAGTCAATCACTCATGGCGTCGCACTAGTCTTTACGATTCGATTTTTATCTTTAAAGGTCACTCATTTTCGCAGGAAGGCGTGAAAGCAAAATATTAAAATAGCCTTCGAAAACATCATAATTTTTTGGACGAGGCACTGCACTTGCTACTATAAATTTTTATAGTATGACTAACACAGGCAAAAAACCCTAACAAATGAACTCTTTATTAGAGAAGGTAAAAAAAGCCAAGTTGGTATATTTGAATTGTTTACATACGTTTCCGTGGGCTTGATGTATAATTTAAGATTTTATTCATCTTAAATACGTGTTTTGACTTAAATTTTAGTATGGAGCTTCGAGATATTTGCAAACTTATAAATTACATAAAAATTTTCATAAAACAGTCGGTTATGGTAGTTTTAAATGCATGTGCATCTTTTTTGTGCATAAGTATAAACTCCACCGAAAAGAAATCCACAGAAAGATAAAAGATTGGTTTAAAAAGTACTAATTTGCATCTCTTCCCCCGGAGAAAGTTTTGGGATTTTCTGGAGAAAATCCAAAAAAAATTAAATGGGCAATAATTTCATCGAAAAGAGAAAGTCGAGTACACCTCTTTATGTTCAGGCGTGTTTGAGTTGACTATTTTGTCTTGAAAACGTATAAAGCAAAAATATTTGATACATCATCTCGCTTTAGATTCTATTACTTTTATATATATATATATTTAGGCTACAGGTTGATATAATAACATTAAAACCCCCACCCCTGACAACCGATTAGAGAATAGTTTTTAGCTGACTGAAGACCTAAAAGTACATTAAATGATGCTTAATACCTAGTATTTACAATTGTCTATTAAATTACAACTGTCAGATAAGGATCGTAATAATGCTGTATGGATAAATTTATCGGTTTTCAATAGCTAAATTGACAGCACGTCTTCCCTACAATGGCTTCCATTTTTACGATTGAAAAAAAAAAAAAAAAAATAGGTGGCGTAATAAGAAATTAATTTTGACGAAGTAGAACCCTGACTGTAGGTACTTCTATATTTCAACTAAAAGGATATTACTTCCTCACCAGGATAGAATAAATCCAACCAAATTCTCAACAGCGACTTCCACTACAAAATGTACGTTTCACGTTAGTGTAAAATTCAGGTCAGATTACACTCCACAGACTTCTATATTAGACATGTGGGGTGCCACATGAGAACAAAGCTTAGTACAGATTCTACAACATTTAAGGTTGACAGATTTCTACTCTAAGCAAATACAAACTTTAGGAACAAGGATTTGTAGAAAATCAATGGTTATTTTGTTTTACTAATTTGCAATAGAAGCAAAGTAGTTTTTTCACTACCCTTATGGTACCAACTATTTTTGTTTCATTTTATTTTACCCGTTTATGGGAGTATTGCCCAGCCCGGGAAAACCGGGACCCGGGCTTTCCGGCCCGGGTAATACTTTGCCAACCCTGTTAACTAACGATCAAAATTTGAGAAGCATTGATTGAACGGTTCATAAGTTATTACACGGAACCTGTTGGCATTGGCAGCCGTCCACAGTCCAGTGTCCGCCTGTTTTATTTTTTTTTTACAATTGTTGTCTTTTATAGCTTACTAAATGCGGTACAAGTTTTGATGAAGGCCACGTGTTGGCCAATAGTTGGTAACATCTGTGTTATTTCAATCGAATTAAAATATAGACCTCTGATTTCATCGTATGAGGATAACGAAATCAGAGGTCTATATCTTAATTATATTTGAGTTATTTGGTCTCATTGGTAGTCATACTACATAGATATAAGAAGATGTGGTATGAGTGCCAATGAGACAACTCTCATTCCAAGTCACAATTTGTAAAAGTAAACCATTAACGGTCAAAGTACGGCCTTCAACACGGAGCCTTGGCTCACACCGAACAGCAAGCTATAAAGGGCCCCAAAAATGACTAGTCTAAAACCATTCAAACAGGAAAACCAACGGTCTAATCTATATAAAAAACGAGAAACGAGAAACACTTATGAACCCCATCAACAAACGACAACCACTGAACATTACATGTACATCTTCTAAAATGAATGTATACTTTGAAGTTCTAACAACATCATAGCAGATTATTTGAAAACATACATATAACAATATTATTAACACGTAAAAGTAGCCACAATCACACTTTGACATATTTTTGGAATTTTGAGTTTTCACTCAAGAATGTTTGAGAAGGGCATTATGGAAATTAAGCTATTTATTGTCTCACAAATACAAATCAATTCTTATTGGTTAGAGACGTCCTTTGATACAAAATTTTACATTTTTAATTTTGTATCAACAATGCCTTCGACAGCAACATGCCCTAGATCACATTTTGATTCTATGCAAATGTGTAAACTGATGGATTTCATTTTGAAAATCAACAAAGATTAGACTACTTCAAGATTGTCACACCGTGATTAAAACAAATACTGGGGAAATTGCACAGGCACTTGTCTCAGAAAAAAAAATTTTATATATACCTTAATATAACATGTTATATTAAGGTATATAGGAATTTTTTTTTCTGAGACAAGTGCCTGTGGGAAATTGGTCCTATCTCTTTTTTCGTGTAGTAGACGGATTCATTTTTCAATACCCCAGTAGTAACCATTTATGTAACAGAGCCGAAGTCTATAAAACAGTAAATTAAGAGAACACAAGAAATACAGAGGAATAATAACATTGTATGTCTAATATTTATTATATTAAGGAATACATCTTCAAACTCACTTTCATATCTAAGATATATGTAAAGTATTTGTTTGAAAAGACAAAGCAATGATTATTACTTAATTTTTCTTGAAATATCATTTTATTTCTGATTTTAAAGGATAAACATCAGAATGAGTGTGTCAGGACCTGACATTGGTTTCACAGACCTTACAGATCTCGGTAAGGGTCACAGAGGATATGCCCATCAACTAACGTCATTATTTAACCAATGTGATTTTGGCACAGTGGAAACCCATCGTCATACCATTAGCTTCAAAGAAGCATCGAAAAGACTTAGGAAGCAAATGATGGAGTCTTTTGAATATATAGAAATTCAAACAGGTAGATTGGTAAAAGAATTTAATATTGGTAAAACACATGTTTACTCGCAGTATTCTATTGATTTCAATCCAACACAGCCGTCCACATGGGCTACCTATGGAGGTTTATCTGTTAGTTGGGAAAATTATAAAAAGAAAGGATTTGACGGAATGATAGCATTGGGTTGTGTAATAAAGGATATTATTCCCCAAGTTATTCGCGACACCAACAAAGCCTTGGAAATAAATCATCATAGCTATGCAGCTGGATTAGCACAGTCCTTGGTACAGTATTACCTTCTACAAAATCCTGATGATAGGTTACGCAGTGTTACTGTTGAGGATCTTGGAAACAATACTGGGAAAGACGAACTTGATTCCCCAGCTAGTGTAATATATACAGCGTATAAACTAGAAACTAAGACGACCAATTCGGTAAGTCAGAATTTGACGTTTTACCTTTATAATAGAAAAACAAAGGATATGAGGATATACATCCATGACACACAATCAGTACATGCAAAAAAAAAAAAAAACAAACAAACAAAAAAACCAAACAAACAAAAAGCAAAGGAACAGCGCTTTTATTGTTGTTCTTCATCTCAAAGTCACAGTATGACCTTCAACACGGAGCAAACAATCCTCAACTTATGCTTTTTTTATAGCTGTCATTCATTCATCAAATTTATCTATGATGAGTTTATTATGCAGTAATAATTTTGATAAAGTTGGGATTTATTGTCAATGGTGGTAGCCGTTCGGCCTAAGTAGAAGCGATTATATTTTCTTTGAACTGAAGTGTCAGTTAAGTAGTATTACACAATTCATTATTTCATAAATGTTACGATAATTAATGTATGCATTCATGTCATATTTGAAATGATATCAGAGAACATTATTTTTACAAATTAAAAATTTAAATTTATTACTGTATATATTCACTAGCAACTTTTAGTAGATACTCTTTGACACATTCCCCGTTTCCATTCTCTTTACTATCACAATAAATAAAGGTTAGCATTGGCTTAAGACATCCTTAGTCATATAGTCCTGCCTGGGACAGTATTTGAGTATGATTTTAATCTTCCACAGAAGACGAAGGAAATCAGTATGGTTCCATATGCTCAAAACTCTTTGAAAAAAATGGAGCTCTACTCGTGCACAAAAGTAAACTTACAGGGCAACAACATAATATACCACTGTCATGTGAAAAATATCTCATAGAATTTTGAAAACATTGGATGACTTGATTATTCATAATAATCAGATGTTCAGGATCTATTATTACAAACTAAAACACACTGGGACACCAAATGAACACAAACTGAATAGGGACTCGACAAGAACAACAACAATACTTTATTCTCGAATAAACTGTTGACACAGAGATATGTCTCGCCTGTCCGCATAAAATTCAGAAAAAGATAATCTGATGGACAGCAACATTGCTTATTAATTCAAAGTCGCTGGACCATGATCTTGATGGCAGAACCTAGAAATGGTCGAAAAATTGAGATGTACTGATAGTAATGTAACTTCATACAAAATATCATCGATCTGTCACAAGCAGTTCTTATCAAACTGACTTAAGCAGAAAACTTAACATTGAAAATTGCTAATTAATTCAAAGTCACTGGACCATGACCCAGGGGGCAAGGAATAGTCGGCAAACAGATTTGTAATGATAGTAATGCAACTTCATACAAAATATCATTGATCTATCACAAGTTGTTCCTATCAAACTAACTTAAGCAGACATCAATTGTTGACACCACCGCCGCAGCCGTCGCCGTCGCCGGAAAATGAATCCGGACTTTCGTCGCAAGCGAGACAAAAACCAATACAATCAAAGGTCATAGAATGCCATACAAATAATATATGCAAATCATACATAGTATGGTAGAGGTGAGTTAACATTGGTGTAGTAAGAGATACAAAATAAAGAAAAAACTAGACTTAGTGATGCCCCTGCACTCCACTCTGAAGTAATTGTATTATAACAAAGTCAATGTAGGACTTTCTTTTGAGATATTATTGTGTCTGGGAGACACAAATGATGCTCCCGCAGATCTAAAGTGTTATTTCATAAAGACGAGCATAGGATCACATAGGTCTATGTTTCACTGTAGGAGGAGTTATCTGGAAACGTTATGCACCTCTTATGCAAGTATATACCTGGTACTCCAGAAATTAAAGTTCAATTATCTCCCAAAAGAGCAAATATTAATAAAAATCAAAACCCTGACTACATGCACACCTTCAATATATGTACAAACAGCCAGCAAAGTGAAAACTTCCTATCATTCAAACTCTAGGTGGAGATATCTGGAATACCTATGCACCTCTTATGCAAGTATATACTCCATTAATGACAAAGTTCAACTATCTCTCAAAAGAGCAAATATCAATAAAAATCAAAACCCTGACAGAGATAATAAACTCATGATCATGTACTTGCTCGACGTCAAGGATTTTAGAAATGGTTGTCTTTATTTTTTTTAAATTGTTGGTATACTAGTATTGGAAATTCGGTGTTGATCCCAGAACTTTAATAGACTCTGTTAAAATTAAGTATGGAGCTAGGGAATTTGTATAGCTGGACATTCAAGACATTTGTATATTGTTCAATACGTATTATAATCGAGGTTTCAATCTTATACCACCACATCCCCTCTTTTCAAACAAATAAACATCCGATAGAATGTAACAAGTGAAGAAAATATATCCATTCATTCTTGTATTTTACTATGATACTTTTTTGCGATTAGATTACATTAAATAGCAATTGTAATTATGAAAAATAAACGATATATTTATGCATATATTGTATATTTAGTTTCAGGAGTTAATCATTATAGACGAACCTGATGGTAAGGATTTAAGTTGCAAATAGTCAATATATATACTTTAAAATTTCAATGTTACGCATATTTTGGCTTTTTTCAGTTTTCCCTCCACTGTACATTAGAATCAATCAAGTTTGCGATAAACACCTTGAGTATATAAATTCAAAATTTCCAAAAATGTAAATTAACAATTAATTTTTAGATTTATTCGGTGATATTGACTTTTGTACATTTTACATTTTGGTGTCCTTTTTCGCTGAATATTAAATTCCCTATATCTCTTGAAGTTAAAAACAAATAATAATTAATTTTTTTCGATATACAGATGCAGTTCTTAGTACTATGCTACATATTTTATTGGAGCCAAACATATGAATTTCATAAAATTATCGCGATTGCCTCTTGCATTCCTCTGCCTTTGAAGGATTTCAATAAAACCTGTCACCTTTTGTTTTATCATATTGGACGAAAAATATCTTGTAAAATCATTCAACTTGATTGGTTACATTGATAGGGTATATGAGACTTTATTCCCTGTGAAAAAAATGGAAAAAAAATCATAGTGATTAACCATGTTAAAATCAAGGCACACTTGTATAATATTATTGTTTTTTTAGGCTTCACATGGTATATGAGCTCACATTCCCTGACAATGCCCTATTTCATATTCAGTTGACGACGCAGGGGATATGAAAACTGACAGGGAATATGAGCTCATATCCCCTCTGAAGATGCCATATAAAACACTGACCGACAGAGAACATGAACCAATATAATCTGTGAAGATCCCTTATGGTACAATTGATACAAAATACTGACTGATAAGAAATATGAGCCCATATCCCCTGTGGAATCCAGAAAAACATAAATAATGTTTTCGCACAAGAACCAAAATAATCAACTGGAATTATGGAACTATTTAACAAGTAAACAAAATCGGCTTGTAAAGTCCTGTTGTGTTGCACTTCATTCTGGAAATGTTTTTGTAATATATAAGGACCTAAAGTTTACCTATATTTGGAAATAGTTTTGTTGTCTTTGATTTGCTATCTCATTGGCGTAAAATCCTTCATCTCCTTTTACGTATATCGTGATTAAAGTACTAGCAATACGTTAAACACATTTGTATTTGTAAAACTTTGTCATTCACCACCCAAATTACAAAAGGACATGCAAATAAAGTAATCTCCGATTTTTTGTTGATTGTTGTATTCAAAGATTATACATAAGATAGCACGTATTTGGTATGGAAAATTGTAAATTACTAGCTAGTCCGTAGCGTTATTCAAATGCAGTTACAAGTGTTAAGCAACTTTGGAAACGAAGAATTATACTCCGACATGAATTGGAAGATGAAAGTTTTTTTTTGGCAGGAACTTCGAATCATGATTAAATGCACACACCAACAATCACAACTACTAAACAGACTAAGGATCAATAATAATAATAATAATAATAATAATAAATTCTCTATTTAAAGAGCAGAGACGGATTTAGGGGGGCAGGGTGCCCGGGTCCCCCCTTTTGTGGAAACAATTTGGTTGATTATTTAGGGACCACTGAAGCATGACTGGAGCGGGCCCCCCTCTTATGGCAGTCAGTGCCCCCACCTCCTTATAAAAATTTCTGGATCCGCAACTGAAGAGGGTAACTCAATTGGAACTGGTCTAATTTTCATTGAGGCCCTCAAACAAAATACATGTATACAGTTAACATTCATACACTAATAATGGCTAATACGTTTTTTTGTATACACTTCCTTTTTTGTATGTAATCAAATAACTGCTAAGTGTTGGAAAATGTCTTTGCAATAAATAAAAAAAAATAATGTCATGTCTCAATATCCCCATTAGTATCTCCTTATATTCGTATCATTTATTTCTTTATTTTTGATTGGTCAACAGTTTTAATGCACGGACACTGTGTAAACCTATGTTTTAGACCGAATTCTTCGTTCAAAGAAGTAGGGTGTGTAATAACATTAACGGTACCAATTTTATTGTACCAGATGCGCATTTCAACAATAAATGTCTCTCCAGAGGTGAAAGTCGAAAACCTAATTCAAACGATCAAGAACCGATGAAACTAAAAAAGACCAAAAGTAAATCCAAATCCAGACAAGGAATCAGAGTTATATATGCATGAGGAAGACACATTCCATAATTTATAATAATTTCGAAATTTTTAAACTGCATAGTTCAGTAGAAAAATATACGTTTTTTCGAGACAGTGCCGAATTACTGACTGCTGGATTAATGGTACACTAACAGTACCAGTTTTTTTGCACTATTCATGCACAAAACATGCACAATATTCACTATATTGGAAAGCCTTTGTGCAGCTATCATTTGTAACGCTTTTAGATAATACTGTATGTATTGACCAACTATTAAATCACTGCATAGATACACACTCGTGCAACTATTAACACGCTTAGCCACCTTTTCATATATTGATGAATGACTTAAAATGATATTGAATCGTGGTAAATAGTTACTTCATCCCAATATATTTACCATTTTAAAAATCAGCAGCTATTTACACAACAAATCGTTGAAGTAGAAATCCTATCCTCTTAAGTCATGTACATTTAGGATAACTTCCAACTAAATCTTAATTTTAAAGTTCTTTGCTGCAAAATCATTGAGCGACTTGTTACAAAATGTACTTTTGCTTTGATTTTGTAGATTTCATAATAGTTAATCAGTCAGCTATAGATCTATTAGAGACGAAACTGTCAGGTGAAGGATTATACTTCCGTGGTGAGATATCAAATGATGGAAACTCGTTTTTCCGATCATGCAGTGACCAACTTGAAAGATTAGAAATGCCGTCCATGGACCATGCTGAACTAAGACAGAAGATTGCTGAGCAAATGAGAGGAATGCCTACAGTAAGTATTTGTTAAATAATACTGATATGATCCTACAGGTTGTTGAATTATTTAGCTACCTTTATTCCTATAAAATAACAACGGACTTTATAGAGAAGCAAAATGTTATTAAAGAATTAAAAGCATTTACAAACATGTTTAACCACACCACATTCTAAATGTGCCTGTCCCAAGTCAGGAGCCTGTAATTCAGTTGTTTTCGTTCGTTGCAAAATATGATTTTTTTTTTCGTTTATCGTTTCGTACATTAATCAGTCCCGTTAGTTTTCTCATTTGGATTGATTTACATTTGTCATTTCGGGGCTTTTTATCGCTTGCTCATTGTTAAAGGTCGTAATGTGACCATAAAATTCTTACCTTTACGTCATTTGGTCTCTGGTGGAGAGTTGTCTCAATTGCGATCATACCACATCTTCTTTTTTATATTTATAAACTAATCAGGCTTTTCCTGTCAACTTCTGTATTTTTGAATCTATGTATTTAAACGTTGCATTTATCAGGCTCTCCCAAATCGATGTGATAGGTAGACCATGCGCTGACATTGCACTAAGCAAAGAAGTCATCAAATGACAATTTAATTGTGAAACTTACCATAGTCTTCGAATGAAGATCTGAAATGGTACAGACCTAGGATATTTGTATCGCCGCTTATGACATGGCCTGCACTCCTATATGGCACGTATCTCCGCTTATGACATGGCTTACACTTCTTAAAAACACGTTCTGATTTGTTTATGGAATTGTTATTTATTTTTTGAAGTGTTTCTGCAACTCTTTAAAAAATATGTTTTGTCATTTTGTTATTTTTCATTCTCAATCGTTATTCATTCCACATCGTCCACCCAAATTTACTAGTTGCAAATCATTGATAGGATTAAAAGACCGACAATGTAAGAATGTGATGCATTATCCCTTTGTACAATAATGAATCGCCTGCTAAGAGTTTCTTTATCGAACTTCGTTTTTCGACTCTGGACGTTAAGCAACCAACAATCAATCAATCGTTTTTCGAGATTGCTTTCACACGTAATGCAAACTCTCGTAACAATTGAAATCAGAAGATATATGCTTTGAACCGAAAGATATTTAATTCCTTTTTTTTTTTTTTTTTTAATTTGTGATAGAAAAATATCATTTTGAAAAAATAAGGCCAAAGTGAGGGCTTTTTTCAGATACTTATGACTTAAAACTAAAATTCTGAAAGATATTGTCAAGACTTAAGCGGTTATCTTAGATACGAATGAAGGACATTCCAATTTAACCCAAAATGCTATTTTAAACTTAAGTTAAACAAGATCTTTCACATCACAATTATTATCTAGGAACTTATTTTTAATCAAGTATCTAATAAATAATAAACATAATGAGGTTCCAACAAATTCAGGACAACTAAATAAATTAATATATAGAAAAATCATTAAACCGTCGTTTTCTGCTAATTATAATGACCAATACCTCTGGAATATGTATATAGAACTTGCATGAGCAACACGACGGGTACCACATGTGGAGCAGAATCTGTGTACCCTTCCAAAACACCTGAGATCACTCCCAGTTTATTGGTGGGGTTCGTGTTGCTCAGTCTTTAGTTTTCTATATTGTGTTTTGTGTACTGTTATTTGTTTGTTATTTTCTATTTTAGCCATGGCGGTGTTAGTTTATTTTCATCTTATGGGTTTGAATGTCCTTTTGGTATATTTCGTTTCTCCTTGACAAAAATATGTAAAGAGTCATACGTGACATTATAATATATTTGTTACAACCCATTGGGTTTTGCATATGAATTATGGCATATTTACCTAGTTATATTTCTGCCCGGGCAAATAAACGCCTAGTACATTGGCTGAAATGGGCTTTCCATGCAATTTAAAAGGAAGAGCCATATCAGCCCTCACATGCAAAATCCATATCGGCCCTCTTCTGGTTTGGAAAGTCATGTAAAATCTGCGACATTAACTATTTCTGAAACCCTGCCGGAAATAAAACTGTTCGAACAGATCAGTGTTATAGAAAAAATAAGATAAGCCCATCTTTTATATTTTTAAAACGACGTCCTACAGTATAAGGTCTTTACAAGAAGCAACCCATTTTTGTTGGAAGTCGGAGAGGATCAGATGTTTTTACGGGAATTATTATTGAGAAATAATTGAAACATACAAAAATAAATAAAACAAACAAAAAACAATCGAGAACATCAAATTAAAACAAATGAAAAGGAAAGAAATCAAATAAATAAACGGTCTTCATTGAATTTTTTATTCTATATTTCTCGTTCCAAATTCCTATGCTAGTGATACATAGAACATTACATGACATTTTCCATATCGGCCATTGTGTCATCCCTCGACTCTTATTGGCACCATGGGATTAAACCGTCGGTCCTATAAGAGAGTTTAGGGCTGATCTAAAAAATGTCATGTAATAATCTATAAATATGACTCATGCAACAAACAAATATAAATCACTGCGTGATATTCAACGACGACCTTACAGTACACTATTGTGATGTATTTTGGGATCCTGAATTTAGTATGGAGAGTGTTGTATATCTATGTGATGAAATATAATCATTTTGTCAAATAACTCATATTTTGCTTTTGTATATCATTCCAGGATCAAGTTTATGATGCACATTTTACAAATGAAGAATGGAACATATTTCTTAAGAAGATCGCCGAAGATGGAGAACACATTGAAGATGTTGTTGTGGAAAAAATGGCAATGCTATTAAAAAAGAAAATAGTCATATATTCGCTTTCCTATGCCAATGAAATTAGTAAAAAGTCAATTAATGACGAGGCATCCGGGACTCCCTTATTACTTGGAAAGGAAAAAACTTATTACACGAGTCTCGAAAGAGGTCAGGGTTCTTCGCCTGTCAGTAAGAACAAACAGAATGCATGTCAAAGTAAGTTGAATGGTTATCATTGGTTTGAATTTGTCATTACGATAAATCTTGCTGGTTTTAAAGCAATTACTTTATTGCTATGGCGTATAGCCATCTTTGTGACCCAGATCAAGCCAAACTTTTTGAGCAGATTCCTCGTCTTTCATTCTAAAAGTCCTATGTATGTTTTCTAATGAAATACATTAATTGAAACAGTTGAAAACAACAATGGGTTTATGAATTTTCAACAAATGTTCTTGTAGATGTATTTTTGTATTTAAGGAGACAACCGTTTGACTTTCAAAGAACTTAGAAGTCCAAGTGAAAAAGTGCATTTTTATACCTGCGATTTCGTTCTTGAGATGTTTCAACAAAATATCAAATCATGTCAGTTGTTGATTTAATATTGAAAATTTGACTAATTATTCCTTATACGTTTTAATGTTGTTTAATTCGTGTTTCTTTTTGAAAGAGGTCAAGTTACTTTTGTTCATTCATAAAATTATCGTAAACTCACTACACATGTTATAGTAATGTAATCTTATCTCATATTATTTGTTTTAAATTAAAAGTAGCACAGTTTACGCGTTATGATTACACTTTCCATGTTTTAATACTTCCTTGAAATTACGGGCCCTGTCTTTTATTAAGGGTTTCCTTAATTGGTGATTGATGCTGATAGACTCCACTATGTATACAAATCAACTGATCAATGTTACTTCTCGAGACCGTGTCAAATGTCATAATGACCCTCTATGCTATTGCAAATTATTACCTGTAATTCTCGGGAATTAAAAAGTTTTGTGTTTTATATTCTGAAGTTTTAAAAAGCAAAAACATCTAACTGAAAGAGTGTTTCTGTTTGTCGTATGTTAAACCCAGATAATCTTTTTATTTACTTTTATAATGTTTCGTCATGTTTCTGGTTTTGATGCGTGATCAGCGTCTTTTCATTGCATGGTTTAAAATAGATCTTAGCATTCAGCTTGATCGTTTTCACAAGGCGATTCGCCCGGCCTTTTCCGACTGACGCCATGTGCCCTTTTTATGATTCCCTGTGCCCTCCTTAAGATGCCCTGCCCGATTTTGTGAATTTCTTCACGAAAAAAATGATTGTTTGGATGAACATTTCCCAAAATGAGACAATCATGATCAGCCAATCAAAATCGTTGTTTCTCGTGATTATTGGGCATTGCAAACATGCTAAAATTTAAACTTGTTTGGATCATTTGATTTGTAGTCCTCTGTCTGTAGGTCAGAACTGTACAAATCATGATCATGGCAGATGCAGTTTTATCTGCAAGAAGGTTCTTACACAGCCTACGAAGAAAAGCATGCCTGATTGACAAAATTCAAAGATGCAATACTCCCATAAAACTTTTTGTCTTATTTCTATACGTGTCGTCCCCCTGGGAAATGTAAAACATTGTAAAAATGACTTTCTGCTGGATAAGTCTTCTATTGATATAATGATCTATTGATGTTAAAACATCCTTACTTATTGCATATTTTGGTATTAATATTGATTCACTCATAGGGTCTTTGCATCGGAAATAAACACATTTATTCTAAAACCAGTTGTTGGCATGATACGGGTTATGTTCTTCTCATATATTTTATGATGGTATGATACTAAACCCCTAACAGCAGGGATTGTACTTGATTTTCATATGATGAAGACATAATCTTTCAAGCAGTTTAATTGAGGTCTGGAGCTGGCATGTCAGTAGCTGCTAGTAGTCCTTTGTTCATTTATGTATCATTGTCATTTTGCTTAGTTTCTTTTGTTACCTTTTCTGACATCGGACTCGGACTTCTTTTGAACTGAGTTTTACTGTGCGTATTGCTATGTGTTTCTTTATTCTACATTGGCTAGAGGTATAGGGGGAGGGTTGAGATCTCATAAAACATGTTAAACCCCGCCACATTTTTGCGCCTGTCCCAAGTCAGGAGCCTCTGGCCTTTGTTAGTCTTGTATGTTTTTTAATTTTAGTTCATTTATATGTTTTGGAGTTTAGTGTGACGTCCATTGTCACTGAACTAGTACACAATTATATTTAGGGGACAGCTGAGGACATCCTCCGGGTGCGGGATTTTCTCGCTGCGTTGAAGACTCATTGGTGGCCTTCGGCTGTTGTCTGCTCTTTGGTCGGGTTTTTGACTCTTTGACATATTCCCCATTTCCATTCTCAATTTTACTTAATTCTCACTAGATAAGACTTCTTTCAGGTTTAATTCTTAAAAGTACATGTGGATTAAAAATAAAAGTCACAAAAACATTAACTAGGCAGCAATTGCTTTAACAGCCTTTAAGGCTTTGATTTTGTTAGCTCTTACCTGGCAAATGAAATACATTATATTCTATTAAAACATTGTTTTGACGTCATTCTATTGTTGTACACGTTCTTTATTTCAGTGATTGGACTATCATTTACCTGTAAAAAACCATTATGTTACCTTCAACTGTCCAATATTTTTTTAGAAAAACCCTTCTCTTCCTTAAAATATTGGACACCTGAAGGTAGCATAATTGATCCTGACAGGTAAATTATAGTTCAAGAACTGAAAAAAATCAAACAATTCCCACAATTTTTGTCTTCATGTGAAAAAAAAAAAAATACATCGAAAGAACAAATGATAATTACACAAAAAAACATTTTATTAAAATCACCTTCCAATACATTAATTTTGTCACTCATCAAGACGGTTTCTTGAGAGAAAAAAATCAGTTTCAAATTGATTCTAACACTGCCAATACTTATTTCACAGCCATTTTCCCATTTTTTGGGTTGTATCCTTTAGCACCAATTTGGTTGATAATGCTAGTGGTAAGTTTTGTTTTTGTTGCTTTTAGGTATTTCTTTTTCCAAAAGATTATCCTCGTCGTCGTCTTTGGATATAAAAATCGACCTCTGGTGTTGCTCTTTTTCTTCCTAACATCATTTTCAGCTACAATTAAAATAAAAAAAATGAAATAATGCTTCTAACGCTTGGTAGATCATGCCGCAGAAAACCGTTCTTCTGAAGTAAATGTTTTACCAAGTGTTGTTGATGTGCAAGCCACATATTGTTCCTTGGACAAATTGCTAATCAAGAATTTGATTAACAACCTAAACCTCACCTTGTGTACAAAGTGCAAATCGAGAACTTGCTTCATGAACTAGTGGACTATGATAGTTTTTATAATTTTCAGGTGTCGGCGTTGATTTACAAGTTTTTTTTTAAATCTGATATTATTGCTTGAATAGCAATATAATGCAACACTTCGCTTATCAACGACGATGAATAAGGGAAGCAGAATAAAGGAACACGTTACCGCAGGTTATCTGTTAAACAAATCAATCATGTGTTCGATTCGCACTTTGTTCGTAGTGATCGGTTTTTTATTTTTTTTTATTAAACCGATGTGCTCTCTTAAAATTAAATTAACGTAGGTGCTAGATTTAATCATATGTTAGTTAAATAAATTTTAGACAGCTTGCGATTGTTTTATATAAATTTTAACATAAAACCCTTTCCTGCATTGCATTGATTTACAAAGGGGGTCTAATAAAAGTATTTTACCATATATAACATCAAAATACGAATTCAATTGTTTCTTTCCAATGTACTTTCCAAACAGTTTCAGACACTTCACTTTAGTTGAGATCTCAGAGGTAAAATTGATTGAGGGCAACTATTATACATTAAGCACAGAACAAAGATATGTACACCTGCAATGCTTTGTTTCAAAAGAAAATAAGAAAGCGTTTTTTGCAAAGGGAAATCGAGAGACAAAATTATGTTCCGGTAACATGTAAAAAAACAACAAGGGACATCAATACGCAAATAAACGAAAAAAAGCGACACGACCTTGCAGAAAAAAAAACAAAACAGAAAAAAGGGGGATATTCAGGTGGTACCGTTCGGGTAAACAAGAACCGTCTCTTGCAATGCAAGACAACCACGAGTCGAGATAAATTTATGTGAACGTGGAAGATAAGAGTGCGCCTGCGTCATACTGTCATACGAAAAATTGTGAATATACATATTTTTGCATGTATAGTAGGTGAATAGGTCTGATCGATTTATTGATCTCATGACATTTCATGGCGATGAATTTAGATATTATAACTATATTAATTGTTTTTTACAAATAAAAGATATACTATCTCGATCATAATTCTCTTGAAATTCATTGAAATAATACAAGATGGTAAAAAAATCCCGATGAACAAATAAAGAATTTAATTTGGTTGCATGTTGTTATCTCTTCATTTGTGCTCATAATTATATGTTATAGTGTTATATTGAAATAAAATCGACTGCGGTGCACTCGATATGGTTGAACATTTTTCTTCAACGTGAACCTGACTGTCTCCGCATGTTTTTTTCTTTTTTTTTCTCATTCACCTAATAAGAAATAAAACCCCAGAAGAAATAAGGAAGTAATAGGAGAGGATTACATTTTAAAATATATATATAAAACTTGCCATCATTAGCTGCTATAATTATATCCTCTTTGTAATCCACACTGAAATCGAAAATATTTGAATACACATTTGATTTTAATCCAAATTTTGAAACAACACAATCACTAATTATGACATCACTTTCTTCTTTTTTTGCATTAAGATTATACTTTCATCGTCTTTATCCATTTTGAGACACCAAAAGCATGTAAAGGTATTCACGGAAAATATATAAAGTAGTCCTAGGGCACGCAAAAATCATGATGATACGCATATGATGTGTCTTCATGTACATGTAGCAATACATGTTGTTTACCTTCAACTGTACTTTATTTTTGTCTATTGTTTAACTTGAGCTACTGTTTAAATAGGCCAACATGTAGGATAATGTAAATAAAGTTTATTCACAAAACAATTAACACACTTCATGAAAATAAATCTGAACAAAAATTTGTATTTTTTTTTTTCACCTTTTTTGACGTGTTAAACAATGTTTTAAGTAAGATATAAGCCTCTAACCGTCCATTCTGTAAAATATTGGACAGGTCTTCGGCCTGCGGCCTCAAACCTGTCCAATATTTTACAGAATGGACTGTTATCGGCTTATATCCTTTACATAATCTATAACATAGACTTCTGCGACATAAAACCGCACTTTAACAAAGAATGAACCTCCATTTTACAAGATGATGAAATGACAATTATTTCCTTTATTCACATTGAATGTGCTAAAGGCGTTGGGTATTACATTAGAATTAATACCTATACCACACAACACAACCACAAAAAAAAAAAAAAAAAACAACACAAAAATATAAAACAGCAACGTTTTTAACGTGAAAAATTCCAAATATTTACAACAGTATGTATTTCAGTATTGTGCACATATCTAAATAATTAAAGTTTACATCGTGTTGAAACTAATCAAAAACAAGATAAGTATACACATATGAGAGGGTCTGTATGGGGTTTACAAAATAGAGAGTAATAGGCTTCAAATAGAGAGACTTGGCCTAAAAAATTAAAATATACAGAAGTGAAGGACCCCCACCCAATCCCTCATATGAGATTCATTTTGTACATTTTATTCTATTATGTGGAAATTTATATGAATTTGAATTCGTAGATGCATTTGTAAATAAAGAAGCCCAGATGTACAGTGTATTATAAGTAAGAATTGTAATGAATGTTAGATTTATGAGCATGTAAATATACACCTTTTGTTCTGTATTACCCAGAGAGACCAGCGAAGAATGTTCAATTTGCTGGCGATGTGTCACTTGCAAAACAACCTAAACAGGAAAAGGCAGCAGACAGGTATGTTTTCATAGAGAGTAAAAAAATACAAGAGCTTTAACTAGGACTTAAGAATTAATTGATAAACACCCCATATATCCGTTATATTTATTTTTCTCTGTTCACAATATATCTGTTTCTCTGCACAATGGACAACTAACTTGTTTTTATTGGACTGAAATTGTACTGTACATGACGTTAACGGACACATGGTTAATTATCCAATCATAGCAAGCGATTTAAACAGAAATTAAATGTTAAAAAATTTGAGAATGTTTGTTATCCTAGTTAATTCTTCTTCCCTTATAAAAATAATGATTGCCAATGAGGCAACTATCCACCAAAGTTCAAATAAAGTGGATGTAAGCAATTATAGTCAACCGTACGGCCTTCAACAATGAGAAAAAACCCATACCATATAGTCGGCTATAAAAGGCCCCGAAAATTTCATTTTTTTAAAAAGTTATTGATTTACTAGAGATATAAACAACCAACAAGTCATTCAACCACGGATTATGAAAGAGATGGACAAAAAGAGACTTAGTGACAGTCAAAGTACTCTAAAATGCCTAAGTTCAAGACATTAAATTTGTCACAGTCTAATCCTGTTGCAGGGTGTTTTTCCGGCGTTCTTCTAATTCTTCACATCTTCCTCATACATAAAGATCAATTTAATGCTTTCTCGATTTTATCTTATTTGAAAAATTAGCGACAATAAATTCCTTGCAAAATTTTGCACTTTACAACTTACAGTATTTGTTAATAAATGGTTTGTTTTATTGAAACAAATAATCTATCAGGGAAGCAAGGAAAACAATTGACCTGCTTCACTATGTTCTAATTTTTCTTTTTGTTTGTTTTAAACATAGTTGATTATGTAAAAATGTAATTTATGGTCACACTTTATATCCACAGGAAGCCGAATGTGTACGCATATGATGTGTCTTCATGTACATGTAGCAATACATGTTGTTTACCTTCAACTGTACTTTATTTTTGTCTATTGTTTAACTTGAGCTACTGTTTAAATAGGCCAACATGTAGGATAATGTAAATAAAGTTTATTCACAAAACAATTAACACACTTCATGAAAATAAATCTGAACAAAAATTTGTATTTTTTTTTCACCTTTTTGACGTGTTAAACAATGTTTAAGTAAGATATAAGTTTAACCGTCCATTCTGTAAAATATTGGACAGGTCTTCGGCCTGCGGCCTCAAACCTGTCCAATATTTTACAGAATGGACTGTTATCGGCTTATATCCTTTACATAATCTATAACATAGACTTCTGCGACATAAAACCGCACTTTAACAAAGAATGAACCTCCATTTTACAAGATGATGAAATGACAATTATTTCCTTTATTCACATTGAATGTGCTAAAGGCGTTGGGTATTACATTAGAATTAATACCTATACCACACAACACAACCACAAAAAAAAAAAAAAAAAAACAACACAAAAATATAAAACAGCAACGTTTTAACGTGAAAATTCCAAATATTTACAACAGTATGTATTTCAGTATTGTGCACATATCTAAATAATTAAAGTTTACATCGTGTTGAAACTAATCAAAACAAGATAAGTATACATATGAGAGGGTCTGTATGGGGTTTACAAAATAGAGAGTAATAGGCTTCAAATAGAGAGACTTGGCCTAAAAAATTAAAATATACAGAAGTGAAGGACCCCCACCCAATCCCTCATATGAGATTCATTTTGTACATTTTATTCTATTATGTGGAAATTTATATGAATTTGAATTCGTAGATGCATTTGTAAATAAAGAAGCCCAGATGTACAGTGTATTATAAGTAAGAATTGTAATGAATGTTAGATTTATGAGCATGTAAATATACACCTTTTGTTCTGTATTACCCAGAGAGACCAGCGAAGAATGTTCAATTTGCTGGCGATGTGTCACTTGCAAAACAACCTAAACAGGAAAAGGCAGCAGACAGGTATGTTTTCATAGAGAGTAAAAAAATACAAGAGCTTTAACTAGGACTTAAGAATTAATTGATAAACACCCCATATATCCGTTATATTTATTTTTCTCTGTTCACAATATATCTGTTTCTCTGCACAATGGACAACTAACTTAATTTTATTGGACTGAAATTGTACTGTACATGACGTTAACGGACACATGGTTAATTATCCAATCATAGCAAGCGATTTAAACAGAAATTAAATGTTAAAAAATTTGAGAATGTTTGTTATCCTAGTTAATTCTTCTTCCCTTATAAAAATAATGATTGCCAATGAGGCAACTATCCACCAAAGTTCAAATAAAGTGGATGTAAGCAATTATAGTCAACCGTACGGCCTTCAACAATGAGAAAAAACCCATACCATATAGTCGGCTATAAAAGGCCCCGAAAATTTCATTTTTTTAAAAAGTTATTGATTTACTAGAGATATAAACAACCAACAAGTCATTCAACCACGGATTATGAAAGAGATGGACAAAAAGAGACTTAGTGACAGTCAAAGTACTCTAAAAATGCCTAAGTTCAAGACATTAAATTTGTCACAGTCTAATCCTGTTGCAGGGTGTTTTTCCGGCGTTCTTCTAATTCTTCACATCTTCCTCATACATAAAGATCAATTTAATGCTTTCTCGATTTTATCTTATTTGAAAAATTAGCGACAATAAATTCCTTGCAAAATTTTGCACTTTACAACTTACAGTATTTGTTAATAAATGGTTTGTTTTATTGAAACAAATAATCTATCAGGGAAGCAAGGAAAACAATTGACCTGCTTCACTATGTTCTAATTTTTCTTTTTTGTTTGTTTTAAACATAGTTGATTATGTAAAAAATGTAATTTATGGTCACACTTTATATCCACAGGAAGCCGAATGTGTCATTTGGCGGGGATGTAAAACCAGAAAAGGACTCTGACAAATCTACCACGTCTTCTGGCAAACCTATTAAATCATCTACACCAGGGAAGATTCTGCAAGAGGGACCATCAACTGCAGGAGCGCCGACTAAAACAAAACAAGCCACTAAACCAACGAAGAAAATAACAAAAGATGAAAAGTTATTGATACTACGCTGTTACCATGCATTACAGGTCAAAGGTGACTGGGATAAATTGGCTGAAATGGTGTACAGTAGAAGAGAAGAAAAATTGTCACGTGAGATGGTTCATCATTATGAACAAAACTTAGATCTGAAGACAACACTGAAGAACAGAATAAAAGATTTCATAATGAGAATTACAAAAGACAAAGGAGAAAACGAGAAGGATACGGAAGTAAAGGCTTTAATACAGCTGATTTGATTGGTCACTTTAACAAAAGACAAAGAAGAAAACGAGAAGGATCCAGAAGTAAAGGCTTTAATACAGCTGATTTGATTGCTCACTTACACATCTAATATTGCATGAAATACTCCATATGTATGCATGGCATATACACGCATAATCTTTCGACACAGAATATCTTGATTAATTTTCTGAACGATTTTTAGTTCATCATTGTGTTTATTTCATTGATGTTGTATTTTTATAGAACTCATGATTTTATCAAGTTTGTATTCTTCTGACGTTTTAGTCTCGTTGAAATCTCGTTCGGGAATCATTTCCAAAGCAAGTGGAAAATGTCAATGAATTTAAAAAATATTATAATCAAACTAAACTATGTGAAAAAAATTGTGTACTTACAATAAGTAGTTTTTGAGTGATAACGTTTTCAATTTTTATAACCAATCCGTTCAGTGGCATCAGCCAAAATGTTGAGAAAATCGGTGAGGGTACAAAGAAATGATTTTACCAAAAATATGTACATCCCATATCATTTTTTTCTTTTTAAAATTCTTAGATATGCATTTTTCAATCATTCATAACAAAGAAGTTGATATAATATGCTTTTTGTTCTAAAAAAAAAAGAAAAATTCTAAATTTACAAAATTTACAGCATGGTCAATTTGACACGAAAAAGCAACAAAATTTTATAAAACTTTCTTATATTAACACCTACCTATAGTTTTTTTTAAGTTAAATTTATTCAGATTAGTCCACTTCATCTTTAGTGTAAGTATGAAAAAATGTTTAATTGTGAAACCGTGATTTTTTTCATGATAATAGCCCAAAAATGGGTAAAAATTGATGAAAAATGGGAAATTGAAAAATGGAGTACTTTCAAATGGCCGTAGCAAAAAAAGAAGTGCACCACCGTATGATTTTTTCTTCGTCAATTACTTTCTTACAGTCATATAAACCCAAAAATCAGGTAAAGAAAAAAGTTTAATTCTAGAAATTTTGGCTCCTCAGAGGTGTACATCCTTAAGTTCAGTGTATTGTTTTGCATTGTTTTGTCATATTATATGATTCATAGTTTCATTTTGTCATGTAAGTTCAGTTAATTGCTCACATTGTTTTGTAATTTTATATGGTTCATGATTGATCAATCATCATTTTAGTTTTAGTTCATTTATTCGCAATGTTTAACTTTATATAATTTATGTTTGTCATTTCAATTTGATTGATTACATATAGTTCGTTTTATTTTATATTTTAATATTATTCATGTTTGTAATTTCGTTATCAAAAACTCATATCATGGCTTCGCTTTGCATTGTATGGTTATATGATTCATAATGTCGATATGTAACACACAACATATTTGATAAAGATGATGATAGTATAAGATATTGGACTATATTCTAAAAAATAAATATTTTGTCTGAGTTTGAAGTGATTTTAATTTTTATTACGTGGTCTTAGTGTTGATTTTTATTTGTAAATAAGTAACTTAGCTTTAAACTTGTGTTTTAGTATTTTGAAGGACTTTTTGTCTGATTTTAAAAACTACTTTTATTAAAAATTTGACTCAGCTCTCGCTGCGATATAGCCTTTTTGTGCTTAGGCGGCGTAAAGCAAACACCAATCAATGAATCAATATTAGATATAGTTTTATAATACCTATAAAAGTAAAACAACAAAAATACCGAACTCCAAGGAAAATTCAAAACGGAAAGTCCCTTAACAATTTGCAAAATCAAAAGCTCAAACACATCAAACAAATGGAAAACAACTGTCATATTCCTGACTTGGTACAGGCATTTCCTTATGTAGAAAATGGTCGTTTTATAGCTAGCTAGCTAAACCTCTCACTTGTATGACAGTCTCATAAAATTCCATTATATTGACAACAATGTGTGAACAAAACAAACAGACATAATAGGTAAAAATGTCAAAAATAGGGGTACAGCAGTCAACATTGTGTTATAATCTCAATCACTATAAAAATAAAAGAACAGAGTTCAAATGTCCCCCGCGTTGCACATATTTTATCTATCCAGGGGCAATAACTAAAAAAAACAACTTTTTTTTTTGTTGTTCTTTAAAACAATTTATAAATAAAAAGCGTGCGCGGGGGACAACAATTTTTTTTTTATTGTATACTAAATATTTCAAACAGACCTTCAAGGGCATTACTTATAGTATATTATAAGTTTAAAAAAAAAATTGTACCCGTGAGAGCGCTAACGAGGCCATTTTCCATAAATTTAATATTTCGAAGGGTCATAAATCTTTAAAAAAAAAGTCGATCGTCCACCATTATAGAACTTGTCCGAGATATTGCTGATGTTAACCTACAATATAAGTTTTATAAAAATCTGTCAAGAATTTTACCCGTGAGAGCGTTAACGATACCATTTTCCATAAATTTAATATTTCCAAGGGTCATAACTCTTTTAGAAAACGTCGATCGTCCACCATTATAAAACTTGTCCGAGATATTGCTGATAATTAACCTATCATACTATAAGTTTTATAAAAATCTGGCAAGAATTGTACATATGTGAGCGCTAACGAGGCAATTTTCCATAAATTTAATATTTCCAAGGGGCATAACTCTTTTAAAAAAAGTCGTTCGACCACCATTATAGAACTTGTCCGAGATATTGCTGATATTAACCTATAGTATAAGTGTTATAAAAATCTGGCAAGAATTGTACCCGTGAGAGCGCTAACGATGCCATTTTCCATAAATTTAATATTTCCAAGGAGCATAACTCTTTTAGAAAAAGTCGTTCGGCCACCATTATAAAACTTGTCCGAGATATTGCTGATATTAACCTATAGTATAAGTTTTATAAAAATCTGGCAAGAATTGTACCTGTGAGAGCGCTAACAAGACCGGACGGACGGACGGACACACGGACGGACGCCCGGTATTTCCATGTCCCCCGCAACGCGTTACGCTGCGGACAACAAACAAATATGTCAACAAAGAAAAACAAAATGGCATATAGACAAAGCACATACGCAAAAAATGAAACACAAGAATACAAAAAATTACCACAGCACAACAACACAATGGAGGATGTACAAGTACCGAGCCACGCAGCCTAAAGGATATTACCAAAAATGGACCAAACAGTAAACGTTGATAATTTACAAAGACAAATAAAAGAACACTATAACCCGTAATTAAGATGATAAACAACGTCAGTACCTAGAATCTATACATCAAGACCATCATGTATTATTTGTGAAGTCCGATGAACTTTTTTAGAAAATGGACGAGACGTTCTTTGACATAACCCTGGTTCATCAACTTTCTGTTCAGACACTATAAATGATAGGACACATCGGAAGTACATCAACAACACAATTAAACTTTAAATACAACATGTATCTTATATAAAAGATACACATTTGAAATTGATTAATTGATTGTTTGGTGTTCAATGCCACTTTCAGCACTATTGGCTATATCGTGGCGGTCATATCTTATTTGTTGAGGAAGCCGAAGTGCTCAGAGAGAACAACCGACTTTCGGCAGGAAAACTGACATTACAAGTCAATTAAGATTGGAGTCGAACGCACATGCAACGTGCGACATGTGCGCGGCTCGAATTCACAACCTCAATATTGACAGGCTAGTGATACAGTAGATGTATAGCTTAAATCACTCGGCCACCGAGGCCCCTATTTTTAATTAAAAGTACGGTACAAATCGATGTTAAGATAAGGTTATACTATGCCAAACAATTAAAAAAATTACATTAGAACAGGATTCTACAAAATATTCAAAGAGTTGATATAATACATGCAATAAAAGTACAACTTCTATTGCAAAAAATAGTAAAATAACAAAAATACCGAACCCCAAGGGAAATTCAAAACGGAAAATCTTTTATAAAATGGCAAAATCAAAAGTTCAAACACATCTAACGAATGGAAAACAACTGACATATTCCTTACTTGGCACAGACATTGCAATAGAATTAAAGCTTTGACTAAATAATCATTCTCTGAAATATTCCTTATTCTAAACCCCAACAGACAAATAGAATTCAGTCTTATTTATTGTTGTCAACATTTCAGTCAAATTAGATACAAAATAAATTGTTTAAGAATAAGACACATCTTTCTTTGTTAAAAGTTCTCCGAATTTTCTTACCTTGTCTTTCACCAAGAAAGCAACAGTGATGGTCGATTGAGAACAATTAAGCATTACGAGACGACTCTTACTGTCACATTTTTTCGAAGTATTTATTTTGTATATCGATATTCCAGCATCAATGATATATGCAGCACAGGTCTCGTGAAGTTGGTGTTTCTTGGCGGTATATTTTGAATGTGGTTTGCTCCACAGGGAAGCGATAAAATATTGATAAAATGCTTCTGGCGTTGTCTCAATGAAAGATTAATTTTCAAAATCATTCGAAGCATGGTGTTTTTTTTTCATATCTGCAGCCATATCTGGCCTTAACGTGATTTGGAATTATAACCATCTTCTAGCGCTACTGATGAGTCTTGTATACACAAAGCACGTGTCTTTCTTACTAAATTATTTTCCTGGTATCCTCAATGAGTATATACGACCGCAATCACGTTTTGTTTTTATCATAACATACACGTAATATATGTATAAACATAACCACTGAAATAATTAATTTATCTTAGTCTCGATCCCATCATTCCCACGTGTATGACTCATCACCAAGATCTACTTGTCACTGGATTTGTACCTTTTATGAACAACTAGACTGGGGCCACTTTTAGAATAATACATATGAAAGCCTAACATGATCTGCGTTCCACCCGCCTTTTTGGGAGAGTTAGTGATAGTCAACCTTAATTTTAATTAAAAACATTTCTTTTCTTGATCATTTGATTATCTTTCCTACTTTCCCTTTTAACTATGGCGTTGTTTTCTTTGATTTAGGTTTGAGATTGCGAGTTCGTTAAAACCCAGTACGTGGGAGGTGCGTTCGACTCTAATCTAAATTGTTTAGGATTGCCAGTTTTCCTGCCGTAGGTCGATGGTTCTCTCCGGGCTCACCGGATTTCTCCGCCAATAAAAACTGGACCAAAAATCAATCAATCTTTTGACTGAATATTTAAACCATTTCCATTTTTCTTATTTTTATATTTTTGGCATACTAGTATTTTGTTTTAATCTATTAAAAATGTGAAGATAGGTTCAAAAGTTTTTAAGACATGTTGGTTGCAACTGTTTCAAACCATTACAACAATGACACAAGACGAAACCCGACGAAAAGACAATAAACAGTCTAAACAACACTACATAGAAGGGTTAATACTAAGCTACAAGAACCAACAAAATATCCGGGGTGATCTCTAGTATTACGGAATATAAAGTTGAACCTGCTCCACAATTTGCACCCGTCGTGTTGTTAAGTTTACACGAGTTGAATGAGGCTATTTTTGCTAATGCCAAGTTTTTTAAAATAGCTCTTAACCTATTCATTTGACTATGAAAATTATTTAGATTTAAAGCACTCCAAAAAACATTTGTTAACAAAATACAGACTCAACAATCACTGTTTGAGAATAGAAACTGGCAGACATGAACGATTTATCAATGTATGTGGTAAATATGAAATATTACCTCGACATGAGAGGATATGTTTATGTTGTAATTCAAATTCTATTGAAAATGAAATGCACTTTCTTCTGGAATGCCCTCTTTACAATAACCTCAGAAGAGATATGACTGATTATATCAAAAAATACCCCAGTTTAGTTAATTTAAACAGAAATTATCTTTTACATGGATCATGAGTAATGAAGATAGCAGTTTTTTTATCTATTTTATGTGCATACCTTGACAAAGGCCTGCGACTTAGAAAATCAGAAAATTAGTTATTAATAATATACTCTAATAGATGGCAAAATTATCTCCCCTTGACCACTGACCCTTTCCTCATGCATTTGAACTATTATTTTATGTTTCTTTAATCACTCTGTAATGTTTATGTCATGTTGTTATTAATGTGATGCTCTTAATGGGCCCTTTAATTTGGAAAATAAAAAAAATATTGTATTGTATTGTATTGTATTGTATTGTATTGTATTGTATTGTATTGTATTGTATTGTATTGTATTGTATTGTATTGTATTGTATTGTATTGTATTGTATTGTATTGTATTGTATTGTATTGTATTGTATTGTATTGTATTGGTTTGACCGTTCCTGAATGAAGTAAATCAAGAAAACGGTTTGGACGCACCTAATATATGTGTTAAGGTGGTACCAAACACCTTGACTAATATTAATTTGGCTAGTTTAATTTTCATAAAATTTTGACAAAATATTTACTTTGACCCTTTGACAAAAATATAAAAATTTCAAAACTTTAACCACACACTTTATCGGAAAAATTTCATTGGATATATAGCAGTTTGACAAACACTAATTTTGATCATTGAGAAGCTTAACATTTCTTAACAATAGAACGTGATTAAAACGTTCAGCTGATTTTACAGAGTTGTCTCCTGTAGTGTTATGTACCACCTTAAAGTCTTGTTATAGTTGCCGAAAACTTTTCTATCTTACAAAATAAAAAAGCTACACTGACAAAGCTCAACACATTAAGTTTATGATTTGGAATTTCAGATAAGAGGCAGCAGTAGTTAAAACGATATTCCAAAACTCGATAATCCATTTGGAATTTATCAACCGAGTGAAAACACATTGACGATTCGGGTGAACTGTGAACGGAACTGGACAGGTTACGTCGATAGGAAAAACATATTATCATATGCGTGCATCTCCAGTAATGCGTATCCACACATCTGGCTTGCCTTCTTAAAATTGACAATCGTCATTAACAAAAACCATAATTTACCAATATCTTATATGTATTTATTCCTGTTATCTAATACACGTGGCTATATTGCTTATCCACGTGTACATTCACGTGTAATTGTTTATTTACTTTAATAAACATTGACCATTGGTCCGAATTGGACCTTTATTATGTTTAATTTTGAGTTTAAAGTTGCAACTTATGTTGCACGAATTTCAAAATCGGGAATAGTTTTCTTTGTTTATCAAACTACAGTATATAATCATTCGAAGCTCAGTTTTCAGTGCAGCTAACCCACCCTGCCACCCATAGCTATTTATATGGAAAATGTATATTATTTTTCATTTATTTGTATACTGACTGTTTCTGTTTTGTCTTTGTAGATATTTCAACATGGCAGCGGCCAGTGCAGATGTCATATGTGACGGACTCTTTATATGTTTGTTTATGATAAATTTAATAAAGTTAGCTGCATAACTGGCGAGCTGATCCCATAATGATATGGTGTTTTTGTTTTATGTACTAGCCTAAGTGTTGTGGTTTAAGGATTAAATACTTTATGTTCGGTTGAGAACATAATTGATATCAAAGTGAGCTTTTTACATAGCAAATAACTATAGAAATGACGGGCTACTTGAGTTAACTAAACATCTATAATAGCAATTCAAAGATCAATTATAAAGAAAAATGATAGCGTTTTCTCCACTATTAGTTTGACTTTTAAAAATTCCAAAAATCATTTAAAGAAGGTTTATTATGCTTTAGATAAACACCGTTTTGTTTCTGTAGTGTATCCAAATGTTTTATTTTACGCTCGACACCTCAATCTCAATTTGTAAAACAGAGATGAAGAAATTTATGAATATTAATAAAAGAGTGGTGAGGTATACCCAATAGGGAAGAAACTGATCAAACTAAAGAGAACTAAAGAGGTCAGAACAAACGATAAGGGGCTATAATGTATGGTGAGGCACGTTCTGAAAGGATCGTAATGTACCTAGTTCAAATACAATACTGTATTATTTGTCAGAGAAAAAATATTTGCATGAAGCCGATTAGGAATTTAATGTACCAATTGCTGACTACTGTGTGCAGACAAATGAATCCTTTTCACGCATCACAGATCATTTGACTCTTAATAGTATAATGCTGATAACAAATAGTGACACAACTCTACGTACTAAATCTATTTGCGCTATCAATCACCAACTGAATACCAGGAACAACACAGAGGTTAGTTAAATGGAACGAAGTAAAAAGTAAAATAACAAAAATACCAAACTCCGAGGAAAATTCTAAACGGAAAGTCCCTAAGTAAACGGCAAAATCAAAAGCTCAAACACATCAAACGAATGGATAACAACTGTCATATTCCTGACTTGGTACAGGCATTTTCTTATGTAGAAAATGGTGGATTAAACCTGGTTTTATAGCTAGCTAAACCTCTCACTTGTATGACAGTTGCATAAAATTCCTTTATATTGACAACGATGTGTGAACAAAACAAACAGACATAATAGGTAAAAATGTCAAAAATAGTGGTACTGTATTGTATTGTATTGTATTGTATTGTATTGTATTGTATTGTATTGTATTGTATTGTATTGTATTGTATTGGTTTGACCGTTCCTGAATGAAGTAAATCAAGAAAACGGTTTGGACGCACCTAATATATGTGTTAAGGTGGTACCAAACACCTTGACTAATATTAATTTGGCTAGTTTAATTTTCATAAAATTTTGACAAAATATTTACTTTGACCCTTTGACAAAAATATAAAAATTTCAAAAACTTTAACCACACACTTTATCGGAAAAATTTCATTGGATATATAGCAGTTTGACAAACACTAATTTTGATCATTGAGAAGCTTAACATTTCCTTAACAATAGAACGTGATTAAAACGTTCAGCTGATTTTTACAGAGTTGTCTCCCTGTAGTGTTATGTACCACCTTAAAGTCTTGTTATAGTTGCCGAAAACTTTTCTATCTTACAAAATAAAAAAGCTACACTGACAAAGCTCAACACATTAAGTTTATGATTTGGAATTTCAGATAAGAGGCAGCAGTAGTTAAAACGATATTCCAAAACTCGATAATCCATTTGGAATTTATCAACCGAGTGAAAACACATTGACGATTCGGGTGAACTGTGAACGGAACTGGACAGGTTACGTCGATAGAAAAACATATTATCATATGCGTGCATCTCCAGTAATGCGTATCCACACATCTGGCTTGCCTTCTTAAAATTGACAATCGTCATTAACAAAACCATAATTTACCAATATCTTATATGTATTTATTCCTGTTATCTAATACACGTGGCTATATTGCTTATCCACGTGTACATTCACGTAATTGTTTATTTACTTTAATAAACATTGACCATTGGTCCGAATTGGACCTTTATTATGTTTAATTTTGAGTTTAAAGTTGCAACTTATGTTGCACGAATTTCAAAATCGGGAATAGTTTTCTTTGTTTATCAAACTACAGTATATAATCATTCGAAGCTCAGTTTTCAGTGCAGCTAACCCACCCTGCCACCCATAGCTATTTATATGGAAAATGTATATTATTTTTCATTTATTTGTATACTGACTGTTTCTGTTTTGTCTTTGTAGATATTTCAACATGGCAGCGGCCAGTGCAGATGTCATATGTGACGGACTCTTTATATGTTTGTTTATGATAAATTTAATAAAGTTAGCTGCATAACTGGCGAGCTGATCCCATAATGATATGGTGTTTTTGTTTTATGTACTAGCCTAAGTGTTGTGGTTTAAGGATTAAATACTTTATGTTCGGTTGAGAACATAATTGATATCAAAGTGAGCTTTTTACATAGCAAATAACTATAGAAATGACGGGCTACTTGAGTTAACTAAACATCTATAATAGCAATTCAAAGATCAATTATAAAGAAAAATGATAGCGTTTTCTCCACTATTAGTTTGACTTTTAAAAATTCCAAAAATCATTTAAAGAAGGTTTATTATGCTTTAGATAAACACCGTTTTGTTTCTGTAGTGTATCCAAATGTTTTATTTTTACGCTCGACACCTCAATCTCAATTTGTAAAACAGAGATGAAGAAATTTATGAATATTAATAAAAAGAGTGGTGAGGTATACTCCAATAGGGAAGAAACTGATCAAACTAAAGAGAACTAAAGAGGTCAGAACAAACGATAAGGGGCTATAATGTATGGTGAGGCACGTTCTGAAAGGATCGTAATGTACCTAGTTCAAATACAATACTGTATTATTTGTCAGAGAAAAAATATTTGCATGAAGCCGATTAGGAATTTAATGTACCAATTGCTGACTACTGTGTGCAGACAAATGAATCCTTTTCACGCATCACAGATCATTTGACTCTTAATAGTATAATGCTGATAACAAATAGTGACACAACTCTACGTACTAAATCTATTTGCGCTATCAATCACCAACTGAATACCAGGAACAACACAGAGGTTAGTTAAATGGAACGAAGTAAAAAGTAAAATAACAAAAATACCAAACTCCGAGGAAAATTCTAAACGGAAAGTCCCTAAGTAAACGGCAAAATCAAAAGCTCAAACACATCAAACGAATGGATAACAACTGTCATATTCCTGACTTGGTACAGGCATTTTCTTATGTAGAAAATGGTGGATTAAACCTGGTTTTATAGCTAGCTAAACCTCTCACTTGTATGACAGTTGCATAAAATTCCTTTATATTGACAACGATGTGTGAACAAAACAAACAGACATAATAGGTAAAAATGTCAAAAATAGTGGTACTGCAGTCAACATTGTGTTATAATCTTAATCACTACAAAACAAGCAAATATGACAAACAAAAAGGCATATAGACAAAGCACATTAGCAAAAACGAAAGACAAGAATACAAAAATTTACCATAGCACAACAACACAATGACGGGTTGTATAGGAACCGAGCCACGTCAAATGGTTTATTCATTTTACTTTTTTCGGGTTGGGGGTGGGGTGGGACGGTAGTTGAGCACAAGTTTTTGAATGATATTTTTCTTCTTCTGACAGTCTGCGTTTATCAAATTTTGTTGATTTATCTTTTTCACCCTGTTTTTGTTTATATTTTTAAATCGTACGTCACGAAATTCCTATATTGCATGGGATGGAGGATTTTTTGCGGATTGATTTCCATCTTTTGCTACACATGTTTATTTTTTAACCAGACAATATTTATTTCACTTTTGTACATAATTATATCCGCATTTAGTGTTGCTGAAAATACATTTTCATAATGTCTTGTGAAATGTTATTTATTTTCAGCTCTTGCCGGGCCAGGATATTTATTTTTAAAATCCTCCTGCCCATCTATCCCCCAACCCGCCTCCCGAAAATTAAATGGTTGTCCCTTTTTGCGTCTTTTTGAAAGGGAGGATGTATAATACGCAGTAACATCCGTATGGAAAAGGGACTTTACCAATTGATTTAAATAATGTGTTATATATTTGTTGATTAAAAAGATTAAAAAAATGTTCTAACACAATAGACAAATAAGTCCTACCTGAAATATTATTCAGCATTTACTTAGATAAGACAAAGGAAAATTAAAACATCATAAAATATGTAGGTTAACCAAACACAATAATTACTAATATAAACTGATGACACAGATATGCCGTCCTGTATATAATTTTGGTAGTAAAATGCAAATGCTGAAATTAAATACAGTGGGAAATCTAGTGACAAAATATTAACTCCCCTGTAAACACTGAAAACTAGATCTTCTCAATGTTTGTCCCATTTTAGCACGGGCGCTATCAATTATGGATTCACGGAAAAACTTTCTGGTAAATAGTAAAAATAGAAATAAATTGAAATAAAAACAAAACTTCCACTCAATGTTATCATTTTCCTCTTAAGTAGCAAACGACGAGTGCAGCAGGCTAAAGATGTTTGGAGTAAAATTGGTTTAAAATGTTGCTATGCGAATAAATTCCTGGAGTACCAACTTCAATTTATTTTTATACTGTCTGTATACCTCTCTGGAACATGCTAATTATTCGCATATATATATATATATATACAGCTAGATCAGAGAAAGTCAGGGAAAAAATTCCAAAGGAATCGATTGATATGCAGCAAAGATTGGCACTTTTGAAATTAAATTACTAAGCAAAATCAAACAGACCTTATTTCGATGTAAACATTGAATGTAAATAGATCGAGAAGACCGTAAATCGAGACGACCTTTTCTTAAAATTGTATACAAAATAGTAGAAAGATACCTACTTTATAAAAATAGTTATTTTTAATTTTTAAACCTGCACAGACAGACTTTTAAATGTTTATATTCACGAAAAGACAATAGTTCTCTATTGAATGTACATGCGACAAAGAGCAGACCGGTGTGCTCGATAACTTAGGTGTGAAAAAATAAGCATACTTTGGGAAATTGTAACATGCTAAGGACTTTTTGGAACACTCAGAAAATTGGTGACCCGAAAGATCTTTCGATTTTATATGTACATAATTTTTTCAATTTTTTTTTATCAATATGCAGCAAAGACTGGCAGTTTTTAAATTTCAGTTTCACAAGCTTCTAAAGCAATTATCTCGATAAATTCTGAACATAAAACATTGTGTATTTGCATGTATATTTCTAATAACACAGTTTAATAAATAATTTCTTTAAAATGTACAATTATTATTTAGAAATAACTTTTGATCAGTATCGTCACCGGTATTGTTTTATCATTGACTTTCTCGACTCTATCATAAGAAGAGTGAATTTTCTTTTGTTTTCGTTCACTGGATATCCCACTGAATAGCAATAATTTTTTCTTGAAAACTATACAAAATACTCAAAGTTAATGAACAAAGACTGAAGGAATGGGTCAAATAATTTATGAGATAAATGATATGCTAATACAACTGCATATAGATATCAAAAAGTGTTTCCCCTTTAACTGACCTAATCAAAAACTTTAACATGTAAACTATGCAAAAGTTTCAAAGTCAATAGACCATAATGGCAAGGAAAAACAGTTCCCATAAAAATGAGATCAATGCTTAAACAACTGCATACCAAATATTACTGCATAGACTTACCACTAGAGGTTCACCTTAAACTGTTGCACATGTAGCCAATAGACCATGACTTCGGTGGGCAGGGCAAAATAATCTCCATTCAAAATGAGATATGCCAATGCTTATACAACTGCATAAGCATTGATTTAACATTAGTAGTTCCCCATAAACTGACCTAATCATTGACCCCACCCATACATGTTATGGAGATTTCTAGGGACAAGCCCACTCTGATGGCCTGCCAACAATTCGCTTCGACCTCAGCTTTTTGCCCTGTGCATTCAGCTGTCTCTGGTAGTTGCTGTCTAGTTATTCCATACACAATTGAAACTCTTTAGACAGCCATGTCAGTCGTCTTGTGATGAGGAGAGTTTCATCTTCGGAAACACTGTCCTCACTGGACATGAAATCTATCTTTATGACCTTCATGATCCTTTCCTCCTCCACGATCGGCAGTTTCTTTGCACGCAGAGCCTTATTTCTATTTTGCAGTTTCTGTAATAAAAATAGATTTTAATTTTTTTTTAATTCAGGCTATAATTGACTAGTGATATCTAGTGAAACAGAAGCATAATTTTCTGCATGCAGTAATTGTAACTCTTAATTATGCAGTTGTAGAAAAAACATATTTCAAAATATGCTAATGAGTGCCCCAAAGGTGTCTTATGGAAGCTTCAAAATTAAAGAATTGCTTGAAGGTATGATTATTGTTGTAGTCCTTGCTCTGCCTGAAATTCAGCTGCATTAGAAAAGAAGTAACTTGAGTAGTTTATAATTTTGTTTGAATAAAAATTAAAAGAACAGAGTTCCAATATCTCCCGCATTGTACATATTCTATCTGTCCAAGGGCAATAACTAAAAAAACTCTTTTAACAATATTTGATTGACACTGATTTTCGAAATTGTCCAAGACATTGCTGCTATAAACCTTTGATATAAATCGTGCAATAATTGTACATGTGAGAGCGCTAACAAGACCAGACAGACAGACGGACGGACACCCAGTATTCCTATATACCCTGCAACGCATCGTGCGGGGGACAATAACACATTGTGACTACTTCATGAAATCAGGGTTTCATAACAACCAAATATTTTTTTTATTTCAAGTTTATCAGTTTAGTTTTTCTTTTGTATTTTAAAATAAATAAAACAAACCTCTACTTTCATTGTTTGGTTTCACAGTGCAGAATAGTTATTTTCATATGTACTTAGCCATTTTAATTTGAAAATATGCAAAAAAACTTGTACTTTTAAAATGTTAAATTCAGATATCTGTCAAATCTTAAAAAAAGGAAGCGAAAAACAGAAAAAAAACTTGTGAGCGGTTTCAATCCATGCACAATTTAATGAGATGTTAAATTCTATTTCTAAATTGCCCACCAAGACCGATTGTGTTTTTACTTTAAAAAATGTATATGTTTTTACATAATATGCAGAAACTCACAAAAATGTACAAGGCCGTACATTGACCTATAATGGTTTACTTTTATAAATTGTTATTTGGATGGAGAGTTGTCTTATTGGCACTCACACCACATCTTCCTATATCTAAGTATTTGTTTGAAACTAAGATGGTCTGCATATAATGCATTGTGAATCCAACACCAACACTAGAAAAGTATAAATGTTAGTCATTCTGTAGCTCAAGTGTGACAAAAATATTTTGTACTTATCCTGTTCTTTCTTCCATACAAGACCATTTTTCTGTTGTGTAATTTTCCATGCTCCTCTATTTGTCTCAAGTGTGACAAAAATATTTTGTACTTATCCTGTTCTTTCTTCCATACAAGACCATTTTTCTGTTGTGTAATTTTCCATGCTCCTCTATTTGTCTCAAGTGTGACAAAATATTTTGTACTTATCCTGTTCTTTCTTCCATACAAGACCATTTTTCTGTTGTGTAATTTTCCATGCTCCTCTATTTGTCTCAAGTGTGACAAAAATATTTTGTACTTATCCTGTTCTTTCTTCCATACAAGACCATTTTTCTGTTGTGTAATTTTCCATGCTCCTCTATTTGTCTCAAGTGTGACAAAAATATTTTGTACTTATCCTGTTCTTTCTTCCATACAAGACCATTTTTCTGTTGTGTAATTTTCCATGCTCCTCTATTTGTCTCAAGTGTGACAAAAATATTTTGTACTTATCCTGTTCTTTCTTCCATACAAGACCATTTTTCTGTTGTGTAATTTTCCATGCTCCTCTATTTGTCTCAAGTGTGACAAAAATATTTTGTACTTATCCTGTTCTTTCTTCCATACAAGACCATTTTTCTGTTGTGTAATTTTCCATGCTCCTCTATTTGTCTCAAGTGTGACAAAAATATTTTGTACTTATCCTGTTCTTTCTTCCATACAAGACCATTTTTCTGTTGTGTAATTTTCCATGCTCCTCTATTTGTCTCCTCTGTTTTATGGTATTAAAAATACGTTTCACCAGCCAAGTGAATATAACGTACATGTAAGTTATTGTTTTTTTTTGGGGGTCTTTTTCAATTTCAATAAAGATCACAATATAAAGTATTCTGATTTATTTTTCTTTTGACAAATAGTTTACTGAAGATTATCAATATCAGAAGTATTTGAAAGTGGACAATCAGTATACAATTTAACTTGTGCAATCAGATATTGGATTTCTTCCCTATTATTAATACTCAATTTATTAAACAAAAGAATAAATACAATAATAATGATATTTGTTTAATTAATAAAGATTTCAAACAGAAAGTAAGCAAGTCATTGTCCTCATATATCTGGTTTGGCTTATCCATTCAAATATGAAATTAATTGCTTTTTTGTTGTTATTGTCCTGAAAAATTTGTTTCCCTTATTATGTAAATAAGGATTGCATGGTCAAAATTTTGACATAAGTGCTTGAAAATGACCAGATATCACAAGTTATATACAGAAGTGATGTCATACAAAGATTTAACTGTTAATAATTAACAGACTCAAATTCTGTATAAAATCAAAGAACTGAAGTACTGTCTACTCGGATGACCTCAAGTTCTGTTGGTTGAGGAATAAATAATAGGGATTTTAATCTCGCTGCAATACTGAATGTACTGTTGTGATAATTCACTTATATGCGTCATCTGTCTGAATTGCTGCTTTATATCATATCAATATTTGTACAGTAGTGCTGTAGCATATCATCTTGATAACCTAATAGGCAAATGTTCATTCATTGAATGTCCACATTCTATTCTAATGATAATGTATTGTATGAGGATAGCAGGCACCCTCCTGCAATAAGTCGTTTTTCTAATGAGCTCGAGTTGTGCAGGCAACCATATTTCTATACTTTATCAGCTAAATGTATTAGTCTACTGCTTATTATAGTCCTCAATATACATGATATAGATTTTTGTACTATGCAAGTTATATGGAAATATGGTTTGTTTAAAATCGTTGATCTACTATGTATGTTCATTTTTTAGGTTTTTTTATCACCCGGTCTTTCTTTTCTTATCGAGGTATTTGTGTTTCTTAATATACATATTGTATACATCTGGATATGCTTTTCAACTAATTTTTATAGTTTGTTCTGATGTTGTAATGATAGTGTGTTGTATGAGGGTAGCAGGCACTCTCCTGCAATAATTCGTTTTTCTAATGAGCTGGAGTTGTGCAGGCAACCATATGTCTATACTTTATCAGCTAAATGTATTGTCTATTGCATACCACATCTTCTTATTTTTATATTGTTAATGACAGTAGATGGGTTTTTATTATTTTATTTATGTAACAATATACACTGTTCCAGGTTAGGGGGAGCATTTGGCACTAGAAAACATGTTTAACCCTGCCACATTCTGCATGTGATGGCCCTAGTCATTGGTTGCTGTTTGTCTTATTTTTTGTGTGTTTACTGTTTTTGTACATAATGGTGGCAATTAGTTTCTTGTCATTTCTGGGCCTCATATAGCTTACTATGTCATATGGGTTTTGCTCATTGTTGAAGGCTGTACATTACATGTACTTATAGTTGTTAACTTCTATGCCATTTGGTCTCTGGTGGAGAGTTGGTTCATTGGCAATCATTCCACATCTTTTTATTTTTATATTGTTAATGACAGCAGATGGATTCTTATCTTTTTTATTTATGTAACAATATATATAAGATTTTTCTTCCCAGTTCATAACTTTTCTCCTCAAAATTTTTAGAGAGAAGTAGCACCTAAGGACTTGTTCGGGAAACTTAACAAAAAGAAAATAAAAAGAAGTGATCTGTACAGTTCTTGTTTTGGCATTCCTCAAAGTGACAATACTACACTCGAACTGAAAACAAGCCATATCTACTACTTTCAGATCCAATTTCAGATGGCTATAACTGGACGCAACTGGTGTGACTTTGTATTGTGGTCACCTGTTGGACCTCCAAACGTAGAAAGAATCAGACGTGATGGAATTTTATGCGACTGTCATACAAGTGAGAGGTTTAGCTAGCTTTAAAACCAGGTTTAATCCACCATTTTCTACATAAGGAAATGCCTGTATCAAGTCATGAGTATGACAGTTGTTTTCATTCGTTTGATGCTTTAGATTTTGCCAATTGTTAAGGGACTTTCCGTTTTGAATTTTCCTTGAGTTCGGTATTTTGTTGTTTCATTTTACACAACTACCATCAGCAGCAAATGTTTCAAAAAATAATATGAAAATAAGTATGACTGTCAACGAGACAACTATCTATGAGACTCTAAAGGACAAAGAGGTGAACAATCTCAGATAACCCTATAACTTTCAACAATGACGAAATCCTATATTGTAACGTTAGCTACAAAAGACTTCGGGTGAAATAGAAATAGTTCAAAAGAAAATATCGACACCAAGAGATCAGTTTTACCTACAATAAAAACGAAACACAAGTATGGAATCCAGCAGCAAACGACAACAACTGGAATACAGGTTTGAAACTTAGGACAGGCATGTAAAAAATGTGGCGGCGTTAAACATGCTTGATTTTGTAGTTTTGTTGTTGTTGGTTGCTGTTTGTTATATTTGGTTTTTTTCGTGTATTGTTTTGTCATAAATCAAGCCGTTGTTTGTTTGTTTGTTTGTTTGTTTGCTTGATTTGTTTCACATTTTGTCTTATATACAGAAGTGATGTCATACAAAGATTTAACTGTTAATAATTAACAGACTCAAATTCTGTATAAAATCAAAGAACTGAAGTACTGTCTACTCGGATGACCTCAAGTTCTGTTGGTTGAGGAATAAATAATAGGGATTTTAATCTCGCTGCAATACTGAATGTACTGTTGTGATAATTCACTTATATGCGTCATCTGTCTGAATTGCTGCTTTATATCATATCAATATTTGTACAGTAGTGCTGTAGCATATCATCTTGATAACCTAATAGGCAAATGTTCATTCATTGAATGTCCACATTCTATTCTAATGATAATGTATTGTATGAGGATAGCAGGCACCCTCCTGCAATAAGTCGTTTTTCTAATGAGCTCGAGTTGTGCAGGCAACCATATTTCTATACTTTATCAGCTAAATGTATTAGTCTACTGCTTATTATAGTCCTCAATATACATGATATAGATTTTGTACTATGCAAGTTATATGGAAATATGGTTTGTTTAAAATCGTTGATCTACTATGTATGTTCATTTTTAGGTTTTTATCACCCGGTCTTTCTTTTCTTATCGAGGTATTTGTGTTTCTTAATATACATATTGTATACATCTGGATATGCTTTTCAACTAATTTTTATAGTTTGTTCTGATGTTGTAATGATAGTGTGTTGTATGAGGGTAGCAGGCACTCTCCTGCAATAATTCGTTTTCTAATGAGCTGGAGTTGTGCAGGCAACCATATGTCTATACTTTATCAGCTAAATGTATTGTCTATTGCATACCACATCTTCTTATTTTTATATTGTTAATGACAGTAGATGGGTTTCTTATTATTTTATTTATGTAACAATATACACTGTTCCAGGTTAGGGGGAGCATTTGGCACTAGAAAACATGTTTAACCCTGCCACATTCTGCATGTGATGGCCCTAGTCATTGGTTGCTGTTTGTCTTATTTTTTGTGTGTTTACTGTTTTTGTACATAATGGTGGCAATTAGTTTCTTGTCATTTCTGGGCCTCATATAGCTTACTATGTCATATGGGTTTTGCTCATTGTTGAAGGCTGTACATTACATGTACTTATAGTTGTTAACTTCTATGCCATTTGGTCTCTGGTGGAGAGTTGGTTCATTGGCAATCATTCCACATCTTTTATTTTATATTGTTAATGACAGCAGATGGATTCTTATCTTTTTATTTATGTAACAATATATATAAGATTTTTCTTCCCAGTTCATAACTTTTCTCCTCAAAATTTTTAGAGAAGTAGCACCTAAGGACTTGTTCGGGAAACTTAACAAAAGAAAATAAAAAGAAGTGATCTGTACAGTTCTTGTTTTGGCATTCCTCAAAGTGACAATACTACACTCGAACTGAAAACAAGCCATATCTACTACTTTCAGATCCAATTTCAGATGGCTATAACTGGACGCAACTGGTGTGACTTTGTATTGTGGTCACCTGTTGGACCTCCAAACGTAGAAAGAATCAGACGTGATGGAATTTTATGCGACTGTCATACAAGTGAGAGGTTTAGCTAGCTTTAAAACCAGGTTTAATCCACCATTTTCTACATAAGGAAATGCCTGTATCAAGTCATGAGTATGACAGTTGTTTTCATTCGTTTGATGCTTTAGATTTTGCCAATTGTTAAGGGACTTTCCGTTTTGAATTTTCCTTGGAGTTCGGTATTTTTGTTGTTTCATTTTACACAACTACCATCAGCAGCAAATGTTTCAAAAAAAATAATATGAAAATAAGTATGACTGTCAACGAGACAACTATCTATGAGACTCTAAAGGACAAAGAGGTGAACAATCTCAGATAACCCTATAACTTTCAACAATGACGAAATCCTATATTGTAACGTTAGCTACAAAAGACTTCGGAGTGAAATAGAAATAGTTCAAAAGAAAATATCGACACCAAGAGATCAGTTTTACCTACAATAAAAAACGAAACACAAGTATGGAATCCAGCAGCAAACGACAACAACTGGAATACAGGTTTGAAACTTAGGACAGGCATGTAAAAAATGTGGCGGCGTTAAACATGCTTGATTTTGTAGTTTTGTTGTTGTTGGTTGCTGTTTGTTATATTTGGGTTTTTTCGTGTATTGTTTTGTCATAAATCAAGCCGTTGTTTGTTTGTTTGTTTGTTTGTTTGCTTGATTTGTTTCACATTTTGTCATGTCCTGGCCCTTTATTGCAAACTATTATGTATGGGTTTGGCACATTGTTGAAGACCGTATGTTGACCTATCGTTACTTAAATAATTGTCATCTCCTCATATATCACTATATATAACCCGCTTTGCAGCAGGAGTTTATTATGATTGAGGAGTCCGTTCGTCTCTTCGTCCGTCCTTTTGTTCGTCCTTTTGTCCGAAAATGATCCTGAGCCGCTTCACAGAAAATGTGAAACCTTCACAAAACGTTACTTACATGATGTACATTTGCATCTCTTACTTCATTATTTCATCCAAAAGTTTTTTTGTGTGTTCTTTGGGATAGCATGGGCGTCATCAAATCTGCACACTATAGTATATATCTAATTATGTTACAGCAATTCCTCCTTAACCACTTTTAATTTATTGAAACGATTTCACAATTTTATCAATATACCGCTATTGTACACCTTCAGTTTCGACGGTTTCCTTTTAAAGTATGTACTTTGCCGGGGGTCCATTTATATTTGCAACTACTCATAAACCATTCATTACAATTTAATGAAATGTTTTCAGAACGTTAACCATATAACGTTTAGTGACTTTCTTTTTTTAGATTTTTGGTTCAACTCGTTTTTAAGATTTCCTTTACCAAAAAGCATTGACAATACTTTATGAGCACCCATTTTGTATTCACAATTCCTCCCAAACCCCGTATTACAAATTTTGACATTTTTTTACAATCTTTAGTCTTTACCATTTAATGCAGTTTTCACCTCCAATTTAGTTTGTGATCGGGAATATTTTTGGGTTTCCCTAAGTAAATTAGCAAATCATTGTCTTTGCAAAAGGCGAGTACCATTTTTGAAGGTTTGTTTGTATATAAAACTTCTATTTATATATTGTGAGCGCTCAATCCTACCTAATATGGGACATTGGTGTAAAATTAAAAACGTATTCATTGTGTAAGTTTATTTTTATTCGCATTGTGTAGGTGTACATGTATAGGTAACCTATTTTTTTATGGATTCTTATTTAGAAGTTTGTAAATAAAACAAAAACTTAAAGACTTTGAACCCACTTCGTGTAGACAATTTTTTTCTCGAATAATTCAATTATCAGTCATAAACAGTCATATTTATGCTAAATGCAAGAATCACCAAGAGCATGGACTCATATGACATTTTAATGTGTACTGGTAAAATTTGGAGCAAAATAGTTTAGGATTTGGAAAAAGAAATATTCTGATGCAGACTGCAAGTACAACTTGCTTCAATGACGTGAGAAATAAATTAAAAAAAATAATTGAAGATAATGGGTTAAATTGTGGGGATTTTTCCTTATGTTTCATGACAGCACACATTTCCAACAAGATATCCTTATCTTAATTATCCATTTGCCAAATTAACCGATCATTAGCATTCGACTTATCAAACATATAGCACAATATTCCATAGAACAAAGTTATTGATGTTTTATAGTTAAATGCAATTTAGAAGTAAATGCAGTGCATCTTCATTTTTAAAGCTAGAGCATCTGAAACAAACTATATCGTGTCGAGCAATACCCTGATATCTTCACTTTGTAATCTCAACAGAGTGTACTGACACACGCAATCTTGTCATTTGTTGTCTAATATCTGTAAATGGCATATAAAACATTTCATAGCAAAAACGTCTATAAAACAGAAAATGAGAGAAAAGTTAACGAATGACATGACATTTAATTTTTGTTCTAATTCTTCTAAAAACACAGTTTGTAACCATCTTACTCTTTACATCTAGGTTACTGTCCAATGGGTTCGCAGAATTGCATATTATGCTTAATATAACAATTATAGCGGCGCACCATGAGGGCTATTTGGTATCAAATAATTGCTTTGATTCTTAAAGGGCACTATCTAGAAGTGAACATATTAATTGTGATAAAAATAAATACGCAAATTACCAAAATTAAAGTTGGTAAAAGAACAGTTGTATATGATGTAATTCTGTTAATTGCATATAAATGATATTATTATGTCAAAAAAATAACTTGATTTTCTTGACCCCTTGACTGTATTTCCAATCTTTTCCGGTTATCATCACGTTTGACGTATAACCTCATTTTTACTTACCATGGAACATGACGGGTGTCAGTAAAAGATTAGGAACTGCTTTGTTGTCCTTAGCACATAAGTTCTATCTCAGTCTATATGTTTCCGTGTAGTATTTTTTAGAATGTCGTTTGTCTGGTCGTTTTTTTATTATTTCAGCCATGGTGATTTCTACCCTCATATAATTTATGATATTTTATTGATGATTTCTACCTTTTTCTTTTTTATAAGATGCACAATGATCATTTCCATCAGAAAAGTATGTATTATGGAGAACTGCACATATCACAGATTAAATACTTAAACCCGACACTCCCAAAACAAAGTAGAATCAATCTATTATTCAATTTATTGGTATGAAAAATACAAAATGTCATTGTTTAAAATAAATAAGGTATATGGCCAATCCATTATTGTGTATCAATAAGTTCTGGCATTGTTCAACTAAAACAGTACATATCTCCACGGAAAAGAGAAAATCATGTAAAAAAGACAAAATCGCACGAACAAATAGAGTTCATGCCAATTAAATCTTACTTATATCTATTAATCATGTTAATACCTTGAACCCTTTTTCCGTCCCCTAATCTCGAACATGTTGAGTTCTTTTGTTCTGATTACACCATAGGCCTTCAAAGAATACAACTCAAATTATTGTATGCGTGTTTAAATACAGCACTCAGTAGTGCAAACTTTAAAATAAAACGGCCATTGTGTTGGTGTAATTGGGAAAGTTGTCAATGTTCTTTAACTTTGAACTTTATTTCGCCTTTTAACATTTTTATTCGAGCGTGACTGATGAGTGTTTTGTTGATCTGTGATGAGCTGTTTTTTTTTATATTTAAAAGTGAAGTGTGCATGTTTGGCACTCATACCACACCTTCTTATATCCATATGTTGCATTGTTCTATAAAAGATCTATTGCAAATTGCCATTCCCTTAAAAACATTATTCGGAGGGTATTGATAAAAAAATCTGACCGCCACTATGTAGCCAAAATTGTGAAAAGTGGCGTTAAACACTAACAATCAATCAATTAATCAATCAATCAATCAATCAATCAATCAATCAATCAATCAATCAATCGTTAACTCTAAAATCCACAAAATACAAAAAACATCATATATGCGAATGGCAACTATTGACGAGGTTTTTGACCTTACGGTTACAAACTATGGATTTTCTTCCGCATGTACAGTAATCAAGTGTTTTGTATTTTTTATCTGTTCTTTTCAGGGGCGTAGCTACCTTCTTAATGAAGTGGAATCATAGACTAAAGGGCGAGGGGTCTGAGGGCCGTCTAAGGCCCCCAGTTGGTCCAGGGCAAAGCCCTGGTATATAGGGGGACAGGGGGCGAAGCTCCCCGGAAGCTCCGCATATATAGCGTTTCAAAACAATCACAACCGTAATAAAACTTGTACATTTTTGTTGTGGTTTTTGGTTAACTATTTGTTTAACTTCGAGTCGAATGAAGACTTAACATTGTCGTTTATATATATGAACAATACACAATGTTACACTACTGTCTCAGGTAAGGGTGAAGGTTGGCGCCTATTAAAACGTTTAAACCCGCTGCATTTTTATGCACCTGTCCTAAGTCAGGAGCCTGTTGTTCAGTGGTTGTCGTTTGTTGGTGTGGTTCATAGGTGTTTCTCGTTTTTTATATAGATTAGACCGTTGGTTTTCCCTAGCTGTTTGAATTGTTTTTAAACTAGTCATTTTGGGGCCCTTTATAGCTTGCTGTTCGGTGTGAGCCAAGGCTCTGTGTTGAAGGCCGTACTTTGACCTATAAGGGAACGACCATTTAACTTCAAAGGGGAAAAAAGGGGGGGGGTTATGGTTTTTTCCTAAAAAAATATTCTGATCCCCAATTTGATGAAAAAAAATATTGTGGTCAAGCAGATGACCAAAAAAAATATTCTGAATCCAGATTTTCCCAATACCTTATAGTGTTAAAAAAATGTTCGAGCTTTGCGCGAATATTTTTTATTGACTCAGACAAAAAACCATAACCCCAACCCCACCCCCTTTGAAGTTAAATGGTTGCTCCCTAATTGTTTACTTTTATACATTGTGACTTGGATGGAGAGTTGTTTCATTGGCACTCATGCCACATCTTCTTATTCATAATGATCGTTATTTTTTTTTTTGCATGGTCCTCGCCAGTGTATTGAAGAATAAATTCATTTTTCATATTTGAAAAATCTTCTCAGCAGTATCAAACACCCCCATACAGGTAACTATAACGAATGATTATCTAGGCTTTTTGAGATGGTCCCCACTATCAGCGCCATGCAGTGTCGTATTGACTTTTCTTACACGTCAATATTTTACTTTCCTAATCAAACGGCTAATATATGAAGGGATTTAAACACGGCTTTTGATTGTCATTTTGTTCAGATAAACAACTCGTTGTCAAGCTTAATGGATCTCTATGAAATTTTACCATAAGGTTCAATATCACAAAAGGAAGGTTGGGATTGATTTTGGGGGTTATGGTACCAACAGTTAAGGAATTAGGGGCCAAAAAGGGGCCAAAAATAAGCATTTTTGTAACTTCCAGACATAACTTGTGTGTTAGTGTATGGATCTCTCTGACTTTGTACCACAAGGTTCCATATCACAAAAGGAATGCTGGGATTGATTTTGGGGGTAATTGCCTCAAAATTTTAGGAATTAGGGGCCAAAAACAAGCATTTTTCTAGTTTCATGACAATAACTTGTGTGTAAGTGTATGGATCTTTCTGAAATTGTACTACAAGGTTCCATATCACAAAGGAAAGCTGGAATTGAGTTTGGGGTAATTGCCTGAAACGTTTAGGAATTTGGGGCCAAAAAGGGCAAAAATAAGCATTTTCTAGTTTCAGACAATAACTTGTGTTCAAGTGTATGGATCTCTCTGAAATTGTACTGCAAGGTACCATACCTCAAAGGAAGGCTGGGATTGAGTTTGGGGTGATGAATCATAAGGGGTTCAAAAATTTGGGGGATTTTTTTTTCCTTTTTTCCTTTTTTTTCTTTAAAATTTTCCATTTTAAGTTGGTTATTTCTGATTTATATTTAAAAGCAAATAATAATGATATGGCAGGAGATACACACCAAACAGGATGTGTAAATTATTATATAATAAGTATTGTGCAATAGCAAGAAATTTTCAATTGCACAGTATTGCGCAATAGCAAGAAATCTTCAATTGCACAGTATTGCGCAATAGCAAGAAATATCCAATAGCACAATATTGCACAATAGCAAGAAATTGTCAATTGTACAGTATTGCGCAATAGCAAGAAATATTCAATTGCACAGTATTGCGCAATTGCAAGAAATATTCAATTGCACAGTATTGTGCAAAAGAAGATACTTTGTATAAAATTGCTTATTTCTTGACCAATTTCAATGGGGTTTTATTCTTGAACTCTTAGTGTTCTTTAATATGCTGAATTTAACCGTGTATTAAGTTTTTGGATTTTGGGCCCCGTTTTTAAATTGGTCCACATTGAGGTACAAAGGGTCCAAAATTAAACTTTGTTTGATTTCAACAAAAATTGAATATATGGGGTTCTTTGATATGCTGAATCTAACCATGTATTTAGATTTTTGATTTTTGGGCCCCGTTATCAACTTTGTCCACATTGAGGTCAAAGGGTCCAAAATTAAACTTTGTTTGATTTCATCAAAATTGAATTATTGGGTTTTTGATATGCCGAATCTAACCGTGTATTTAGATTCTTAATTTTGGTCCCGTTTTCAAATTGGTCTACATTAAGGTCCAAAGGGTCCAAAATTAAACTTAGTTTGATTTTAACAAAAATTGAATTCTTAGGGTTCTTTGATATGCTGAATCTAAACATGTATTTAGATTTTTGATTATGGGCCCAGTTTTCAAGTTGGTCCAAATCGGGGTCTAAAATTAAACTTTGTTTGATTTCAACTAAAATTGAATATATGGGGTTCTTTGATATGCTGAATCTAACCATGTATTTAGATTTTTGATTTTTGGGCCCCGTTATCAACTTTGTCCACATTGAGGTCAAAAGGGTCCAAAATTAAACTTTGTTTGATTTCATCAAAAATTGAACTATTGGGGTTCTTTGATATGCTGAATCTAACCGTGTATTTAGATTCTTAATTTTTGGTCCCGTTTTCAAATTGGTCTACATTAAGGTCCAAAGGGTCCAAAATTAAACTTAGCTTGATTTTAACAAAAATTGAATTCTTAGGGTTCTTTGATATGCTGAATCTAAACATGTATTTAGATTTTTGATTATGGGCCCAGTTTTCAAGTTGGTCCAAATCGGGGTCCAAAATTAAACTTTGTTTGATTTCAACAAAATTGAATATATGAGGTTCTTTGATATGCTGAATCTAACCATGTATTTAGATTTTTGATTTTTGGGCCCCGTTATCAACTTTGTCCACATTGAGGTCAAAAGGGTCCAAAATTAAACTTTGTTTGATTTCATCAAAAATTGAACTCTTGGGGTTCTTTGATGTGCTGAATCTAACCATGTATTTAGATTTTGGATATTGGACCATAATAGGTGAATGTCCAATTTAAAATTTTTAAGTTCTTAGACCACATTCATTCTGTGTCAGAAACCTATGCTGTGTCAAATATTTAATCACAATCCAAATTCAGAGCTGTATCAAGCTTGAATGTTGTGTCCATACTTGCCCCAACTATTCAGGGTTCGACCTCTGCGGTCGTATCAAGCTGCGCCCTGCGGAGCATTTTATTAAAATCTAAATTATATGAAAAGGGTGGGGTAACAGAACCCCAGCGGCACCCCCTATCTATTAAGTATTGAAGTGGACCCCCCGAGGTAAACACTTAAGGTAAGGAAACTCCGCCCTTTTTACCTAAGTGGTATGCATAAAAAATCTTAAACTAAGTATTTCCTTAGTAAAATCTTTAAGTTAGTTGGTTTAAGTCACGCCCACAAAACTTAAGTGGTATGCATAAAACCCCTTAAACTAAGAAAACGTCTAAGATTATACTTAAGTATTAGGTACCTATAGAGCTACCTTAACTTTTCTAAAAGATATAAAATCAGTCGAATGTATGCGTTTTTCGTAGAACATGGATAGATTAGCTCCTATTTAATTGAATAATAATTATATTCAGTAATATTTCGTTTGTTTATTGCTAAATATTAACGATCATTGTAATTTTCGTAAAATCACCTATAATCAACAAAATCAAGTGATAACAGAGGGTAGTTTTATAATTTCATTCTAAAATTCTTATTTCTCAATCTCGTTAGTGTGTATATAACCACAACCCCGTAAATTTCGGTACGGGTTACATTAAAGTCTGTTGGTCTATAATCGATACTGTGGCTGCTTTAAACGCAAGACCGTATACAGTATATATACAAATTTATTCACAAGTGTACAGTTTGGGAGCTAGGGGAATACTGCCCAAGCAACAGTTTACAAAAACATACATTATTTCAAAGTTAAGGGTCTTAAAACATTACAAAAGGTTCTCATAAAATATATCTATTATTGTCCAATCTTATGCAATAATAATCGGATTATTGTCCTCCGGCTAAACTTAGTAAAATAGCGATAATTGCTTCTTTTGTAGTTGAGTGTAAGATACAATACAATACAATAATAATTTATTAACGTCTCACCATCAATAATACAGTATACACATTTCACATTGTAAAAGTAAACTTTTAAAAAATATTAATGCCATTCTAAAAAGAATTATGAGAGACGGATTTAAAAGGAACTAGTATTTACAGATTCTGAAAAAGCTATTATAAAACAAAAGTTAAATCATAAAACATATTTACATATATTATCGGTACAAAAAACGTCTTCTACGGTCTAAAATAAGTTTGCAGGTTTTGGCACATTTTTGTATCACATTAATATTGTCATTCGCTAAAATAAATGAAAGTTTAAAGGAATTCGGCCAAAGACTGAAATTTTCGTTTTCAAAATTTAAAATCTTATACAGTTCGTCTCTAAGATCGCCGTACAACGGACATTCAGTCAATACATGCTCCTCCGTTTCAATTTTATCGTCACAAACAAAACAAGTTCTTTGATCTATAGGGAGACTCTCGTAGCGTCCTGTCTCCACCCGTATTGGGGCACCACCGCAGCGAAACTGAGAGTAAGCTCTTCGGTGTGATGGTATGATAAGTTTACCTAGGTAAGTTCTGAATATACATCCTGTTTAAATGTTCTATATGTACGTAGTTTGTTACCTCCTGGTCCATTTCGTCTAGTAGTGTCACTATGCAAATCTTCATTCCATTTCTGTTTGAAGTCGGACATGCATTATCTTTCGCACTTTTGACAGCCATCGGATTAAGTTGTAAATTACTGAAATCTATAATCTAGTTGGGTATTTGAAAATATCTATTATTGTCCAATCTTATGCAATAATAATCGGATTATTGTCCTCTGGCTAAACTTAGTAAAATAGCGAAAATTGCTTCTTTTGTAGTTGAGTGTAAGATACATGTATTATCTTTCGCACTTTTGACAGCCATCGGAATAAGTTGTATATTACCGAAATCTATAATCTAGTTGGGTATTTGAAATAAAGAAACATTATATATAAGAATATAGAAACATTTAAAACAAGAAATATTCAAAAACAAGAAATATTCAAGTTAAAACTAAAACAAGAAATATTCAATCTAAAACGAGAGTTCATATACAGCACTTTGCGAATTATAGTAAAAGTTCCTAACGTACTTTAATTCCGGTTATATGTATTCCGAAAAGTACTCACAGTTTTTACACGCATGGAATTCATGCAATTATATTTTGATTTGCTCGTGCCTGCTTACACAAGTATTATGACATACCCCGCCTGGTATCGCTAAGGAAGCGATGAGGATCTATAGGCATGCAAAATCCTGTTTTCGTGGGGGATGGGTTTAATTTTCAATTATGTTGTTTTTTTATACATATATTAGGCTTGTTTCACTAACTGGGTCAAAACGTTTTAAGACCTACTCCGTGGAATTCGAAGTCTATATATATGATATACTCTGCGAGTACTCTCAAATCGTACTTTCTTGTTTATTTGACCTGTTGATACTAATTGTATGCTTTTTTGTTATTTAATGTTATTCAGGGTTATATCTGGTCTATATACCAGCTTTGATAAGTGTTTGGTACTACTATAAATTTTCACTTCGTACTATGAACATCAAAATTATTTATTTTGTAAAAAAATATTTCCTTTCTCTATTGGAACTGTACACGTATACCTAACAACAAAATCATTTTCATTTACCTGTGTTTAAAGTTATTGCAAATGGCTTATATTTTTGTTCGAGCATATTGTTTTTCTTAAATTGTTTAACATTTCACACCGACATAACATGTTACTTTTATTATTCTTCCCTTAGTTTATTTATTTTGTATTTACATTGTATCATAGGTCAAATTTATTTGTTCAGTGTATGTTCACTGGTGTTAATGTATCCTTTGATTGAGTTAAGCTATTTCAGTTGATATTTTATAGTGTGTCTTTCTATGTTGTGATGTTACACTATTGTTTCAGAAAAAGGGTGAAGGTTTGGTACCATTAAAACGTTTAAACTCGCTGCATTTGTTTGCACCTGTCCTAAGTCAGGAATCTGATGTTCAGTAGTTGTCGTTTGTTGATGTGGTTCATAAGTGTTTCTCATTTCTCGTTTTTTATATAGATTAGACCGTTTGTTTTCCCGTTTGAATGGTTTTACACTAGTCATTTTTGGGGCTCTTTATAGCTTACTGTTCGGTGTGAGCCAAGGCTCCTTGTTGAAGACCGTACTTTGACCTATAATGGTTTACTTTTATAAATTTTGACTTGGATGGAAAGTTGTCTCATTGGCACTCATACAACATCTTCTTTTATCTATATCATGATACTTAACCCGTATTCAATATTTTTTTGTATTTCCTTATATATTCAGTGATATATTGCTGTAAACAAAAATATTGCAAATTTTGCATAGAAGGAAGACTTTAACCTAAATAAATTACGGTGTATCTGAAAGAAGTTTATGTTATAACTTCCAATAAAATAATAAGAAGGTCCTTCTCGCCAGTTTTGAATAATTGCTCACTTTTTTCAAAAACCTACCATGAATGCATGCAGTTTTGAGTATCTTTCGGCGTGATAACTGTCAAGCGAAATATTCGGAAATACGCAAAGATGTTGATAAAACCTTACAGTAAACATATGAATCTAATAATGTGTGTTTCAGTAAAAGATTGAAGGACTTTTGAAAAATACCCGTTTTGATATGAATTCATGGAAAATGAAATCATAACCCCTTTTTTATTGTAAAAGGGAAGTGATAAAAAAAGTTTATTTTAAATCGAAATTAAAAAAAAAATCTTTATCGCATGTATTGTTAGAGTTAAATAAAATATATTGTTGTCTCTAGAAAATAAACATATTGCAATTCCATCTAGCATCACCCATGAAAGATGAATGGTTGGTGCCTCAGAGATGGAACAAATCTGTTTGATAAATATGATGACGTGGATTTATTTTTTAATTAAGATTTTGCTAGCATATACCATTATTATATGCTGAATGGTTTGCTACAAGATAATGTTGTGTTTTCATTCAGCGACTCCTCGGGTGATTGAAGTTTTGTTTGCTAAAAAGAATAATTTGCAAGTGGATAACTCGGAATCTTTTGATAATTTACATTTATTACGCCATCTATAAGTTGTCCCACTTCTTTTGGATCTCTTAAGAATCTCTCCTGATGGATTTTTTTCTACTTATTATATTGTTATATATTTGTTATTTTTTCGAGACCAGAAGTACGCTATTTGGTCTATATCCGACCAGCAGTAAAGCTCTTGCCAAAACGGGACGTTCGTTTGGCTGTGCGGGATGTACAAGTACGCAACCACGTCCGGTCAGACTAGGGAGTTAAATCCCGGTATGCCTCGTGTAGAGAGAGTGCCACACTCTGAACGATAAGAACACCTACAGCAACTCTTTGGGGTCCGTAGGTGAGCTGTTTCAAGGGAGAATTCTGTCCCTATCCCATATACCTTCAATTTTCCAGTGGTAGTCCAAATTTTCTTGACCTTCATCCCGGAAAGCGTCTATTACAAGATCCACTTATTTTATCTATTGTTAATTTGTTCTCGTCTTGAACATGCATGACATATTTGCCACTGGACTTTGAGCAAACATCGATAAGTCAATCAATTTCCTTCCAAACCCCTTTCATCTCTCCTTAAGTAACAGTAGGGGGAAGTTTTGCATTATAAATATGTTTTTCTTCCCACGCTCGTCCACCAAAACAACCTTTTCTCTTATGCGCCAATTTGTTTGGTTATTTTAGTTGGTTACGTATTTGTTGATTGTTTAACACACCAACATCAATTTAACCCCAGTTCTTTATACAATTATGTATTGTCCAATCAATGTAAGTAATCAAAACAAACTTTTACACGGATGAGTACCTGCGATGAACTAACATATATCATACGGTAATTAGAGAAAGGTTCCGATTTAAGTATTTTTAGTTAAGTGAAGACTTAAGTAATTTTATGCATACGACTTAAGATTTTTTACTTAACTAAGGGAATTATTAGTGAAATCTAAGTTTAAGGAACACTTAAGTTAAGATGTTTTATGCATACGGGCCCTGTTTTTTTTTCTTGCAAACAAGGAAACCATTTTGGTTTCTTAACTTTATAAAAAAAACCACACACTACATATATTTAATATGATTGTTTCTGTAAAGAAATAGGTCAGGGATATTTTGAAAATGTTATTCTATAAATTGCATACAATGATTTTATTTATATTTTTAAATTGATAACCGAAAGCCCTAAATCAGAAGTTAAGACATCTTTAATTTCTGATGTTTGGTTGATGACAACACTGGTTTTTGTTTGTTTTGCAATAAATGATTATAATAAAGAGTTTTATAGTGATTTGAACAGTTTATTCCCGATTGTCCCACTTTTTAGAATTTTAAGAGTTCTGATTGTCCCACATGAAGAGTTCTGATAGTCCCACATGAAAAGTTCTGATTGTCCCACATGAAAAGTTCTGATTGTCCCACATTATTTTATATCTTAAACGATAAACAATGTAATCGTTGTTTGTTTTGCAATATCTAATTAAAAGTAAATATTGCATGAGGATACTAGTAGTTGATATCAATTTTATAAATTACATAAATGTAAATATGAATTGTTGAATAAAATCATCAGTTGAAATGAACTTTTGATGAAACAATATACCATATATCATGTATATATATATATAATAAACGATATCTATAATGTTAGGTTATTTATAAATATAATATCAATATTTTTTTATTTTAAAGTTGTTATTTAAATTTTGAACACATAGACGCAATTTTGATTTCTTTTCACTTTTAAGAGCGCTCAGACTGAAAGGTCTAGAGACTTATTTAAGAAACAATCATTTACAATCACAATGTAACATAAGCACAAGCTATTTTGTTACCTAATAATTAGAATTGATATCATCAATTTGATAAAATAGACGGCAAGGTCTCAACCTATATTCTCACTTAGGGAAAAGAGATAAACGTGCCCCAGTAATGTCATCAGAGTCATTTGAACATATACACTGTTAAACGTCCAGTGGCAAGTTAAATGCTTTAAGCAAGACGAGAACATGTTGGTGTTAGATGAATATGAAACCCTCTTTGAAAAGAACTAGACCGACACAGTCATCAAGCCGAATTTTTAACATGCTAGTTCACAAGATAACAGTCCGCAGGAAGACATGTCATTCTGCACAGACACGTCATTCTAAGTAAGGACTGACCAGTCTTTGCTCTTAGTCCAAAATTCAGCGTGCTTTGAGGAGAAGCAGCAAATTCCAACTTTCCGTTCTTTGATTGGACCCAGATGGGGATCAGATTCTTTTTATTGTTTAAAGTTAGACCAGATGTTTCTCGTTTCTCGTTTTTTATATAGACTAGACCGTTGGTTTTCCCGTTTGAATGGTTTTACACTAGTACTTTTGGGGCCCTTTATAGCTTGTTGTTCGGTGTGAGCCAAGGCTCCGTGTTGAAGGCCGTACATTGACCTATAATGGTTTACTTTTATAAATTGTTATTTGGATGGAGAGTTGTCTCATTGGCACTCACACCACATCTTCCTATATCTAAGAACAGATTCTACAACATTTAAGGTTGACAGATATCTACTCTAAGCAAATACAAACTTTAGGAACAACAATTTATAGAAAATCAATGGTTATTATGTTTAACATGTACTAATTTGCAATTTGCAATAGAAACAAAGTAAATTTCACTTCCCTTATGGTACCAACTATTTTTGTTTCATTTTATTTTAAAGAAGAAACATGCTCCCCGAAAATACAATAAATAAATAAATGCTCGGTGCCTATATTCTTTTAAACGTTCATCAGCAGGCTAGATTAAGGTTTTCATGATTTAATCGCCTTTGCACTTGAAGCAGTTTTAATTCAATTGATTATTTTTTCCTAACATTTGATTCCATGTTGCATATGACAGCGGTAAACACAAAATCATTTAGGAAGTAATCATCCTTTCAAATTTTCTACTGATCTTTAAAGACAATTCATTGACAATACAATTTGTTTTATAAATTTGGAAATAGCTAGAAACTCCCATTTATATACAAAAAAACCCAACAGAAATGAGCTTCCAAATTGACAGCAAACCCGAATTTCTGAATTTGGTAGGTAACCATTGTTGAACCGAAGAGGACAGTTAGGAAGAATGAAATTGATGTATTCTTATGTATGGTGCTTTCAGGATTGGTTTACTTGCCAGGCTCTATATACAAATAGGGAGATGTGGTATGATTGCCAATGAGACAACTATCCACTCAAGTTCAAATGAAGTGGATGTAAGCAATTATAGGCAACCGTACGGCCTTCAACAATGAGAAAAACCCATACCGTATAGTCGGCTATAAAAGACCCCGACATGAAAAATATGAAACAATTCAATTGAGAAAATTAACAGCCTCTTTTATAACAAAACAATTAACGAAAAACAATTATGACAGACATGAACCAACGACAACCACTGAACTACAGGCTCCTAACTTGGGACAGGCACATAACGAATGTGGCGGGATTAAACACGTTTGTGAGCGCTCAACCCTCCCATAACCTGGGACAGTGAAGTAACATCACAACATAAGAACAAACTATAAAAATCAGTTGAAAAGGCTTAAATCATCAGATAAAGGACTAATAAGTTTACCCGGATCGTTTCTAAATTTCCGGGCTCGGTTAACAACATCACCTTAAAATTTAGGATGTGGTATTCCTTTAGAAATAAGTTTTCTACAGGTACAGCCAAACTTACCAACCAAATATTTGTATCTATGGAAGAATTTTGTAAAGGTTTTAAGTAATTTGTGGTAACGAAATCCCTGACTTAATAATTTACTACTAATACACAGATTACGCCCATTGAAATCCAAAACGCCTCTACAGACACGGGCATAGCGAACGAGTTGGAATATATAAATACCATAAGACGGTGTCAAAGGACAACACCGTCCAAAAAAGGAAAATTAACAATAGGGACAGAAAAATCATCCCTCTTGTCATAAATTTTAGTGCAGAGTTTCTGATGTAATACTGAAATATCTAAATCTAGGAACGGACAGTTATTGCTGTTAATATTAGATTTATTTAAAGTAAATTCCTTTGGGTAAATTTCAGCAGTATATTTAGAGAATTCTTGATTATTTAACGAAAAGATATAAACTGTGATTCATAACAATATAGGAACAAGTTTGCTATTAAAGGGGCACACTTTGTGCCCATAGGAATACCTACAAACTCGATAAACTTTATTGCCGAAACGTACATAAATATTGTCAAGTTGAAAATTTAGGGCTTGAATCATCTCATCACACCTCCAGTAAGTATATCTAGCATATATAAGTATATATATGCCTATTTTTCAATCTATCAAGGATTTTGTCCTGAAAGGTAAAATTGAAAACTGTCAAAATCGAAATTTACATCCATTTTGTCATCAGTAACATAAAATTATATAAGAATTTGAAAAACAGAACTGGTTGAATGGTTCATAAGTTATTACACATAAACGACATATACTATACCGTTTCCCACTCTATAAAGGATCATAACTGCTGAACGACAAAATGAAAATCTTCAATACCTCAAACTTGACTTCCGTTTTGTCATCAAAAACAACTTATTTAATACAAATATCTTCTCTAAGGAGGGATAAATTTTATTTTGTAAAAAAATCACTCTGAATTAAAAAAAGTCCTGAAACTGCTCCTCTTCTTGTCGACTTGTTCCTTATTCCATATGAGGCAGACTTCATACAGGAGCATATAAGGAAGCATGAAAAGAAGCAGTAGTTTTCCTTTAACTTCATTGTCCGTCTTATGGTTACAAGATTATAACGGTTACACAATTATTTGTGATGGATGGTCCATAGGGTACGATTGTTGTTCCGTATGTTTATGTCTTGAAGAATACACAAACTAGAAAAACGGGTAGCAGTTCATGTTACTTAAAATTTCAGCGTTGTATGACTGTCAAAACAAATATAAAGTCATGCAAACGTTGACATAAAATGTAATTGAAAAAATGTGAAAAGCAGTGTTTAATGACTCCATCGTTAATACATTTAATATATTTTCCATACTTTTCTATATATGAATTTTATTTTCTGGGTTTTTAGAACCTAAATCGATAGGCTTTTTATTAAATATAATTCCGATCCTTTATATCATCCAATCATTAGTCCCACAAGATTTCAGGAGGGGTGCTGCAAAAGGAAGCTATTAAACGAAGGGTTGCAAGTGGTGAAGTTGAAGTCATGCCTAAGAAAATGTAACAAACGTAACTATGATCCCGTCCTCCTTTTCTCTAATGTGACATCACATAATTTGTACATACCTGAACAACACGACGGATGCCACATTTGAAGCAATATTTGCTTACCCTTGTGGAGCGCCTTAGATCATCCCCGGTTTTTGGTGGGGGTTGTGATCGTTTGTGTTGCTTAGTTTTCTAGGTTGTGTTTTGTAAACATTTTTTTGTCTGTTTATCGTTTTTCGCTTTTGCCACAGTGTTGTCAATTTGTTTTCGATTTGGGAGTTTGAATATCAATTGGTAACCATGTTATGAAAAATCTTACTTGGTAAAAAATCACTCTGATTAAAAAAAGTCCCTGAAACTGCTCATCTTCTTGTCGACTTGTTCCTTATTTCATATGAGTTATATAGTTCCCATGCAATAACTTTAAACGCTCAAATAATGCTTTAAAATTTTAAAACTTTTAAAATTTTAAAATGTAAAAATTTTAAAAATGTAAAAATATTGTTTGTTTAAAGGAAAACTACTGCTTCTTTTCATGCTTCCTTATATGTTTGTTTTCGATTTGGGAGTTTGATTATTCAAAGGTATCTTCCGCCTCCCTTTTTGAAATTTTAAAGCATTATTTGAGCGTTTAAAGTTATTGCATGGAAACTATATAAATTGTCATTTTCAAATGAATCGAGAACCATACATAACTCCAGACGGTAAAAGTAAAAATCTTCACTATCAATCCTGGCCTCTATTTTATCATCAGTAACAACTCATCAAATTTTTAAAAGCATTAGTTAAACGGTTCATAAGTTATTACACGGAAACATTTTATTTGTTATATTTTATAGCTTACTATATACGGTTTCATTTTGATGGAGACCGCGTGTTGACCAATAGTTGCTGGCAACTGGGTAATTTGGTCATTGGCAATCATACCACATCTTCAAAAATGAATGCATACTTTGAGGTTCTAACAACATCATGTCAGATTACTTTAAAACATACATATAACAATATTATAAACACGTAACGGTAGCCACAATCACACTTTGACAGATTTTGAGAAATTTCGAGTTTTCATTCAAGAATGTTTAAGAAGGATATTATTGGAAATTAAGCTATTTATTGTCTCACAAATACACATCAATTAGTTTTGGTTAGAGACGTCCTTTGATGCAAAATTTTACAAACACATGTTACATTTGTAATGTATCAACAATGCCTTCGACAGCAATATGAAGCCCACATTATGATTTTGATGGAAATATGTATACTGATTGATTTATTTTTGAAAATCCAAGACATATGCAGGGGGAAATTGGTCCTATCTCTTTTATCATGTAGTAGACCATCAATGAATTCATAATACAATACACAAGTAGTAACCATTTAGGTGAACAGAGGTCTGAAGTCCATAAAACAGCTAGTAAGTTCAGAGAACACAAGAAGTACAGAGGAATGATAAGATTGTATGTCTACTATTTACTATAAGGAATATATCTTCAGACTCACTTTCATATCTAAGATATATGTAACGTATTCGTTTGAAAAGACAACGCAATGATTATTACTTAAATTTTTCTTGACACATCATTTTATTTCTGATTTAAAAGGATAAACATCAAAATGAGTGTGTCAGGACCTGACATTGGTTTCACAGACTTTACAGATCTCGGTAAGGGTTACATAGGATATGCCCATCAACTAACGTCATTATTTAACCAATGTGATTTTGGCATAATGGACACACATCGTCATACTGTAAGCTTCAAAGAAGCATCTAGAAGACTTAGGAAGCAAATGATGGAGTCTTTTGAATATATAGAAATTCAAACAGGTAGATTGGTAAAAGAATTTAATATTGGTAAAACACATGTTTACTCGCAGTATTCAATTGATTTCAATCCAACACAGCCGTCCTCATGGGCTACCTACGGAGGTTTACCTGTAAGTTGGGAAAATTATAAAAAGAAAGGATTTGACGGAATGGTTGCGTTGGGTTGTGTAATAAAGGATATTATTCCCAAAGTTATTCGCGAAACCAACAAAGCCCTAGAAATGAATCCTCATAGTTATGCAGCTGGATTAGCACAGTCCTTGGTACAGTATTACCTTCTACAAAATCCTGATGATAGGTTACGCAGTGTAACTGTTGAGGATCTGGGAAACAAGACTGGGAAAGACGAACTTGGTTCCCCAGCTAGTGTAATATATGTAGCGTATAAACTAGAACCTAAGACGACCAATTCGGTAAGTCAAAATTTGACGTTTTAGCATATAGATATAAGAAGATGTGGTATGAGTGCCAATGAGACAACTCTCTATCCAAGTCAAAATTTATAAAAGTAAACCATCATATGCATTTTTTTTACAGCTGTCATTCAGTCATCAAATTTATCTATGATGAGTTTAATAATTTTGATAAAATTGGGATTTATTGTCTATGGTGGTAGCTTTTTGGCCTGGGGAGAAGCGATTATGTTTTTTTTAGAACTGAAGTGTTAGTTGAACAGTATTACACAATGCATTATTTCACAAATATTCCGATAATTAACCTATGCATTCATGCCATATTTAAAATGATATATAAAGGCAACAGTAGTATAGTCATAAATCGATTGAGAGAAAACAAATCCGGGTTACAAACTAAAACCGAGGGAAACACAACAACTATAAGAGAAAACAACGGAACAACAGGAACACTGAACTGCTACAAAAACAAACGTCAACATACATAGAAACATGATAACAACTGCCATATTCCTGACTTGTACAGGACATTTTAAGAAAAAAATGGTGGGTTGAACCTGGTTTTATGGCTAGCCAAACCTCCCGCTTATATGGCAAGGTTAAAAAATATCGCTAAAATGACAACCCTACGTGATAGGAATATAGTACAAACAAACGTAAGAACATTCAGCACAGAGAGACGCATAAATAAAAATATCAGTAAACATTCTTTTTCCAAATTAAAAATTCACATTTATTACTGTATATATTCACTATAGAGCAACTTTCAGTAGATACTCGTTGACACATTCCCCATTTGCAGTCTGTTTACAATCACAAATAATAAAGGTTGGCATTTGGCTAAAGACATCCTGAGTTATATAGTCCTTAATGGGAGAATAGTTGAATAGGATTTTAATCCTCCAGAACAACACCAATACCTTATTCTCCAAAAACCAATACAATCAAAGCTACAGAGAATGCCATGCAAAAATATATACAAATAATACATATAGTGTGGTAGAGGTGAGTTAACGTTGGTGTAGTATGAGATACAATAAGATATTTTATTGGTTTAAAATTCAAAATTATAGGATTGATACCAAATTTTACAATAAACATTGGCTATATATACATTGTATATATAAAAGTCTAAAGATAGTATTGTTAGATTTATTGACACTGACGAAGACTATTTGTTAAGCCTAAATATTTGTCAACACGATTTTATAAGTTACATCATCTTTGTATATTACCATGTTATATTACTAGTACCGTTGCGCAAATCTTTAGACTTTTATAATTTTTTCCTTATTTGCGCAGTATCGTTTATTCTAGACGATCCGTCTATATATATATAAATAACATCTCCATGCCTTATATATCATGTACTGTAGTACGACGCTAGATTAAAACTGACGTGGAAAGTTAACACCCGGCCACCGAAAGCTTCATTTTATGAAGCCCAGGTGGTCGTGTGGTCTAGCGGGACGGCTACAGTGCAGGCGATTGGTGTCACGATATCTCAGTAGCATGGGTTCGAATCCCGGCGAGGAAGAACAAAAATTTGCGAAAGCAAATTTACAGATCTAACATTGTTGGGTTGATGTTTAGACGAGTTGTATATACATAATGTACACAGCCATGTATCACCATCACTGCTGGTGATCCGATGGATAAATCTGTTGTAGAGTTGTCACTGGCTCAGACGTACTTATAAATATAATTATTTTCTGTGACTGTATAATACATTAATTTGTAGGATCCTTTACTATAGATAATTTAGCTGATCTGTAAAAATAACATCTCCATGCCTTATATATCATGAACTGTAGTACGACGCTAGATTAAAACTGACGTGGAAAGGTAACACCCGGCCACCTAAAGCTTCATTTTATGAAGCCCAGGTGGTCGTGTGGTCTAGCGGACGGCTACAGTGCAGGCGATTGGTGTCACGATATCTCAGTAGCATGGGTTCGAATCCCGGCGAGGAAGAACAAAAATTTGCGAAAGCAAATTTACAGATCTAACATTGTTGGGTTGATGTTTAGACGAGTTGTATATATATATATATATATATGTATAGCCTAATCTCCTACTACAAAGTTATGTATTACTCAATACAGGATTTTTAGAATTGTACAACATGAAGAGAGAGAAAAAGCAACAACAAAAAACAACATGGTTATGTGGTTCTAGCCACAAGAACCATTTAAAGAAACTGAATAATTCAAAAGCAAAGTATATTTGATCATATTTGCTTTTGGTCAGCAATATTTTTTATCAAATGTGCTCTGACTAGCCAGAAAGTCTTTACTTCAAAGACTTTCCAAAAATAAGTTTTATTTATGTAATAGAACATACAGTCATACTTTAGATGTATGGTATTTAGCTGCGTATAGTATGTAATCATGCCTGAGATAACATGGATAATGAACCCATGATAATGTACTTGCTCCACGTCAGGAATATCATAAGTGTTTGTCTTTTGTTAAAGCTTATTTTTATTTTTGGTATTCTAGTATTGGAAATTCGGTGTTTATTTCAGAACTTAAATTTAACAAAACTCGGGTTGATCTTACAAGTTTTGGAGCTAGGGAATTTGTAAAGCTGGACATTCATGACATTAGTCTATTGTTCAATACCGTATGATAACCTCGATGTTTCAATCTAGCTTATACCACCACATCCCCTTCTTTTCAAACAAATAAACATCTGAAAGGATGTAACAAGCGAAGAACATATATCCATTCATTCTTCTATTTTACTATGATACTTTTTTGTGATTAGATTACATAAAATAGCAATTGTGATTATGAAAAATAAACGATATATTTATGCATACATTGTATATTTAGTTTCAGGAGCTAGAAATGAAAGTCGAACCTGATGGTAAGGTTTAAATTTGCCAGTAGTCGATATATATACTGCAAAATTTTGATGTTACGCATGTTTTGGGCCTTTTTCAGCTCCCCAAATGTACATTAGAATCAATCAAGTTTGCGGTGACAACAATTTAATCGGTGATATTGATGTACATTTGCTGCCATTTTTCGCTGATTGTTGAATTCTCTTTATCTCTTGAAGTTTAAAACTGCGACATTTATGTCGCGAAAGCGTGACAAAGCGATCCAAGATTCCGTCATCGGCGGCGATGGCGGCGCAACATTTAGATTCAGTCTGTGGTTAAAGTTTTTCAGTCATCAAAAACTTTGTAAAACCGTCATGGAATTTTAGAAAATTTGGACAGAAGCTTGTTTTTGACCTAAATACATAGATATAAGAAGATGTGGTATGAGTGCCAATGAGACAACTCTCCATCCAAGTCAAAATTTATAAATGTAAACTATTATAGGTCAAAGTACGGTCTTCAACACGGAGCCTAGGCTCACACCGAACAGTAAGCTATAAAGGGCCCCAAGAATTACTAGTGTAAAACCATTCAAACGGGAAAAACCAACGGTCTAATCTATATAAAAACGAGAAACGAGAAACACTTATGAACCACATCAACAAACGACAACTACTGAACATCAGATTCCTGACTTAGGACAGGTGCAAACAAACGCAGCGGGTCCAAACGTTCCAATGGTACCAAACCTTCACCCTTCCTCTGAAACAATAGTGTAACATCACAACATAGAAAGACACACTATAAAATATCAACTGAAATAGCTTAACTCAATCAAAGGACATAGTAACACCATTGAACATACACTGAACAAATAAATTTGACCTATGACAGTATACATTGCAAAATTTTGAAAGTAGTTTTTTTTTTTAATTTCCCGTATTTTACTGATAAATGGACTGTGTTTTCTCTAATTGTTAACATCCAGATACAGTCTGAGGTTAAATTTTTTCAGTCATCAACTTTGTAAAACCTTCATGAAATTTTATGAAATTTGAACAGAAGCTTGTTCATGATAAAAAAAAAAAAAAAAACAGTATCCAGAACGAAATTTTGAAAAATAGCTATTTGCCGCATTTTTTCGCTTGTCCCAAGTCAGGAACCCTTGGCCTTTGTAACTCTTGTATGTTTTTTTTTAAATTTTGGTTTATTTATATGTTTCGGATTTTAGTGTGACGTCCATTTTCGCTGAACTAGTACACATTTTTGCTAAGGGGCCCGCCTTCGGGTGCGGAATTTTCTCGCTGTGTTGAAGACCCATTGGTGGCCTTCGGCTGTTTTCTGCTCTTTGGTCGGGTTGTTGTCTCTTTGACACATTCCCCGTTTCCTTTCTCAATTTTCATTGGTCTATACAAAAACAAATGCCAACAATAATAACTTTAAATGTGTTTTATGAAATTATTTCAAGCGTTCATCATCAATTTCTTCTGTTGAAAACTTTAAGATTTTTCCTCAACACCGTGTTGATTTTATAAAGGGACGTAACACACCTACTAATCGTGTATTGAAATAAGCCCCGCCTACTAACCCAATATGGAATATACACGGTCTCCATGCGGTTGCTTTTAACCAATCATATTCCTAGAAATGTATAGGAGGTTAGATAAAAAACAATGACCGACAGGAAATATGAGCCCATATCCGCTGTTGAAATCCCGAAAACACATTAACCGAATAATCTGCTGGCAATATTGAACTAATTAACAAATAAAATAAAATGCGGCTTGTTAAATTCTGAGGTGTTGCACTTCATTCTGGAAATATTTCTGCTATCAGTAAGGACCTCAATAGATATAAGAAGATGTGGTATGAGTGCCAATGAGACAACTCTCCATCCAAGTCAAAATTTATAAATGTAAACCATTATAGGTCAAAGTACGGTCTTCAACACGGAGCCTAGGCTCACACCGAACAGTAAGCTATAAAGGGCCCCAAAAATTACTAGTGTGAAACCATTCAAACGGGAAAACCAACGGTCTAATCTATATAAAAACAAGTTTACATATAGCGGGGAATTGGAAATCCTCTTAAGTCATGTACATTCTGGCAGTATAACTTTCAATTAATCTCAATTTTAAAGTTCCTTGCTGCAAAATCATTGAGCGACTTATTACAAAATGTACTTCTGCTTTGATTTTGAAGATTTCATAGTTAATCAGTCAGCTATAGATCTATTAGAGAGGAAACTGTCAGGTGAAGGATTATACTTCCGTGGTGAGATATCAAATGATGGAAACTCGTTTTTCCGATCATGCAGTGACCAACTTGAAAGATTAGAAATGCCGTCCATGGACCATGCTGAACTAAGACAGAAGATTTCTCAGCAATTGAGAGGGATACCTTCAGTAAGTATTTTTACATGATACTGATATGATCCTATAGGTTGTTGATTTCATTAGCTTTATTTATTCCTGTAAAGTAATAACGGACTTTATAGAGGAGCAAATCGCTATTAAAGTATCAAAAGCATTTTCAAACATGTTTAACCCCACCACTTTCTAAATGTGCCTGTCTCAAGTCCGGAGTCTGTAATTCAGAAGTAGTCGTTTTTTGCAGAATATCATATTTGCTTTTCTTTTATCGTTTCATACATTTTATTGTTTCGTACAGTCCTCCTATACATGCATGAAATATTTGCCACTGGATATTAAGCAACCAACAATCGGTCGTTTCGTACATTAATCAGGCCGTTAGTTTTCTTGTTTGAATTGATTTACATTTGTCATTTCGGGGCTTTTTATCGCTTGCTCATTGTTAAAGGTCGTAATGTGACCTTTAAATGCTAATCTCTACGCTATTTGGTCTCTGATTGAGAGTTGTCTGCATGGCAATCAAACCACATCTTCTTTTTTTATATTTATAAACTAATCCGGCTTTGTTTACTGTGACGGTTTCAGCTTTTCCTACCAACTTCTACATTTTTGAATCTATGTATCGAAACATTGAATTTATCAGGCTCTCCCAAATCGACCATATCTTGTGATGGGTAGACCATGCACTGAAATTGCACTATGCAAAAGAAGTCATCAAATGGCAAATTAATTGTGAAACTTACCATAGTCTTCGAATGAAGATCTTAAAATGGTACAGACCTAGGATATTTGTATCGCCACTTTAATATGACATGACTTGCACTTCTGTGTGACACGTAGTAGTTTGTTTATGGAATTTTTATTAAAGTATTTATTTTTATTTAGTATACTAGTGTTTCTGCACACTTGGAATATGTTTGGTCATTTTGTTATTTTTCCTTCTTTCTGGTTATTCATTCCATATCGTCACCACAAATTACTAGTTACAAATCATTAATAGGATTAAAAGGCTGAATATGACAATGTATGCAGATGATGCATTATCTCTTTGTACAACAATGAATCGCCTGCTTAGAGTTTCTTTGTCAAACTTTGTTTTTCGATTTTATCTTCACACGAAATGCTAACTCTTGTAACCATTGAAACCAGAAGATATATGTTTTGAACCAAAAGACATGTTTTCCTTTTTTTTTAATTTGTTATAGAATATCATTTTGGAAAAATAAGAAATTTAAATATCCAATTCAACGTAGGTGACAGCACTCCTTTTAAACAGTGTAATCTATTTAAGGCCAAAGTGAGGGATTCTTTGGAACGTTAACTTAATGCAACTGTGCACTTTTTATACGCCCGTTTACGGGACGTATTATGGTATACCGTTGTCCGTCTGTCCGTCCGTCCGTTGTCAACATGTCGGACAATAACTCAAAAACGCTTCAACCAATTTGCATAAAACTTTGGTGAATTGTTCATATCCATTGACGCGAGCTCCCTTTCGTTTTTTATTAATTCTAGATGTTACGTTTCTGAGTTATGGGGTTTTATTCATTAAAAAAGGGGGATTTTCCAGTTTTCGGACAATAACTCAAAAATGCTTTCACCAATTTGCAAGAAACTTTGGTCAATTGTTTATATCTATTGACATGAGCTCCCTTTTGATTTATATAAGTTTTAGATTTTACGTTTCTGAGTTATGGAGTTTTATTCATTAAAAAAAGGGGGGATTTTCCAGTTTTCGGACAGTAACTCAAAAAGGCTTTCAGCAGTTCTCATAAAACTTTGGAGAATTTTTATAAATTTTATATTTTACACTTCCGAGTTATGGGATTTTATTCATAAAAAAGGGGTGATTTTCCAGTTTTCGGACAATACCTTTAAAGTGCTTTGAGCAGTTTTCATTAAACTTTGGTGACTGGTATATATCAATTAAGATAACATCCCTTTAGTTTTTCACAAATTTCTGATATGACATTGAGAAGTTATTGAACTTTATTCTTAAAAAATGCGACGGGCGTATCATGCGCTCATGGCGCAGCTGTTTATTTCAGATACTATGACTTAAAACTGAAATTCTGATAGATATTGCAAAGACTTAAGCGGTTATCTTAGGTATGAATGAAGGACATTCCAAATTTAACCCAAATGCTATTTAAAACTTAACTGCATAGTCTTTCATACCTCAATTATTATCGTGTAACGCATTTTTAATCAAGTATTTAATAAACTAAAAACGTAATGATGCTCCAACAAATTCAGGACAATTAGATAAATTAATGTATAGAAAAATTGTTAAAACCATCGTTTTCTGCAGATTATAATGGCTCATAACTCTTTAATATGTATATTGAACTTGTATGAGCAACCCGACGGGCGCCACATGTGGTACAAGATCTGCTTACCCTTCCGAAGCACCTGAGATCACCCCCAGTTATTGGTGGGGTTCGTGTTGCTCAGTCTTTTTTGTTGTGTTTTATGTACTATTGTTTGTTAGTCTTTTTTTTTAGCCATGGCGTTGTCAGTTTATTTTCGACTTATGAGTTTGAATGTCCCTTTGGTATCTTTCGCCTCTCTTTGACAAAAACATGTAAAGAGTCATAGGAGACATTATAACATATTTGATACAACACATTGGGTTTTGCATATCATATATAACTAAGGTAAATCTGCGATTATTACATATGCCATATGTAATAATCGCAGATTTACTTTAGTTATATTTCTGCCAGGGCAAATAAACGCCTAGTTTAGTGGCTGGAATGGGCTTTCCATGCAATTTGAATTATTATTGAGGAATAACTGGAACATAAAAAAATAGAAAACAAAAAACGCAAATGAAAAAAAAAACAATCGAGCACGATACCAAGAACACCACATGACATTTTCCATATCGGCCATTGTGTCATCCCTCGACTCTTATTGGTACCATAGGCTTAAAGCGTCGGTCCGATAAGGGAGTTGAGGGCTGATCTGAAAAATGTCATGTTGTAATCTTTAAGTATGACTCATGCAACAAACAAATACAGCTCACCGCGTGATATTCAACGACGACCTTACTGTACACTACTGTGATGTATATTCTGATTCTGAATTTAGTATGGAGAGCGTTGTATATCTATGTGATGAATTATAATCTTTTGTCAAATAACTCATAATTTGCTTTTGTATATCGTTCCAGGATCAAATTTATGATGCACATTTTACAAATGAAGAATGGATCGGATTTCTTAAGAAGATTGCCGAAGACGGAGAACACATTGAAGATATTGTTGTGGAACAAATGGCAATGATATTAAAAAAGAAGATAGTAATATATTCTCTTTCCTATGCCAATGAAATTAGTAAAAAGTCAATTAATGACGAGGCATCCGGGACTCCTTTATTACTTGGAAAGGAGAAAAGTTATTACACAAGTCTTGAAAGAGGTCAGGGTTCTTCGCCTGTCAATAAGGACAAACAGAATGCATGTCAAAGTAAGTTGAATGGTTATCATTGGTTTGAATTTCCCATTACGATAAAGCTTACTGGTTCTTTTACTAGCTCTTACCTGGCAAACAGAATACAATATATTCAATTATATACCTATGTGGAGTTATTTTTTTTCAGAACGATGGGTCATTCTTTCGAAGAATCAACCCGAACTATACCAAGTTTCAATAAAATATGCTTCAAGGCATAAAATAATGACCTGTGTAAGGTCATTATTTTCCTTGATAAAGATACAAACTATAATTTATTGAAATATTTAATTCGTTTGATAGTTTGCTGTTGCAAATTGGGAATTTATTTTTTAAGGTTCCATCTTTGACAGGTTTAAGGCAGAAATGTGAGCCAAAAATTGGTCCTGTGAAAAAAGTTCCAGTGGAATAAATATCACAGGAAATATGTTCTGGGAGAACTTTTTCACAGATAATTTCTATATAATTTGTTCTATCTCTGTAAAAAAAGTTCCACACTTAACTTGGTGAAATAAGTTCTGGATTTGTGAAATTTGTTCCTTACCTGGTGATATAAGTTCCGGTTTTGTGAGATTTGTTCCTTACCTGGTAAAATAAGTTCCGGGTTTGTGAGATTTGTTCCTTACCTGGTGAAATAAGTTCCTTGTCTGTGAAATATGTTCCACTGGTTATACAAGTTATCTTAAATACTGAGCATTTGTCATCAGTGAGTTTAAAGTTATCATTCAAGTACATTATAAAAACATGTACATGTATTATATTGATAATGTAATAAATAAAAAGTGTAAACATCCAATATGGATCATGGGGAGTATAGTAAAAGTTTAATTACATACTCGATAAAAAAATACCGAAATGACACTACTGAGCCAGAAAAGTTAGAATAAGAAAAATCACTCAGAAAAAAATATAATTAAAGATGAACATTTGTACTAAGTTGAAAAGGACAAAGTGACTGATCAATTACATTAAAAGACATGTAGAAACAAAAGACAAACTCAAGAGTATTTTGAAAATATGCCATAACCTTAGTAATGACAGTTAACAGAACAATGAGGAAAACTGCATAAAACATACACCCTAACGGGAGGGATTGTACTTGATTTTCATATGATGAAGACATAATCTTTGAATCAGTTTAATTGAGGTCTGGAGCTGGCATGTCAGTAACTGCTAGTAGTCCTTTGTTCATTTATGTATCATTGTCATTTTGCTTAGTTTCTTTTGTTACCTATTCTGACATCGGACTCGGACTTCTTTTAAACTGAGTTTTACTGTGCGTATTGCTATGTGTTTCTTTATTCTACATTGGCTAGAGGTATAGGGGAGGTTGAGATCTCACAAAACATGTTTAACCCGCCGCATTTTAGCACCTGTCCCAAGTCAGGAGCCTCTGGCCTTTGTTAGTCTAGCATGTTTTTAATTTTAGTTCATTTATATGTTTTGGAGTTTAGTGTGACGTCCATTTTCACTGAACTAGCACACAATTTTAGTAAGGGGCCAGCTGAGGACCACCTCCGGGTGCGGGATTTTCTCGCTGCATTGAAGACCCATTGGTGGCCTTCGGCTGTTGTCTGCTCTTTGGTCGGGTTGTTGTCTCTTTGACATATTCCCCATTTCCATTCTCAATTTTACAAATACAAATAATGATACATTACCATTGCCTTTATTTCTATTCTTCATCCTAGAGTTACAGTCATGCCTTCAATTGTAAATCTACCCCATGCAAGCACAGTACAGCATCCAGCTTGCATTATCATTTAAGTGTAACAAAAAAATGTTCCGCTGTGAAATATGTTGCAAAGGTGAAGGTACCTATTTTCTGTGAAATAGGTTTGAGCAGAACTTATTCATTCATTTCTATGAAATATGTTCCATCGGAACTTATTTCACAGGATCTTATTTCAATTTTTATTAACATTTTAATATTGGAACAAAATTCATGGAGCTGTGATTTTTGTTCCAGAACTTATTTCACATTTGGTAAAAAAATTAGTTCCGGAACAAATTTTACAGTGCTGGAACATATTTTCTGTGATATAAGTTCTCGTGGAACATATTTCCTATAAAATTTGTTCCGGCGGAACAAATGTCACGTCAGAACAAATTTTTTGTTACATAAACAATCATTTCATCCGTATATTAGACTGAAATACAAAAAATCGTCATTGACGCGTACTTTAACTTTCGAAACAAATAATGTGAAGTTTTGTTAATTTATCGCTACAATAAAGGCACATTATCATGTGTGAGGTGAATTTAAAATGCAAAACTTTTCATAACACATTTAGAACAAGCCAGATTTAACACATTCGTGTGTAGGAGTTTGAAAATCTTATTGATTCACACTGAATTGGAAATCATACTTTGACCTACATGTATGGATATTCGTTTTCGTGCTCCATTCGTGTCAGTTCTTAACTTTTTACATCTTTATATACCTTTTACTCTATCAAATGACCAACTGATCAAATATTCTTTTATTCTATAGAATAACAACCACGTACCTCACAATGGGGTCGAAGGGGGTATAGAATTAAATCCTGATTCTCTGTTTGAAAAAATGTATTGCCATTCAAAAGAAAAGTATTCTGAATGGTTTATTCGTTAAAAATTGTTGAAAAAATAATCTGCTTTTCCACAATAAAAATGTCATTACAAATAGAAAAAAAAACAACATAGCACCCCCTTTCATAAACTAAGTTGGTACAATAAATTACTTACAAAGTGACTTGTATTTTTCATACACCGTTATCGGGTGGTAACAATTCATTTAAATTGCCGAATATTTCGTGCAGTATAGCATCATATTTTTTCAAACGATCCCTCAACATAGGAACGGAAGTGACGACGCCTCTAAACGAAGATGTTCACTAAAACCAAAGTTTTTGACGGAAATGCAACGAACTCGAAAGTTGTCTATTGAAATAGCAACGTCAGATTTATTTTAAGCAATGCCGGAGATCAAAATGGACATTTGTTTTGGTGTTGCTCGATAGGAAATTAAATAAATTATTTCTTTAAGTAAGAAAATATGTATCTGTTTATTGATTATCGTCAAACGGTTTATTTTCTATAACGTTTTGACTTCATTAAATCAAAATGGCGATCTTTCGAACGTGTTTTATAGGTCCGCTTCGAAGTACAAGTCATGTTTTAAATTTTCCTATTAGAATTGAAATATTTCTGTCATGCCATGCTCTATGATAATTTTAACATGGGTAGGCATTATATTTGTCAACATTTTACACCTCGATAACACTCGGTGTAAAGATATTGGCATGGAAGAATTATTTCATAAGTTTATACCTATCCAACACAACACAACCACAAAAAAGAAACACAAAAATAGAAGATAGAAACGTCTTTTACGTAAAAAATTCCAAACTTGTACAACAGTATGCAAGTTATGTCAATATTGTGCACAAATCTAAATGATTAAAGTTTACATTGTTTTTAAACTAAACAAAAACACGTGATTAGTATACACATATGAGAGGGTCTGTATGGGGGTTTACAGAATCGAGAATAATAGGCAAAAATATAAAGAATAGAGAGAAATGGGCAAGAAAAATAATAAAAGAGAATAATGAGGTGTTAAAATATAAAAAAAAATAGAGAATAATGGGCTAAAAAATTAAAGTATACAGAAATGAAGGACCCCCTTCCAGACCCTCATATGAGGTTCAATTTGTACGTTTTATTCAATTATGTGTAAATTCATATGAATTTGAATTCGAAGATGCATTTGTAAATAAAGAAGTCATGTGTGTAAGGTAAGTAAGAATTGTAATAAATATTAGATTTATAAGCATTTTAATATACACCTGTTGTTCTTGTATTACACAGAGAGACCAGCGAAAAATGTTCATTTTACTGGCGATGCGCCACCTGAAAAACAACCTAAACAAGAAAAGGCAGCAGACAGGTATATGTTTTCATAGAGAGTAAAAAATAAATGAAATTTAACTGGTACTTAAGAATTAGTTTATAAATACCACAAATATCAAGTATATTTATTTTTCTCTGTTCACAATATATCTGTTTCTCTGCACAATATACATCTCACTTGTTTTTATTGGACTGATATTTTAGTGTACATGTTAACTGACAAATGGTTAATCTTCCAGCCATAGCAAGAAATTAAATGTAAGAAAAGTTAAAATGTTGGTTATCACAGTTAGTTCTTCTTCCATCACACATTTCCTTTTTTTTTAAGTTATGAGTTACTAGAGATAAAAGCAATATTTCCTACACCCAAATGTAAAACAAAGTCATCTTCAAATATTGTATGATTTCAAGCCTTGTGTAGCAATAAATCGTATCAGTAATGGATCGGGTAGTTTTCTTTTCAATAGAACAACCAACAAATCATTCAACGACATATTATTGAAAGAGGTGGACAAAAAAAGCCTAAGTGACAGTCAAGTACTCTAAAAATGTCTTAGTATAAGGACAGTAAATTTGTCACGATCCAATCCTGTTTGCCGTTTTTTTTTCTGCGTTTTTCTTATTCTTTAAATCTTCTTTATTCATGAAAATCAATTTTATTCTTTCTTGATTTTATCTTATTTGAAAAATTAGCGACAATAAATTCCTTGCAAAATTTTGCACTTCAACTTAGAGTATTTATTAATAAATGGTTTGTTTTGATAAAACAAATGATCTATCAGGGAAGTAAGAAAAACAATTGACATGCTTCACTATGTTCTAATTTTTTTGTTTTTTTGTTTGTTTTGAATATAGTTGATTATGTAAAAAATGTAATTTATGGTCACACTTTATATCCACAGGAAGCCGGATGTGTCATTTGGTGGAGATGTAAAACCAGATAAGGACTCTGACAAATCTGCCACGTCTTCAGGCAAACCTATTAAATCATCTACACCAGTGAAGATTCTGCAAGAGGGACCATCAACTGAGCCAAATAAAACAAACACAAAACAAGTCACTAAACCAATAAAGAAAATAACAAAAGATGAAAAGTTATTGATCCTACGCTGTTACCATGCATTAGACGTGAAAGACTGGGATAAACTGGCTGAAATGGTGTACAACAAAAGACGAGAAAAATTATCACGTGAAATCGTTCATCATTATGAACAAAATTTAGATCTGAAGACAACACTAAAGAACAGAATAAAAGATTACGTAACGAGAGTAACAAAAGACAAAGGAGAAAACGAGAAGGATCCAGATGCAAAGGCTTTAATACAGCTGATTTGATTGAACTTATGCATTAAATACTCCATATATATGAATATACACGCACAATCTTTCAAAACATTATATCCTGATGAATTTTCGGAACGATATTTAGTTCATCAATGTGTTCATTTCATTGATGTGCACTTTGTTGCATTTTTATAGAACTCATGATTTCATCACTTTAGTTAAGTTCAGTGTATTTTTGCATGGTTTTGTTATATTGTATGATTCATAGTTTCATTTAGTGATGTAAGTTCAGTTAATTGCTCGCATTGTTTTGTAATTTTATATGATTCATGTTTGTAAACTCATCATTTTAGTTCAGTTCATTGTTTCGCATTTTTTAAACCTTATATAATACATGTTTGTCATTTTAGTTTAATTGATTAGTTCACGTTGTCTTATATTTGATATCATTCATGTTTGTTATTTCGTTATTTAAGCTCATCTCATTTGTTCGCATAGCTTTGAATGGTTATATGGTCCATAATATCGATATGCAACACACAACATTTTCAATAAAGACAATGATAGTAATTGAATATAGTTTTGGGATACATATAAATGATTAAAACATTGGAAGTACAACAAAACACAGTTAAACCATCGTTACAACATGTATCTCATATAAAAGATACACATTTGGAATTGGAGGAAGCCGTAGTGCCCGCAGAGTACCACCGACCTACGGCAGGAAAAATGACAATCCTAGTCCTTGATTTGAGTCTAGCCTCATCGAGGGGTCGAACTCACGACTTCAGTGTTGACAGGCTAATGATACAGTAGCTGAACTGCTTAGAGCACTTGGCCACCGAGGCCCCCATTTTGAATGAAAATATGATACAAATCGATGTAAATATTAGGGTACATTATGTTAATCCATTGAAAAAAATCAATTACAAAACGTACATACTCTTTCCAAATACATTGAAAGAAGAGAGAAGATATCAAGGGTCAATGAAAAAGTTCATAAGGACCATGGCCAAAACGAAAAACTAGACTGATCAACATGAGCTCCGAGGAAATTCCACTAAAGCAAAATATTTGTTCAAAGACCTAGTTGTTCGATGTGAAATAACCATAGTTACCGATATTTAAAACTTGTTAAACCATTTAGAATATATGAACGAAATCAAACAAAGTAATTATTGCATAACAGCTATGAATATTGAGACCTTAACGTCGTTTCTGTGTATAAACCACGTTATGAAACTTACTTGACAATAGCAATGAATATTGTGAAAATGGTTTTAAAAAACCTAACCTATACCATATTATCAATATTAATATTGATATTAATATTGATAATATGGTATAGGTTATCAATATTAATATCAATATTAATATTGATAATATGGTATAAATATTAATATTTGTAAAAGTAAACAATCATATGTTTGTTTTATGTTGACATATCGGCAGGAAGCGTATTTTCCTTCACTTTAGTAAATACACAAAATACATTTTGCCCTTGCACATATTTATATATATTGCTTTGTCTCTAATACACTCAACACAAACTCTTTTCAAATACTAGTAACTTAAATTCATTAGAAATTCAAGAAGTCTGATCTTATGATTTACTGATACAAATCAGAATTAAAAAACTGAATGGGTCTAAAAAACACCAATGCTACATCAATTTTTAAAGACCCAAATGTTGCAAAACACCTGTCCTACCTCCATGTCAAATATGTTTTGTCCCCGCAGATAAAGCCCCAAACAACATCGGTTTTGTGTGTAAATGACATTACATAAACTTGCTTGATAAATGAATTAGGTATTGACAATTCACTTGGAAACTAAACATATACCCCCACGACACTTACCAACGAGGAAATCCTGGATAATCGTAGGTCTGTTCTATGTTCCTTTGGAATGTCGAACAAAGATGGAAGAACTGGATCTTCCTTCACTGTATTGGATACCTAAACTACATAAGTGTCCTTACAAACAACTTTATATTGCTGGGTCTTCCAAGTGCTCCACGAAACCTCTTTCTAAATTATTAACATCTATTTTATCAGCAATCAATTCCGGGCTTCAAAGGTATTATGAAACTACATATTCTAGAGGTGGCGTGAATCAGATGTGGATACTAAAAAATTCCAAAGATCTTTTAAAGTGCATACAATCAAAGACTCTTTCATTTTGCAATAATGAGTATTAAAACATTTGACTTTTCTACACTTTACAAAAGTATTCCCCATTCCTAACTAAAAGACAAATTGAAAGAGTTGGTCATGCTTTGTTTCATAAAATAGAATGGCTTACCTAGATACAAGTGTCTTGTCTTAGGGAGGGATAAATCTTACTTTGTAAAAAATCACTCTAATTTAAACAAAAAATTCTCTGAAACTGACATTATCAAGATGCTTGATTTCTTGATTAACAGCATATTTGTTACGTTTGGATGACGTGTTTTTCAACAAACAATCGGCATTCCCATCGGAAATAACTGTGCTCCTCTTCTTGCAGACTTGTTCCTTTATTTAAATGAGGCTTCATACAGGAACTTCTTAGCAAGAAAGAATAGAAGTTAGCAGTATCCTTTAATTTCTCATTCCGCGATATAAATGATGTTCTCTCACTTTATATTTCACAATTTGGTGACTACGCTGAACGCATCTATCCAATCGAACTTGAGATGAAGGACACAACAGATACAGTTAAGTCTGCCTCATAACTTGACTGACATCTAGAAATTGACAAGTAGGATCGGTTGAAAACAAAACTTTACGCGACAAAAGAGATGATTTCAGCTTCCCAATTGTGAGGAACTTTTCATTTCTATGTAGCAACATTTCAGCAGCGCCTGCATACGGAGTATATATCTCCTAGTTGATACGATATTCCAGGGCTTGTGTTTCCTATCATGATTTCCATGATATAGGGTTGCTGCTCTTAAAGAAGCTATTAAACCATAAAATCCAAGTGGTGAAGTAGAAATCATCGCTTTGTAAATTTTACGGACGCCATCACAAGTGTGTTGACCGTTATGGAATATCTATTTTACAGATGACGACGGATATGTTCCAATTGTCGTAACTACAATCCTGTCCCCTTCCCCCGAATGTGACCTACCGAATTAGAAATATCAACGGGTTTGTACTTACAGGACGTGTGCCACGTGTGGAGCAGGATCTGCTTTCCCTTCCGGAGCACCTGCGATCAATCACCCCCAGTTTTTGGTGGGTTTCGTGTTGCTCAGTCTTTGGTTTTCTATGTTGTTTTGTGTAGTGTTGTTTGTCGGTTTGATTTTTTCTTTTTTTGGCCATGGCGTTGTCAGTCTATTTTCGTCTTATGAGTTTGAATGTCCCTTTGGTATCCTTCGCCTCTCTTTTATTGTGATGCTACCTACTCTACTGGTTGCGTGAATCAGCATTGATTTCTACAAAGCTTCAAAGAGTTGTCATAATACCTCTATATCGTTTCATATATTGCCTAGGCAAAAATGTAATCTTTTCCCATATTGGTGTGGCTTCGTGTGGGGTGTGGGAAACTTGGAATACCAAAGTGTCAAAAGAGGGAACATTTGTGGTTAAAAACACAGCCGACAACACCAAGATAGATGACAGTTAGCGAGACTAAAGGCTGTGAAAAAAATACAGGGCTTTTCATATAACTAGTAATGGGATCTTTATTGATCTTATCATATATTTCTGATAGGTTTCCCCACATGTTTTCAAGCTGGAAAATGTTACCTATTCCAGCGGCACATCCTATCACCTTGTGTATAAGAAGTTCCCTCTGAGCATAATACATGCAATCAAAGTACCACTTCTATTGCAATAGAATTAAAACTAAATCTTCATTCTCTAAAATATTCCTTATTCTAAACTCAAACAGACAAATAGAATTACTTCTAATTTTTTTGTCAACTTGTATACACAATATATTGTTTAAGAACGAGACAAATCTTTCTTTTTAAAATCTTAAAAAGTTCTCCGAAAGGTACAACATCGAGATTTTATTTGATTGCAACTGTCCTTTGAATTTACAATTAAGGACACCGCAAGTACAACTCGGTGTTTTTCTCACCTTTTCATTCACCAAGAAAGCAACAGTGATGGTCTTTTGAGAACGATTAAACATTACGAGATGACTCTAACTGTTTCATTTTTTTCGAACTTTTCATTTTATATAGCAACATTCCATCACCAATGACATATGCAGCACAATTCTCATAAAGTTTGTGTTTCCTGTAAGTATATCATGAAGGTGGTTTGCTCAATAGGGAAGCGATAAAATATTGATCAAAGGCTTCTCTCGTTATCTCGTTGAAAGTTTAAATTTTCGAATTACCTCTAATATTTTCATTTACATGTATCTTAGTCTCTATCCCATCATTTCCACGTGTATAACTCATTACCAAGACCGACTTGTCACTGGATTTTTATGCCCCATTTATGGGCATTATGTTTTTCGGTCTGTGCGTCCGTTCGTTCGTTCGTCCATCCGTCGGTCCCGCTTCATGTTAAAGTTTTTGGTCAAGTCAGGTTAAAGTTTTTGGTCAAGGTAGTTTTTGCTGAAGTTGTAGTCCAATCAACTTGAAACTATATATAGCTAGTACACATGCTCCCTGTGATATGATCTTTCTAATTTTAATGCCAAATTAGAGTTTTGACCCCAATTTCACGGTCCACTGAACATAGAAAATGATAGTGCGAGTGGGGCTACCGTGTACTATGGACACATTCTTGTTTTACCTTTTATGAACAACAAGACTGTGTCCACTTTTAGAACAATACCTATTAGGGATGTCAACGAGTACTCGAGTATTCGAGTATCGCTCGGTAATACCGAGTATCGAATATCAAAACGATACTCGACTAATCGGTTTCCTGTTAGAATATTGCTGTCTTCTTCATATAAAATTGATCTTCTTAAGAACCTCTTTCGGAAAAAATTAAATAGGCATCACGTATTAATCATACTAGTAAATAAAATATATTTTGTTTCGAATGCTTGTGCTAAATTGTCGTTTAAAATGCCGCCGAAAATACGTGGGCTATACACATCGGTACCGTCAGAGAAAATATTTTCGTCTGCAAGACGGTAATTTACAAAGTTGCAAAGCCAACTGTCCCCAATAATAGTTGACAAGAAAATGTTTCCAAATAAAATAAATTCGTTGCATTTTCTGGTGACTCTCAGTGAATAGTTAGAACTTCTAATCCTTACGCCTTTAAATATAATATTAAATGTGTTTTCTTAACGATGACCAAATACTTTTGTTTGATATGGTTTTCCTTGTTATAATTTTAAATAGGTGTTCATTAAATTATATTGATTATATTATTGTTTTTTTAATTGATTAATACTTGTAGGTAATGACCTATTAATGATGATGTGCAATTCCTTGTCCCAGATACTTAAGTAAATGGTTTTTCGTCCGTTGAACAACAAACCACAGAATCTAAAATACGTATTTTTGTGTTTCCGTGTTGTAGATTATATTCCCGGGCGAGTACTCGAGTATCGCTCGATAAAACTAACGAGTACTCGATAAGTAATTGTTCACCGAGTTGACATCCCTAATACCTATACAGGATGTGCGTTCCATTATGTTTTTTGGGGCGTTAGTGATTTTCAGCCTTTATTTTAGTTAAAAAAGTTTCTTAAACTTTTGAGTATCTTTCCTATTTTTAAAAGCATTTGGTTTATTGTCATCGTGTATGGCCATTTTGTTTATCGTCAAAATAGAGTGCACACGTTTTTCATTCTACAGTTCTTTCAAGATCGAGTAAAAGTATGTGTTTGCTTGGTTTTTGTATTGAAAATTAGGTTAATATTATTAAGCATTCATCAAACGCAATATTTAAATGGCAGTTTAATAGTTAACCCTTTTACTGAGAAATTTTCATCCGCTAAAGGTTACGTAACAGGCTTCATTTTCAAAGACAGTGATTCAAGAAATTCAGCGCCCTCTATCGGCTAATCTCGATCCGTCTTATTACCAGTTTGAAGCGTACCAACACGGTTAATTTGATTTTATAGCAGATAAAAACATTTAAGTGTAAATAAACCTTGACAATTTGTCTTCACATTGGTGGAGGATTGGTGATAGAACTGTAAATATTTTGCGAATTTTACTGTGTAGGATCATTTTATTATACTGGTGGATAGTTGCCTATTACTCCCGTTGTGGAGGTGTGCCTAGATTGGCAGAAGTTAGAAAATACAGATACAGATGCCCGGTATTTCGTATGGAAACAGTTTAAAAGAAACAACGCTTTGATTCCTTGTTAACTATGGCGATGTTTTTCATAAACTTAGGTTTGAGATTGTGTAAAGTAAAATAACAAAAATACCGAACTCCAAGGAAAATTCAAATACGAAAAGTCCCTTAACAAATGGCAAAATCAAAAGCTCAAACACATCAGACGAAAAGAAAATAACTTTCATACTCTTAACTTAATACATACATTTCCATATGTAAAAAAATGGTGGATCAAACCTGGTTTTATAGCTAGCTTAACCTCTCACTTGTATGACAGTCGCATAAAATTCCATTACATCGACATAACAACAATGTGTGAGTAAAAAAAACAACTATGTAAAAAAAAGGCATGTAGACACTAAAAAGCACACAAGCAAAAATGAAAGACAACAAAACAAAAAATGACCATAGCACATTAAAACAATGGCAGGATGTATAAATACCGAGCCACTGCAAAAGGATATTACCAAAAAAAGGACTCAACAGTAAAGATTTAAAATATACAAAGACAAATAAAAAGAACACTATAACATGAAATTAAGATGACAAACAACGTCAGTACCTAGAATCTATACTTCAAGTCCATCATGTATTACTTTTGAAGTTGATACGGAATATTTATCAACAAAGTTTTGGTATCTTCCGATGAACTTTATTTATGACGTCCTTTGCCATAATCCTGGTTCATCACCTTTCTGTAAGACACTGATGACATTTTATAAAGTCTGCGCATCAGCTGCAAGCTCTTGAATACCGAATGAGTTGGGAAATGTATATCCCATATGCAGGTGAAGTTGGTATATTGATGCTCGTGTGGGGGAAGTTTTTCTTCGATTGATGAGTTGTGAATTTTCATTGGTAGCTTTCACCACTTTGATACTGCAAATTTTAATTTGGTTGATTAAATGCTTAAAAAGAAATATACACTGGAACCAAACCTTCGGTACGGCACAAATGTGATGAAAAGTAATATGATTGAAGACATTTGTTAGTAGTAATATATTTCATTTCTTGACTAAACTATATCATTTTGCCAACGAATTTGACACAATAATATGGCATTGTTGTACGATGTTTTTCTAAGGGCCTCAATGAAATAAGTAGCTGCATTTTTTCAGACATATCTACATGTATGCCTATCAGGAATTGTAAAATAGACAAATTAACCTTGATATAATACTGTGAAGGTATGTATATAAAAAGAAAAGCATTGGATTAAAATATAAATTAAACAAAATGACCAGTTAATTTATAGCTATTGCTCCCTAACAATACCTCAACTATAAGTATTCCGTAAACAGAAAGTTGAGTGGTGTATGTGAAAAACAGTATAACAAGTTCACACACATGAGCCCAATACTAAATTTAAATTTAAGGTAGCTCTGATTATTAGTTCTTGGGTATAATAGAAACAAATGAAGGAGATGTAATAACAGGGATTGCTTGATTTCATAAATGACAAAGAATTTTTTTTCAAACATATCAATATCGTGTTTATTTGATTGATAAATGAACAGAAGATATATAATCTAGATACTTAAGTGTAAAGTGGTCACTGTTGACCGATGTAGCTTCGGTGTGATAAGCAAATCAAAATTAAATATATTTCACCTATTTGAGATTTTCAATTACACATAGTTTTGGTGCAGATGAGATATGAGCCAATACCTTAACCCAAAAATATATTACACCCATTAAAATCTTTGAAAAATACTCTTTTTTGGTTAAACCTGCACTAAAATCAAAATGTCAATGATAATATCTCAAAATGAGGTTATTTTTGACAGTATTTTGCAGGTTTGCATTACATTTGAAGGACTTCGACGCGTTAATGCAAAAACTAAGACAAAGTAAACAAATATTGATATTGATGCCCGGCCGATTAAAGTCCGTTGAACATCTGAAGGATGTTATTTGGATAATGTGAAACACTTTTTGCTTTTCAAATTGAAAAGGACAAAAAGTGGTCTATATCACTCCTTCTCCTTTGAAACATTCTTGTTTTGTGTACGAATTAATAAGTATTCAGTTAACAGTAAGTTGATGAGCGATGAATGTGATAAAGTTACCCACGGTTTAACATAATCACACAAAGCTTGCTTCCAAGGTCCAGGAAGCAATGATTTATAGTTCCTGAACAAATGCAACGACAATTTCATTGTACGTAGGAGAGGATGAACAGTGACAAGGCAGTATAGCCCATCCATCGGAGCAGAGGTACATACATAAATCTAACAACCAATTATCAATAAAAGCTTATAGCAATATATAACCAGTGAATTCGACTTGACATAAAGGTTGATTTTAAGTAAAATATAAAAAAGTTCATAGCTTCTTTCTACATGATGTTAATAAAAGGTGTTTATCTTCAATTTTCTTAAATAAATCGTAATAAATCACGCAGGTCGCTGCTTCCATCTGGCTCGTGAATAGCTGATTGGGTGATGGTAACTTTTATAACTTCTTTTATACTGTGTCCTATGGATGCAGAAATCTGTAATTTGTCATTCAAATAATTGGATGTGCCTTCTGATACTGCGTATACCGAAAACATGTTTTGAAATGAAAGATGACCATGTGCAACTTTAACTATAACTTTGTTAGGTCTACGGCTATTATCAAGCATAAATGGAACTGACCACATTATGTTTAAACGCCAATATCCAGCCAAGTCTGGAATTTGCCATGAAACGACGCCACCAGTTCCATTCGCGGAATAAGGAAATTTATGCGTAATCTATAAAATAAAAAGATATAATAAAAGTATGTTTTACGATTTTCAATTCACTCTGTAATAGGTATGTTAGAATAATTTTAATGGTTGGTATCCAGCTAAACGTTAATATAGAAATGCATCGACAAACCACGCTGGGAATAGTTTTGAAATTGCCAAACGTTTTCTGTTTTTCCCCTTGTTAATAAATGTTGCATCATTAACAATAATCAATCACCTTTTAAATGTGTATTTAATATAAAAATAAGAAGATGTGGTATGACTGCCAATGAGACAACTCTTTAACAGAGACCAAATGACGTAGAAGGTTTGCAACTGTAGGTCAACTTATGGCCTTCAACAATGAGCAAAAGACATACAACATAGCAAGCTATAAAAGACCGCGAATACAATTCAAACGAGACAACTAATGGCCTGATTTCTTGTACAAAGCAATAAACGAAAAACAATTATGATAGAAAGCAACACACGACAATTTCAGAATTACAGGCTCCTGATCATGATTTGGAAAGGTACATACAGCATTCGTGGGCGCGCCAACCTTCCCATAACAGGGACAGCGATAAAACAGCACAACATACGAAAACACTATAAAAATCAAATGAAAAGGGCTGAACTCATCAGATCGATACAAAGCAAATCAAAAACAAAATGTACAGATCTGAGACTACTTGCAGTTACTGAAAGCTAGTTCAAAGTCAACAACAACTAATAAGAAAATCATGTACTAGTATCTTAGAATAGAATATTAATCAGACCACATCCAACTTCCAATGAATTTAGTGTAAAGACGTCATTAACAGTCAGAGAAAAACATGACCTTGTGCAATGCCAAATTATAGGTATCGACAGATAGAAGTAGCATGAATGGACATATGTGTATAACAATAATGTTTATTTGGGTTTTAATTTATTTATTACAAAATCAATACTTATACCGATAAAAACAATATTCAAAGATCTAGTAAAAAGTAAAATAACAAAAATACCGAACTCCAAGGAAAATGCAAAACCGAAAGTCCCTTATCAAAAAGGAAAAATTAAAAGCTCAAACACACCAAAAGAATGGAAATCAACTGTCATATTCCTGAATGGGTACATGCATTTCCTTATGTAGATAATGGTGGATTAAACCTGGTTTTATAGCTAGCTAAACCTCTCACTTGTATGACAGTTGCATATAATGCCATTATATTGACAACAATGTGTAAACAAAACAAACAGACATTATAATGGTTTACATTTATAAATTTTGACTTGGATGGAGAGTTGTCTCATTGGCACTCATACCACATCTTCTTATATCTAATTATAGGAAAAAAATGTCAAAAATAAGGGTACATCAATCAACATTGTGTTATAATCTTAATCACTGTAAAAACAAACAAATATGTCAATAAAGAAACCAAAATGGCATATAGACAAAGCACATAAGCAAAAATGAAAGACAAGAATACAAAACATTACCATAGCACAATAACACAATGGCGGGATGTATAAGTACCAAGCAACGCAAAAAGGGTAATAAAAGAACACTATAACACGTAATTAAAATGATAAACAACGTCAGTACCTAAAATCTATACTTCAAGACCATTATGTATAATTTGTGAAGTTGATACGGAATATTTATCAACAAGGTCTTGGTATCTTCCGATGAATATAATCCTGGTTCATCAACTTTCTGCTCAGACACTGGTGACGTTTTATAAAGTCTGAGGAGCAGCTGCAAGCTCTTGAATACCGAATGAGTTGGGAAATGTATATTCCATATGCAGGTGAAGTTGGTAAATTGATACTAAAGTGGGGAAATTTGATAATTTCAAATAAAAATCGTCTCGTTTGTCCTAGATTCTGGAACCGGTAACAGTGTTGAATCGGTAACCGTTTAGAATAAGTTTATTAGCGTATAAGTTTACCTGGATCGTATCCAAATTTACATGTTCGATTTAAATTTCTTCATAAGAAGTTGGAAAAACGGGCAATTTCTACTCGTCAAATTTTCTTCTGTGTAATGAGGAAAGCTTCAATGTTCTATTACTTGTAATCGGTATAAATTAAACATTTGATAGTAAAAATCAGACATAGTTTGAAATATAAATAATATTTCTCTTTTGAGTAATTACTTAATTATAAAAAAACATGAAAGTGTACCTACCATAAATCCTACAGACATAGGGTCTATTTCTTTTGGTGATATCAATGTCACACCCCTTTCAAGTATAATCTTTGGAGCTGTAAATGTGTAGTTTGTCAAATTCATTACTTCAATTCCACAGACTACGACATATTCAAGCTGTGCAATCATAACATGTAAGTTTTCCGAGGCCAGTTTCATTTGTTCCCTGTCAAAAAAAAAAAAAAAAAAAAAAAACAAATGGAGGAATATGACGTTTAAAAACATACAATACCATATTATAAGTATATATTCCGTAAACTTTGCTTTTATTTATGTGTTTAAGTATTCAAGATTCAAGCGTATAGTTTCCCTCTTTTCCTTCAATTGAGCATGTTGAGGTTAACCGCCTAAGTAGTCGTGGAAGCAAAGCAGACTCGACTCGATTGTTTGAGGTCATGGGTTCGATCCCCGACCGGGTCAAAACCAAGCCCTGAAAATGGACTGCTGCTTCTCTTAAAACCACGCCGCATTTAGGAGTAAGAGCAAAATCTGGTAGGCCCAGAGTGGGGTAATTCATTTCTGCGGACAGAAAATGTATGAACTAGTACGTTCAAAATCAGGCTCAGCCGGTCTGTCTAGTAAAAAGAAAGTTTCATATTCATATCTAATTTACATGTTTTCGTCCTAAATTTTAATTTTCTACCGGGCGTTTAACATCCATCCGTGTTTTCATCCATCTATCCAATTAAAGTAAAAAAACAACACTGAGACTATCACAAATATATATAAACAAAGCTTTGAATTGCAAACCTGTACATGTAATAAAGCAATTCTGTTCTCTGCGTTTAATTCGAATACCAGAGATTTTGTTTCGACAAACAACAGTACACAAAACACAACATAGAAAACCAAAGACTGAGCAACACGAACCCCACATAAAACTGGAACTGATTTCAGGTGCTCCAGAGAGAGAGAGAGAGAGAGAGAGAGAGAGAGAGAGAGAGAGAGAGAGAGAGAGAGAGAGAGAGAGAGAGAGAGAGAGAGAGAGATACCAAAGGGGCAATCGAAAATAGGAAAACTAAAGATCCTTTCCAGGATATGTCTTCATCAGGTACGCTCATAACCAAATATTTGAAAGCCAATGAAGGTTCAGCAGTCCCTTCTCACCATGCGAATATGCACAATACTGATAACTGTGTAGCAGTCTGAATCGCAATGATTCATCATGTTTTGTTTAGTTGAACTCGACGTAGTCATTGTTTAAAAGCAAATCGTTTACACAGTTGACGACGGATGTGTTCCAATTTTCGCAACCACAATCCAGTTCTCTTTCCCCAAATGTGACCTATCAGATTAGACGTATCACCGGATTTGCACTTTTATGAGCAACACGACGGATGCCACATGTGGAGCAGGATCTGCTAACCCTTCCGGAGCAATGAGACCAACCCCGGTTTTTTGTTGGGGTTCGTGTTGCCCAGTCTTTAGTTTTATATGTTGTTTTGTATACTGTTGTTTGTCTTTTTATCTTTTTCGTTTTTTGCCATGACGTTGTAAGTTTATTTTCGACTCACGAGTGTGAATGTTCCTTTGGTATGTTTTGCCACTCTTTAAATGACAAACAGTTCCTTAAAGAAAACTATATGAGGAAATGAATGCTGGGCAGGAACATTGGCTGTATATTTAAAGTCATCCATGCAGGGATTACTCTGCAAAAAAATAAGTTGAAATGGGCATGAACAAAATTTCTAAATCGAAGTTTTTCTAATTCATTCTTTCAACAGTAGAAATCACCTTAGTTTGTAAATATCGCAATCCAAACATATCTTTGGTTTAAAATAAATGCGTCTGTGGCGTTTAAGATCTTTTCCATATAAGTGTGTGTGTATGTGCAGGTAAAGTTTTCCTCTTGTTCTTCGCGTATTCTGGTTGCCATTTGTTTTCAAACGGGTGCACATGTGGGTCAGGATACGTATGCTTACCCTTCTGGAGCACCTAAGATTGCCATCCATTTTTTATGTGGTTCGTGTTGCTTAGTCTGTAGCTTTCTATGTTGTGTTTTGTATACTGGTGTTTGTCTTTTGGTCGTTTTTCGTGTTTTGCCATAGCGTTGTCAGTTTGTCGTCAACTTATGAGTCTGAATATCCCTTTGTATCTTCCGCCTCATTTTTTTTTATAGATTACTATTAAATGGTTTCATTATTACATTTAACCAAAATTAGTCTGACCCATTTATGTAAGAGATATGTTATAATATATACTGATTAAAACAGAACATGTCGAGTTTTTAAAGAGGAATTTATAAAATATATAACCTGTGTTTTTCTTCTCGCTTCTCAAGCCGCTTTCCCACTTCATGCCCTGGTCTCTTTTCTGTGATTTCTAAACCTTGGTTTATGTTTTCGCTGTAAAAGTATCAAAAATCTTGCATTTTCATTAACTCAGAAAACAGAGGTAATTCTGTTTGCATTCTAATTTGTTTTCTTTATTACTACTTATTAGAACGGTTTCTTGTGAACTCTTGCTGCACTAGCTGGGCATTACGGCAATAAATGTCTATTTAGTGGTGCTCGAAGCTAAAATGTTTGAAATTCCAAAACCAAATACAAACATTGAAGAGCTGGTACAATGAAAAGGGACCTAAAATAAATCAGTGTATGCAGGGAATGTTATGTTTGCCCTAGGCCTAAATTTTCCAGTGTATATTGTTTTTTGAAATGGGAGCTTTAGAATTGAGTAGAAGAAAGACTGCATTTTTACTAATGTTTTATTACAGTATAAATAAATTCTAACTTTTCTGATCATTTTAAGATGTTGTTTTATCCTGAAATTCCATCCACCTGCTGTACATTTTTATTGTTATTCAAAGTGTAATTTCTTTTTTTGTGTTTAAATATAGCGATATTTCTTGCATATTTATACATAAACTAACGCCTGCTCACAATATAGGACCAGATGCAAACTCGCCATACTGTGTGAATTTTAAATCAAATGCAATTCAAAAGTAGATACCAAGGGGAAATCAAACACCTAACTTTGATGTAAGAAAGACTACACGGTTCGAATAATTTTGAGTCATCAATCCTCTTTAACTTCGTACTTTGTTTTATTTTTGTTTTTAACTTTGTTGACTTTGTGAGCCATAAAAGTGTCCTGTGAAAAAATGTCCACCACCTGAACACTTTTTCACAGAAAAGCTATATTTAAATGTGTCCGATGCTGTGAAAAAGTGTCCATTCAATCGCACATAATTTCATGATAAACTACTATTAAATTATGTCCTGTAAAGGTTGGTTTTCAATAAGAGGACACCTTTTCACAGAAAAAATTGTCGTTTAAAGGGAGATAATAAAAAAGTCAATGAAATGTTTAAACTATATATATTTAATTTTCTATTACCAAAACAAACCAATAAAGAACCAGTTATATTTTGATATAAACAAAAATGGAAGGTGTTGAATTCCAAAGCATTTTCAATTATCTTAGTTATAAAGATGCTCTACAGGCATATATTCCTGTCACAACCCCTGTTAAAAGAACAAGAAAGGCCAAATGTAGGAAGAACAGTAATTATTGAGTACTATTCATAAATATTACATGATTTTGTAAATTGGAACATTTTGCATTGTAAAATGAATTACATATATTATTATTCACACAGTTCATTCATATTACGTTCTATTAAATGTATTACTGTTTTTATGTGCATAGTACATTTTTATTGTATAATTTATGTTTACTTACACATGGTGATGATCACATTTTTACAAGTTTACATGCCATGTTTTAATAGAGACAAAACCCCCATGCCAATTTTAAAACTTCAATTTAGATAAAGAAATGAAGCTATGTATACATTTTGTTGGTATTGAGAGTGGACACTTTTTCACATGAAATACTGTCCTTTCTATGAAGGACACTTTTTCATATGAAATATTGTAATTTTTTTGAAGGACACTTTTTCACATCTGTGGACATGATTTCATAGGTAAATATTGTCCGGACTATATTTCATAATAACATTATGTCCGTGGACACAATTTACTCTGAAAAAGTGTCCGGTGGACATAATTTCATGGCGGACAATATTTAATCCTACAACTTGAGCCTCACTGGTGAGTCATTTGAAGACAAAACGCTCGTCTAGTAACAATATTATATGATGAGCTTTTTTTTTATAAGAGAACAGCTTAGCAGGAGTCCACAAAACACCACACAGAGATCTATAGATTTAGCAACAGGAAATCCATAGAAAACCGGAAGTTAACCAAAGCAAGGTCAGCTGTTTCACAGTAAACACCTATCGTTTTGGTTATGTTATAATTCGGAAGATTAAAGTCAGTGATAATAATAAATTCTGAGAAAAAAGAAGATATCTGGCATACAATTGAACAATGTGTATAATTTGTCCTTAGAAATTTTAAAAACCTTTCGTTTCTGTCTTTTTCTTTCTGTTTTCTGTGTCTGTTCTCATCTTCTAGTCGTTGCATTTCTTCTATTCTTCTTTGCTTTTCAGCATCCATTTTCTGTCTATCCCTTTCCAGTCTTTGTCTCTCTCTGTACAATTCAGCTTCAGCATCTAAGTTTGCTTTCTTTTGCATTTCCAATCTTTTTTCTTCTTCGATTACATGCATCTATAATACAACATGTATTAATTAAAGTTTATCTTTCTGTTGTTCTCTCTGAATATGTTAAGAATTATGTTTTATTGAAAAATGACGTAGTACTGAATTGTTTATGACCTCCCTCATGCATAGCTTTTATTCTTTTCCGGGTTTGGCTTTACTTCTTGATCTGTATGATTTTATCAGCTCTTTGGCTTTGTATAAGGTTTTGGATTTTTATATATTTTATCCTCGAACATCAATAAAGAGAGATTCATTTTCGAAATGCACATCTGGTGCAGAAGAATAGGTACCGTAAATAAGAATAGGAACTCAACACTTCAGAGAGTCTGAATTAATCCCTGTAAAGATTTTCATTTGCTGCAAAATTCCGTTTCAAGATATAAATTAAATATCTTCGGGAATTTTCTCGAGAAGAATACTGCATTGGCATATATATATTTCTAATAAAAAGCTTACATTTAAATTAATCTATTTTTAAAAGGATGAAAGGTTTTATTAGATATTGTGTCGTAAAAATTGTGTATTCGTTAATTCAAAAGTGTTGATATGATATTGCAATATATCTATTTAATAAATTAAACTATATTTACTCTTTTGTTGAATTTACTCTTTTTTTTCTTTTTTCTTTGCAGCTTTTCGACGGTTTTCCTCTGCTTCCCTTTCTCTTTTCCTCAATTCTGCTTGTTCTCTTGCAAATCTCCTTTTCTTCCCGTTCTCTTCTCTGTCGCTCGTCCTCGATCTCATCTAACCTAGCCTTATACATCTGATTGGTATAACACTGCCCATTGTTTGCTTTTGTAACACGACTGATAACACGCATGAGCTCCTGAACTTGAGAATCTCCCCCATCACCATTGCAGTCGTTTTCAAAAGCCACACACCTGTCTCCATATTTTGAAAGAATGGGAAATGACTTAGTCGTAGATGAAACATATTCACAAAATGTCTTCTCAGTTCTTTTCAAATTGTCACGGTGGGTGAACAGAAATATAATATGATCCTCAATTCCGCTACCAAATTGATCCTTAAATTTCTTCAATGTTGATTTGTCTTCCTGTGATATTCTACCTACTGCTGTGACAAGTACTATCACATGGGGTCCTGGTAATGTCATTTGTATGAATCGTGCAATTTCTGTCTGTGTGTCTTTTATTTTGCATTTGGATCAAATAAACCCGGTGTATCCACTACTGTTACTTTTTTACCCGATATTACTGTCGTCTGTGTTTGACACAACTGTGTGACTGATTCTGCCATCATATCTGTTTTAAACCTTTTCTCTCTTAAAATATTGTTGGCAGTCTCACTTTTCCCAGAACCAGATTTTCCAATTAAAACTATCCTGATGTCATCCTTTGAGATCCTCATATGTTTCATGCTTTATTAGAAATAAAAAAAATAAAAGTATACTCATGTTTTGTTTTTGCACGCTTCACTGAGATTTTCGGGCTAAATTATGACAGTACATGCTTGATTTCTTTGCCATATTTATTTTATCGATGTTGCTCCATGGCTTTGTTCTTCAATTCACATGTTTGGCGTGATCGTCAATTTGCAAAGAATTCCGCTAAAACCGGTACTAGGGGCCATCTTAAACTTGCAGTGAAGTGAGAGTTTTTGCTCCGTGTTGAAGGTCTAACTTTGACTTCAAGACGAAGAACACCAACAAAAGCACTGTTTCTGTGCTTTTGTGTTTTGTTGTGCATGAATTGTATTTTTGTCATGGATGGATACCCAATGTCCTTTCTTTTCTATTAGTTTAAGCTATACAATGTCATTTTTTTTTATTTATTTTGACAAATATGTAAATGTCGAGATAGAACAACCACTAAAGTTATGAAAACCACTACATTATATTAATTCGCAAATGACAAAGTCTGTGTAACCAAAGTATTGCAATTGCTATTTAACATCAGAGATAACTGAATTAGCCTCATTAACTTGTACCATGTATCACTCAAATGTGATTTTTGTGATAAGTTTATTTACATTCCAATGTCTCTTTGTTGCAGGACCAATGTGAATGAGAAATAACTTATGTTATCCTTGATATAGGATTGCTACTTACAAGGAAGATAGCGAATCAAGGGTTCCGTGTAATAAATTTGAAGTCATCTCTACGAATGTTTTACGGACGCCAAAACGAATTAGTTAAACATGGAACATTTGTTTCACAGATGACCACAGGTATGTTCCAAATGTTGTAACCACAATTACAACTTTTTTTCTGTGACATCAGACGGACTTTTACTTGCATACGACAGACGTCACGTGAAAACTATATGAGGGTGAGGAAATGAATGCTGGGCATGAACATTAGCGGAATATTTATGTGCATGTGCAGATAATGTTCGCATCTTGATCTCTTCGCGTATTCTCATTACTATGTTTTGCACATGGGTGCCACGTGTAGAGCAGGCACTGCTCATCCTCCTACGCCCTTGAATTTACCCCCATTTTGGTTTGGGTTCGTGATGATCATTCTTTTCTCTTTGTTGTGTTTTGGGGACTGTTGTTGGTCTTTTTTCATCGTTTTTGTTGTTGTTTTGCCTTGACATTTCCAGTTTGTCCCCTTGGTATCATCTGCCTCTTTTTTTATTACAAATATCTGGATAATTTCTTTATATTTATTGACCATTTCATAAGTTGAACCTTTTGCAATTGCGATTCAGCTGAAGCCGCGGTCGAATCAGGTGAAAAGTTTTAGAAATGTTCGTACTTACTAGGCCTCCTGAGCACTCCTTATTTCTTTACGTGAAGCCATGATGATATGCTTTTTTTCAAATTTGATTACCTGAAGGAAAATCTGCAAATGCATTATTTGAATAGGGTAAATGTCTAAGCTTTTGATGAAAGTACAGTATATAATTAAAAATCAACTAATGATTTGAGGAGTCGAATGAGTATGTAAGACATATGTTACAGATTTAATCATCTTTAGTGTGTCAGTGGAAATATACGCATAGGAGACAATACAAAAACACGTTTAGGGAAATAGATGTAAGTTTAGAAAATTTTCAATAAACTCCCTCCCTCAGGCAAAGGTCCTTTTTTGGTCATTTAGCTTTTCATCTAGATCTGTTTCTGGTCTTACACATCATTGGCTTACTAATATTCGGCTTTGACGCATGAAATTTATAAAGTGTTGTTTTCATTTTTTACAGTACTGGGTCGATACCACTAATGGTGGACTCAGTAGTCAGTACTTCGGTACTGGCATGATTTATAATAAACCTTTCTAAAATTGTCCGTTTATAAATTTATAAATTATTAAGAAACTAAAGTCTCAATTCCCTCTGACATAGTTGACTTAAGATTGATTTGGCTATTATTTAAAGCCCTTTTTGGTCATATTGCTCTTCAACTGTCTCGGTATTTTAAAATTAACATCCTTGGTTTTCAAATATTCCACCTTGAGCGTTCCTGATGAAGGTAAATCCAGAAATGTGGTTCAAACGCATGAAATCTATACAGTGTTTTTTTTATCATTTATTATGTTTAAAATGGAAAAATAATTATAATAAAATACAATTCAATGTAATGTGTAGTGAATATAGGACAAAGAAAAGTACTGTCGATATTAATTTCGAAATTCCCCCATATGATTCCACTGATACATACTAAAAAAAGGTATATACAAAGATAAGTTCCTTGCAGTATTATTATTATTATTATTATTTTGTTATAATCTTACCTTCAGTTCTATTGTGGGTTGAACTTTACTCCTTGTAAATAAAACGACGAGAAAGATAATCCATAATGTCAGTAGGACCTTTTACAATTACTGATATCGAATTCTTTCAGAAAGTGTATTTGCTTCGTTAAATGAATTAAGATTTTCTCAAATACCGGTTCGAAAAAAAAAATAGCTCTGAATATTGTAACACAATATTTGACATAACTTTCGGAGAACACGGCCTACACTCATAACTTTACTTTTTACTACTTAAGAACAATAAACAATATATTTATCAATCTCATAAGTATCCATCAAACAATCTAGTTTTTAAGTCAATATCCTAAATATTGTCAAAGTTATCTCTGCTATAAATTTTACCTTAGAAAAGTTTTTAAAATATTTATTGATTTTCTATAAGAAGAATAACTGAAAATGTATATGTTATATTATATTATTGTTTTTCGTTTTGAAAATAGTAATTTGTATTGCATTCTTCATGTTTTTATTTATTTTATATTTAAAGACTTTGGCTTCTTCAAATTACAGGTTTCAGTTTAATCCCGGCATGCCTCTTCATCGACCTCAATGCCATACATACGTTCATAGGCATTTTTCACAAGCTAGTTTCCTCTGCGATATAAAGGTCCAGTGGTCCAGTGTCTACTCTGACAGAAGTCGTTCTTTTGTCGAGAAACAAAAAAGCTGGTGTACAAAACCATCTTTGTATATATCATACCAACAGCATAGTCTTTGTATTAGGGAACGACCATTTAACTTCAAAAAAGGGGGGGGTTATGTTTTTTCCTAAAAAAATATTCTGATCCCCAATTTGATGAAAAAAAATATTCTGAATTCAGATTAGAAAGCGTCGAAAAACTAAAGTTAAGTGGTTGCTCCCTTACAATACATATTGGTTACAAAATAGTACAAAATTCCTCTGGTGTACGTTTTGTCGCAGTCAGGACACTTCTTTTTAATTCTTTATTTAGTCTACACTTCAAAGAATAGTTATATGCAATATCAGTGTGCAGTAAGATAAATGCATTTTATGTGTGACTTATCAGTGTAGTAAGACACACACACACATATAAGTACACCAGTATGAAAGGTGGGAAACTTTATGCTTGCTTTGTCAATTTCAAAAAAGCGTTTGACAAAGTCATTCATTCTGGTTTAAAATATAAGTTATTAAAACATAATATAGGTGGTAATTTCTATGCAATCCTGAGGGATAATCATATGTACAATAAAAGTGAATTATGTGTTAAAATAGACAATGTGCTTACTCCTAATTTTCATTCTCAAATTGGAGTAAAGCAAAGGGATGTTTTGAGTCCCAACCTTTTCAAGATTTTTATAAATGATTTACCGGATGCATTTAATGAAAGCCCAGATGCTGTTGACATTAATGGCCGCAGAATTGACTGCCTCATGTATGCAGATGATATTGTTATTTTTTCTCGTTCCAAGGCAGGTCTTCAAAAACGACTTGATGGTTTATCCAAATTTTGTACTAAATGGTGTTAAGAGGTCAATCTATCTAAAACCAAAGTTATTATATTTAACAAACCTGGTAAACTTTTAAAAGAATATTTTTATTTCGAAAAAGATACTATAGAATGTGTTAACAGTTATAAGTATTTAGGTTTAAAATTTATATCTAGTGGACTTTTTAAGCAAGGAAAGGAAGAATTATACAAAAAATCACTAAAAGCTGTATTCAAATTGCAAAGAACTTTATCATCTTCCAATCCAAGTATTTCTACTCTATTACATATATATGATCATACAATAAAATCCATTTTAATGTATGGCAGTGAAATTACAGGTATGTTTAAAACTAGCTCTGCAGCATGCCAGAAAGACAGTGAATATTTATTACAGCACATTTACATGAACGATTTTTTAGATAAATCCAATTTAAGATATATGAAGTATATTTTAGGTGTAAACAAAAAGTCTTCTAACTTAGCTGTACTAGGAGAGCTTGGTAGATTCCCTTTATATTTTCAGTTGTATTATCAATGTTGAAATATTGGTTTAGAATAAAAAATATGAAAGATGGTTTACTGTATGATACCTATATGTGTAACAAAAACATGTTTACTAATAATATTGAATGCTGGTATTCATCTATACATTACATTTTTAAAAACTGAATATTCATAATTTGGAGGTAAAGCTTTACTTTTTTATCAAGTCAGTTAAGCAAAACCTTTGTAATAGTTTTGTAAAATTTTGGAACACAAAAAGAACAGATACAAAAAGTAGTAAATTAAATACTTATTTCAAACTAAAAACTTGTTTTTCTAAAGAAATGTATCATTCTTTAAACAATTTTCAATTGAGAAGTGCCATATGTAAAATCAGAATCAGTGCCCACGATCTCAAAATAGAAAGAGACAGGTATAAAACTTTATATATAGAAAGAGATCAAAGGCTTTGTAAGAAATGTACCCTTAATTTGGTTGAAGATGAACAACATTTTGTTATAAATTAGTTGTCCAGCATACAAAGATGATAGGAGATATTTTCAAGGAGATAAACAGTATTTGTCCTAATTTTCATATCTCTCAAATGAGGCAAAATTTGTTTGGTTATTTACTAATGAAAATTTGTTTGTCCTTAAATATTTAGGGAACTGTATTATTAAATGTCTAGATGTTAGACGAAATGTAAATTAATATACGTAATGACGATGATTAGTTTATTGTAATGTTTTATGGTTCTGGTCCTGTCTGGAATGAAATGTACATGATTTTATATAAAATGAACAAATATATGTAGCTCTATCATGATAACATCTATCTGAACTTTTAATATTTCATTTCAATGTAAAAAATGTTTTTCTGTTACAAATCACAATGTATTGTTTTGTGTGTATACATGTCATGCTGTCCATCAAGGGCCCTTGATTGGAATAATAAATATTCTTATTCTTATTCTTATTCTTATATAGACACAACAGGCAACACCATTATGCATTATATAGCATAAATTCAAACACACAACAAATGTATTTTTTAAATATGTATATAAATTAGAGCAACATTACTTTACCGATGTTGAGATCTCATACATCCACAACTTGAGAAGATACAAATCAAGGAAGGAAAACTAAAACCGAGCCCATCGCAGCGCGACCAGGTATGTCCACAGGATAGTGTTTCCTGGTCTATGCTATACATTCATGCAATCACTAGCCATACGAATCGGCGTTCCTGGTGAAGGTTAATCAAGAAAAGCGCTTCGAGGCACGACGGAAGTTATAAAGTGTTTATTTTATTTACTAGCGCTGCTAATGGACTGCTAGTCCAGGAGGGTATCACCAGCTCTGTAGTCAATCTTTTCGGTGATTCGATACTTATTTTAATTTCCCTGTTCATAAATTATGAAATTATTAAGAAAGTAAGGTTCCAACTGCATCAGGCAAAGTTGATCTTGGATGAATTTAGCTATTCTGTTAATGTTCCTGTTTGGTCATAAAGCTCCTAACGTTGCAGCATATTTACACATCGCTGGCTTTCAAATGTTTAGGTTTCAGCGTTCTTGATGAAGGTAAATCCAGAAAAGCGCTTCGGACGGACGAAGTTTATACAGTGCTTATTTTAATTAGTCCGTCCAACTGTCACAACATTGAAAAGAACGCAATCGGTACAGACCAGACGACACTTCTGGCCTTTCGGTCATAAAACTTGGACGAAGAAAAGTAGTGCCGATATTAATTTCGAAAATTCCCCAATATGATTCCACTGATACATACTAAAAAAATTACATACAAAGATAAGTTCCTTGCAGTATTATTATTATTATTATTATTTTGTTATAATCTTACCTTCAGTTCTATTGTGGGTTGAACTTTACTCCTTGTAAATAAAACGACGAGAAAGATAATCCATAATGTCAATAGGACCTTGTACAATTACTGATATCGAATTCTTTCAGAAAGTGTATTTGCTTCGTTAAATGAATTAAGATTTTCTCAAATACCGGTTCGAAAAAAGAATAGCTCTGAATATTGTAACACAATATTTGACATAACTTTCGGAGAACACGGCCTACACTCATAACTTTACTTTTTACTGCTTAAGAACAATAAACAATATATTTATCAATCTCATAAGTATCCATCAAACAATCTAGTTTTCAGTTAAGTCAATATCCTAAATATTGTCAAAGTTATCTCTGCTATAAATTTTACCTAAGAAAAGTTTTTTTAAAATATTTATCGATTTTTCTATAAGAAGAATAACTGAAAATGTATATGTTATATTATATTATTGTTTTTCGTTTTGAAAATTGTAATTTGTATTGCATTCTTCATGTTTTTATTTATTTTATATTTAAAGACTTTGGCTTCTTCAAATTACAGGTGTCAGTTTAATCACGGCATGCCTCTTCATCGACATCAATGCCATACATACGTTCATAGGCATTGTTCGCAAGCTAGTTATCTCTACGATATAAAGATCCAGTGCCTACTCTGACAGAAGTCGTCCTTTTGGCGAGAAACAAAAAAGCTGGTGTACAAAACCATCTTTGTAAATATCATACCAACAGCATAGTCTTTGTATTAGGGAACGACCATTTAACTTCAAGGGGGGATTATGTTTTTTTCCTAAAAAAATATTCTGATCCCCAATTTGATGGAAAAAAATATTGTGGTCAAGCAGATGACAAAAAAAAATATTCTGAATTCAGATTTTCCCCATACCTTATAGTGTTAAATTTTGAAAATAATAATTAGAAAGCGTCGAAAAACATAAAAAAAAATGTTCGCGTTTTTTGACTCAGACAAAAAAAATCATACCCCCCCCCCAACCCCTGAAGTTCAATGGTTGCTACGTTACAATACATATTTGTAATAAAATAGTACAAAATTCCTCTGGTGTACGTTTTGTCGCAGTCAGGACACTTCTTTTTAATTCTTTATTTAGTCTACACTTCATAGAATATTTATATGGAATTTCAATGTGCAGTAAGATAAATGCATTTTATGTGTGACTTATCAGTGTAGTAAGACACACACACACATATAAGTACACCAGTATGAAAGGTGGGAAACTTTATGCTCGCTTTGTCGATTTCAAAAAAGCGTTTGACAAAGTCATTCATTCTGGTTTAAAAAATAAGTTATTAAAACATAATAAAGGTGGTAATTTCTATGCAATCCTGAGAGATAATCATATGTCCAATAAAAGTGAATTATGTGTTAAAATAGACAATGTGCTTACTCCTAATTTTCATTCTCAAATTGGAGTAAAGCAAGGGGATGTTTTGAGTCCCAACCTTTTCAAGATTTTTATAAATGATTTACCGGATGCATTTAATGAAAGCCCAGATACTGTTGATATTAATGGCCGCAGAATTGACTGCCTCATGTATGCAGATGATATTGTTATTTTTTCTCGTTCCAAGGCAGGTCTTCAAAAACGACTTGATGGTTTATCCAAATTTTGTACTAAATGGTGTTAAGAGGTCAATCTATCTAAAACCAAAGTTATTATATGTAACAAACCTGGTAAACTTTTAAAAGAATATTTTTATTTCGAAAAAGATACTATAGAATGTGTTAACAGTTATAAGTATTTAGGTTTAAAATTTATATCTAGTGGACTTTTTAAGCAAGGAAAGGAAAAAATATACAAAAAATCACTAAAAGCTTTATTCAAATTGCAAAGATCTTTATCATCTTCCAATCCAAGTATTTCTACTCTATTACATATATATGATCATACAATAAAACCCATTTTAATGTATGGCAGTGAAATTACAGGTATGTTTAAAACTAGCTCTGCAGCATGCCAGAAAGACAGTGAATATTTATTACATAAAATTGAGAATGGAAATGGGGAATGTGTCAAAGAGACAACAACCCGACCATAGAACAGACAACAGCAGAAGGTCACCAACAGGTCTTCAATGCAGCGAGAAATTCCCGCACCCGGAGGCGTCCTTCAGCTGGCCCCTAAACAAATATATATACTAGTTCAGTGATAATGAACGCCATACTAAACTCCAAATTGTACACAAGAAACTAAAATTAAAAATAATACAAGACTAACAAAGGCTAGAGGCTCCTGACTTTGGACAGGCGCAAAAATGCGGCGGGGTTAAACATGTTTATGAGATCTCAACCCTTCCCCTATACCTCTAGCCAATGTAGAAAAGTAAACGCATAACAATACGCACATTAAAATTCAGTTCAAGAGAAGTCCGAGTCTGATGTCAGAAGATGTAACCAAAGAAAATAAACAAAATGACAATAATACGTAAATAACAACAGACTACTAGCAGTTAACTGACATGCCAGCTCCAGACTTCAATTAAACTGATTGAAAGATTATGTCTTCATCATATGAATATCAGGCACAATCCTTCCCGTTAGGGGTTTAGTATCATACCATCGTAACATATATGAGAAGAACATAACCCGTGTCATGCCAACAACTGGTACAGCACATTTATATGAATGATTTTTTTAGATAAATCCAATTTAAGATATATGAAGTATATTTTAGGTGTAAACAAAAAGTCTTCTAACTTAGCTGTACTAGGAGAGCTTGGTAGAATCCCTTTATATTTTTCAGTTGTATTATCAATGTTGAAATATTGGTTTAGAATAAAAAATATGAAAGATGGTTTACTGTATGATACCTATATGTGTAGCAAAAACATGTTTACTAATAATATTGAATGCTGGTATTCATCCATACATTACATTTTTAAAAAACTGAATATTCATAATTTGGAGGTAAAGCTTTACTTTTTTATCAAGTCAGTTAAGCAAAAACTTTGTAATAGTTTTGTAAAATTTTGGAACACAAAAAGAACAGATACAAAAAGTAGTAAATTAAATACTTATTTCAAACTAAAAACTTGTTTTTCTAAAGAAATGTATCTATCTTTAAACAATTTTCAATTGAGAGGTGCCATATGTAAAATCAGAATCAGTGCCCATGATCTCAAAATAGAAAGAGACAGGTATAAAACTTTATATATAGAAAGAGATCAAAGGCTTTGTAAGAAATGTACCCTTAATTTGGTTGAAGATGAACAACATTTTGTTATTAGTTGTCCAGCATACAAAGATGATAGGGAGATATTTTTCAAGGAGATAAACAGTATTTGTCCTAATTTTTCATATCTCTCAAATGAGGCAAAATTTGTTTGGTTATTTACTAATGAAAATTTGTCTGTCCTTAAATATTTAGGGAACTATATTATTAAATGTCTAGATGTTAGACGAAATGTAAATTAATATATGTAATAACAATGATAATTGTAATGTTTTATGGTTCTGGTCCTGCCTGGAATTAAATGTACATGACTTATATAAAATGAAGAATGTATGTAGCTCTATCATGATAACATCTATATGAACTTTTAATATTTCATTTCAATGTAAAAAATGTTTTCTGTTACAAATGACAATGTATTGTTTTGTGTGTATACATGTCATGCTGTCCATCAAGGGCCCTTCATTGGAATAATAAATATTCTTATTCTTATATAGACACAACAGGCAACACCATTATGCATTATATAGCATAAATTCAAATACACAACAAATGTATTTTTTAAATATGTATATAAATTAGAGCAACATTACTTTACCGATGTTGAGATCTCATATACATCCACAACTTGAGAAGATACAAATCAAGGAAGGAAAACTAAAACCGAGCCCATCGCAGCGCGACCAGGTATGTCCACAGGATAGTGTTTCCTGGTCTGGTGTCTTCCTCCTATTCCCACTTTTTAAAATCACTATTCCTTCTATTCCCACATGCAAATAACAATAAATGTTTTGATAAATAATTTGTTTTATAACAATCAAGGTTAATTTAAAATTTACCTAAGATTTACCTGTCTTTTTAAAAGAAAACATATTTCTTACACTGTTTAAGTATAATATCATTTAAAAAAAAAAAAAAAAAAATTAATACACTGTTTATTTGTAATATGTTTTCTTCTTCAAAGAATTACTTAAAAATAAAGAATAAGTGAGATAAATAGAAGTAAGATTAAAAATCATTGAATTTGTAAACTTAAAAATTGTCATCCGAACAAATAAATTGATGATAGATAATATTATAACAAACTTTCCCATCTTGCAAGATTTCAATGTACAACAAATGCAAGAAGAACCTACCAGTTTTACCAAAAACTGTTGATGAAATTAACATAGATGGTATTTGGGCACGTACTACCAAAGGTGACCCATTCCTGTCCGAGTCTATTCTTCCAACTTTACACATTTCACGCAATGGTTGACGGCGCAATGTATCCACTGGTACACAGTTTTCTTCAAGCCAAGAGCGAACTAGTATACACAAGGTTCCTGACTTTACTCAAAGATATATGCCACCAACACCAACTACAACTTCAGCCTACCACTATCTTCCTGGACTATGAAGTCGCCATCCGAAATGCAGCCTATTCTGTATTTCCTGGCATCAACGCAAAAGGCTGTTTTCTCCAGTACACACAATGCGTAAGGAGAAAAACAAAAGAAACAGGGATTCAGGTTCCATACAAGGAAGACAACAACATTCATCAACTAGTACGCCGTACCGCCGCGTCCTTCCACTTGTACCTACTGCTGAGGTCGAAGATGTGCGGTTTAATTCCCTAACCGACATAGATCAGATTAATACTAACATCAAATACACGCCCTTTACAGACTATGTAACAACATACTGGGTCGAATTGAACAGTCACCATTGGGACCATTACACAACACAGGGACCGACGACTACACATCATCTAGAGGGATGGCACAGCAAGCTGAAGAAACATGTCCAGCATCCACATCCAAACATCTTTAAACTCATAAAACTACTGAAACATGCGGAAGCTTTCAACGCCCTGACCATGATCCAGTATGCAGCCGATGGGAAGAGAGTGGCCCAAAACGAAAGTATGTCGAAATCAACAACAGATTAGAAGAGCTTAAGGTTAGACACCGCAACCAGGAAGTCACAACAGTACAGTTTGGTGATGCAGCCTCCCACCTTCTTCACGTTGAATAGATTAATAAACTTTAATAGACTTATATACAGTGAATTTCTAATGTGTGTGCTACAATGTGTGATTTGTTTTAGTGCTGTTAACTTGTATTGTTTGTTTCATATTATAATGCTTGCTTGAATCTACTGTTGAATTTGTGTTATAAAAGAAATAAAATAATTTACTTATATTTGTTTCCATTTCTTTCATATTTATTTTAATTAAAACACAGAATTCATACACATACAAAAATAACCTATTACCTATCCAAAAAACACTTGTCAATTAAAAGTTGATTAAACAATGTTTATACAGTATAATCCTTTGTTTGCACAAGTTTTCCCCCTATTCCCACATGAAATTTTAACTTTTCTTACCAGATTTATAAAAAGTGGGAATAGGAGGAATGAACCCTGGTCTATGCTGGTCTATGCTATGCATTCATGCAATCACCCGCCGTACGAATCGGCGTTCCTAGTGAAGGTTAATCAAGAAAAGCGCTTCGGGGCACGACGGAAGTTATAAAGTGTTTATTTTATTTACTAGCGCTGCTAATGGACTGTTAGTCCAGGAGGGTATCACCAGCTCTGTAGTCAATCTTTTCGGTGATTCGATACTTATTTTAATTTCCCTGTTCATAAATTATGAAATTATTAAGAAAGTAAGGTTCCAACTGCATCAGGCAAAGTTGACCTTGGATGAATTTAGCTATTCTGTTAATGTTCCTTTTAGGTCATAAAGCTCCTAACGTTGCAGCATATTTACACATCGCTGGCTTTCAAATGTTTAGGTTTCAGCGTTCTTGATGAAGGTAAATCCAGAAAAGCGCTTCGGACGGACGATGTTTATACAGTGCTTATTTTAATTAGTCCGTCCAACTGTCACAACATTGAAAAGAACGCAATAGGTACAGACCAGACGACACTTCTGGCCTTTCGGTCATAGAACTTTACTCAGTACTTAAGAGTACAATATTTGTACTCGAAACGTAAAATCCAGGCTTTTGATTGGTTGATGTCTGAGTACGAAAACCGTACTCGAAAGTACGCCAAATCCGTAGGGAACAGTATGCAAATAAATTAACTTTTACAGAGAGCAAATGGATAATTCTGACTCAGAAAAAAATCATAGATTAATCAGACGGAATAATAGGATAAATCGTAATACTCAGGCTTCATATATCTCGTCCAACAATCAAAATGTGTATAAGACTGCATGAAGATCAAACGTGATGCTTTGCGCAGTACTTTGATTGATTGATTGATTAATGTTTAACGCCACTTTCAACACTATTGTGCTATTTCGTGGCGGTCAGTTTTTATTGGTGGAGGAAGCCAGAGTGCCCGGGGAGAACCACCAACCTTCGGTAGGAAAACTAATAATCCTAGTTAATTAAGATTGGAGTCGAGAGCACCTGCCTCGTGCGGGATTCGAACTCACAACCTTAGTGTTAACAGGCTAGTGATACAGTATTTCGACTTCTAAGACCACTCGGTCACCGAGGCCCCCGCAGTTCATTGAAGATCTTGTCTGGTATTCTTACTCCAGTGTTGAAAAGTGGAAAAAATCCATCAAACATGAATAATTACAGTTACACCCATTATCTCCAAACTATGCGAAGGCACCATCTTACCAACTCTTGGTACTAACTACATTCAATCTACCCTACAAAGCAAAAGCTGAAACTAAGCATATAACATTAGATCTGCAAAAAGGCTCTTGACGTAGTGGACCATTTAATAATGCTTTATATAGACACATTTAATGAATGTATCCCAAATAGCTCATTGTGCAGTGGCGGATCCAAAAGGGGGGCTGGGGGTCCGGGATTTTTTTTTACGATCAATGCTCTTGAATTGGGACATATGGTTGGAACCCCCTTCCCCTTTATCCTGGGTTGGAACCCCCTTTTAAAATGGCTGGATCCGCCCCTGTTGTGGTCAGTAATAAAAGACTTCTATTCTGGATTAACATCAAACCTATAGTCAATATAGAACTTCAAAGTGAAATTTGACATTTGAAAATGTAATTACAATTTGAATGCTTCTATTTGTAATTGTATAATACGGTTGTTAAAGCGTTGAACATGTCACATTTCTAGAATGAATCTTCTGCGTTTCATATAAATATGCCAGTTTCGGTCAACGCTTTTACACCTCTGTTAAATTACAAAAAAAAAGCATATAATTCTTAAATAAATTGTAAGGACTTAAACAAGTAAAATGTAGAACTTTTATTTTTCAATCTTTTCCCTTTTACTTATACCAGAGACATCTTATATATGTCTCTGCTTATACAAATTTGTAAATTTTCCAAAACATTATTTTTATAAGGGAGCTACCATTTGATTTTTATGGGGGGGCTAGGATGAAAAATTTTGTCCTGCATTTTTTTTTAAGTTGTAATCTCTGTCCTGCCTTTTTATTTTTCACTCTATTCGGTCCTGCCTTTTTTTTATTAGTTTATCCTGACTTTTTTATATAAATTGTCATCCTGCCTTTTTGTTTTTTAACTCAAAACTCCTGTCCTGCCTTTTTTTTTCAAATTTCATCCTAGTTTTTTTTAAAGGAAAATTCATGATTTTTCACTTATCATCTTATTATGTTCATAATACCATAAAAACATATTCACCAAGTTTTATTTTGATATGAAAAGTAATAAAGAAGAAAATTGGGAATTATTCATTTTATTTATCCAAACTTCCTGACTTATGTGACGTAGTTTAAGTCTTTTGCATGCCGGGAGTGAAATTAATCTCATTTAAGTCTTGTTCGTTAACCATCTAATAACGCGATTTAAAGCGCATCGACGACTTTCGGTGTAGCTATTAACCAACTAAAAATAGGTGATAGCCATGCAACTTTTAAAATTCGATTGTAGGATTTATGTTTTAACGATTTTTGATACGAATTTTAGTAATAAAAGTAAATCATACAATAAAACATTTTTATGATTTTTTTTTCCCGACAAATACTTTAAACAAACATAGGTTCATAAGTGTTTCTTGTTTCTCGTTTTTATATAGATTAGACCGTTGGTTTTCCCGTTTGAATGGTTTTACACTAGTAATTTTTGGGGCCCTTTATAGCTTACTGTTCGGTGTGAGCCTAGGCTCCGTGTTGAAGACCGTACTTTGACCTATAATGGTTTACATTTATAAATTTTGACTTGGATGGAGAGTTGTCTCATTGGCACTCATACCACATCTTCTTATATCTATAGGAAACTGACATGATCGATAGTGTATTAAAAATACTTGTTTGTATTGACCTTTTTGCTTCAGTCCAGCAAATATTACTTGTACTGTGGAAATAGAATGTGTATTGTTATGTGACACTTAGTGAATGTTGAATTCGTGGTAAAACACAAAGTAATTAAAAGATTAGCATTCTGTAATTGTAATCTTTTGATCTTCATTCAGTGAATTGTAGCCGTCACGGTTTACCGTTCCGGGTGTGAACAACATTTCGTATGAACAGAGACATATAATACAATTATATGTCTCTGGTATGAATGATAAACGGAGTGCTGGTTTTAGACACAGAAAATATAAAAAAAAGAATTAAAATTAATTTAGTGGAGTAATTAAGTCGCACAATAACTGGATAGTCGTTGTATATTTTATATTTTGCGTAAGCTCACTTTTAAATGAATTATGACCGCCGATACTTTTGTAACGATGAAATACTGAATTAATTTAATTGAATAAATTTATAAATAATAATAGCCTTCAGAACACGAGTGTATGAACAAAAAAATGTGCTATTTTAGATTAGAATCGGTAACCTTGAATATTTGAAACAGATCATTACCAATTGCAATTATAGAATTTAGTCCATCCAAAACGATCTTTATTTACATATTCAGGAATTAATGTTCTCATCAAAATATTTTAAATCTCACAACGCATAAATACTTCAGCTATTTGAAAAAAAATTGACAAAAATTTAAGGATCTTCTTGGAATGGAATCGAAAATTACAAACAAATATTTTTTCAGGTGTGAAAAACATCAACAAAATTTATACATAATCGGAATGTCCCTATTAAAATAGTCTTCGTCTCACAACGTATAATACTTTAGCTATTTGACCAACGATGTTTAAAAAAAAGACAGAACCAATTTGATGTCATCTTTCCCTATTTTTGTATATAATTATAAGTCTGTTTTAACTGGCAAGAATACCCCTAAAGCGGACAAGCAGTTTATTCTTTAAATTTCTGTTATTGAATACCAAGAAAGAAAATAAATCCCGAAATTAATTTGAAACTTTGATTTACGTCCAGTAACATATATATAACATACATGTCGGAACAGGAAATTTGGCATAAAACACTTTCAGAACCATGTTCACATTATTATCCATTATACCCAACAATTGTGATGATGACGAATTTCTTCCTTTGTTCCGAGAACAATCTAATTGAAATATAAATCTGTGATTTTACTATGTCCATAACTTCGGTGAACCAAAGCAAGTTAGATATCGACCTGTATTTAAATCAAATTGGTTCTCTTCTTCTTCTTCTTTGGTATACAATAGTCCATCGACATCCGATGATTACATACTGTTGGCATACGTGGACTAGTCTATTTACAAAACTTTTACCCCAATATAAACAAAATGTATGTTTCTTTCTTATGTTCAATGTGTACATGTATATTTTAAATTGCGGCTATCTATAGTTCCGTAACTTTCTATCCAGGTGTATAAACGAATGATCGACAAGTGTGTACATTTCTGTTAAATCAATACTTCTTGTATGTTTCAAACTGTCCTTCACTACTGACAACAAGTATATACTTACATTTTCCCAAATTTACCCGTGGAAAAATATGTAAATAGATTTTATTTTATCATTTTTATTTTTTTTTTTGGAATTATTAAGATTTTTTGTAAATAATATTCTTTACACCAGAAATGTTATTTATAAGCAAGCGTATGAGTTAAGTAATGACTAGTATATCACCATCGGACACGCAAGACAGAGATGTATATTATACAACTGATAGTTCAAAATAGAAAGTTACAAGTTATCGGCCGTGTACACTGATCAATACCCTCAGAAGTGAAACGATGCATGAATTTGCAAGCCCAACAGGAAATCGCTTGAATACCTGGACATGTCACCTCACAATACCTTTGGGAGTAATACCTTTAGCCATGCTGGTGATCAGATAAGGAAGGTCCAAATTTATTTAAATAAGTTTATTGCATAATAGAATTATGAACAAATTAGATTTTCGAAAATAATTTTCACGGAACACTTATTCATGATCATTAATGAATTTGAACTTTGACTTTTAACTAATTTCCATATAAACAGTTTAAAACGACAGACCATGGTTATTTAAAAATAATAACATTTTCCGTATCAAGTTAGTAAGTCGGATAAAACAACCGTACGATTGAAAAGATATCGACACGCAACTCCGACTACATTAGGTTACTGTAGTTTTGGTCCTTTGTGGTTTGTAGACCTATCGTGGTTTCTAAACGGAGAAGATATCAAAATGGCGGCACGCAGAGAACATTGATACTCTAAATTTAAAATCGATGGTGATCTCTTATCTAGCAGAATAAAACTTTAATACTTATGAATTTGAGCTTTTTACACAGAATGGACATAATATCAATTTTGATTTTTTGAAGTTTCCTTTAACGAGAGTGACAGTATACATGGATTATCCGGAACTTTCGGGAAACGACTTCGATCATTAACGATGTATTTCCGGTTACACTGAGATCAGCCACATTTCGATTCTACTGTAAATCAACTTAAAAATGTGGTTTATGTATCTTTTGAGTTGGATTGCATTGTTAATCCAAATATGTTTGATCACACTAGCTATTGGTAAAGTATTTTAAGTATATTACTTTAATGTTTATATTAACAACAGAGTCCCGGGACTCTAAACTCAGTTATGTCAGTAGACGTCTGGAAAGGCTATTTAAGTATTTTAATTTTTTTCTGTGACGCCTTCCTACTATGTCAGTAGTCCAAATAATTATGGCGACAGAAGTTGTTCAAATAATTATGACGTCTGGAAAGGTCTATGTCAGTAGAAGACAATTGAAATTGGCAAGAACAGTTGGAGTCCATACACGAGGGTAGGAGGGTGCAAGACAACTCGGCCCAGGGACAACTCGACGGTCTCCAAAAAGACCACTTGGACTGTCTATGAAGACAACTCGGACCGTCAATAAGACAACTTGGACCGTCAATAAGACAACTCGGGCCGTCTATAATAACAACTCGGACTAAGTATAAAATTAGACTTTTGATGAAATAAATGATTTAAGTGAAAAAGAATGTGTCTGATGAAAGTTTTGAAGCCGATTTTGAGTATATAAATAACGACAACTCGGACCGTCTAGGAAGAGACGTCTATATACTAGTATACAATTGAGTGTTGTTCCCAAGTATTTTTATTTCGGTTGTTTGAAAGCTGTATGAGAAAATAATGTTTGTAATGTTTTGATGAAGTCTCTTTTTATATATGTTGAACGGAGTATTTTAAAGTACTGTCGTATTAGTCTTCTGTGTAAGGTAGTGTGGCTTCACCCTCCTGTTGTGTACTGGTGTCTGTAACTATTGAGAAGTCTGGAGCTCTCGTATCATGCATATAGGGAAGAGTAATAGATAGGCGGGTGCTTTCGGCTGTTGGAACCTGTATACACTGCGTACTTGTAAAATTTAGTTAGACTTTATCTTTGGATGCTTGTCTGTAAAGTTGCCGACTGATGTCTGTTTCACATGTTCTGTGTTGTAGTCTTTACATTGGTTACAGCATACAACCTCTTGGCGAGGTCTAATTGGTAGAGAACACTCTATGCAGGACTCTTACATTGTGAAATATGAGAGCCATTAACAAATTCTCTGTATTTATGGTTGTAATAGCTTGTGTAAGCTGGAAAGGAATGCGAACACCAAGCTGTTCAAATCTTTGGAGTAAGTTGGTCTTTATGATTAATTTCTCAACGACCTGTAATGAGCTTGTGTAATTGAATTATCACTTTCTTGATCATTTAATTAGAATAATTAAATTTACATTTCTGATTGTTGATTTAATTTAATGATTTTGACACAAAATGAATAATTTTATTAACAGATTAATTAAGTTAGTTTATTGAATTAATGAAGATTTTATTCAAAATGTAAAATCACTAAGATGAAGTAGAAATAAGAATCTACACGTTAAATTAATAAAGAATTCAAAAAAATAAATAAAGTAAATTCAACCTAGACTAATTTTTGCATAATTTAAGTTTTATAATAAATTAATAAAGATCAGTAAAATTTGTATTCACGTAATACAATATTTATTATATTATGTTTGCAAATTCAGTAACATGCCGAAATGATGTTGCCATGTAAAATATATCGTTTATTAATTTATAATAATTTATATAGTTCAAATCCTCTTTTATACTTTGTCTGAGTTGTTCTTATAGATGATCCGAGTTTACTTATTGACGGTCCGAGTTGTCTTGTTAGACGGTCCGAGTGGACTCGGTCCGACTTGTCTCTGGGCCGAGTTGTCCTGCATTCGGTAGGAATGCCCTTTACCGTCAGGCGTCAAACGGCCATTTTCGGCTACCGTTAGCGTCAAATTGGTTAAAATTTTACCATGATTCGTCAAAATATCCTTATCGTGATACGTCATTGTTGTTAACGTTATTTTTGGAAAAAAATTAGCGTGATTCGTCAAAATCAGTCAATTTTTTATCCTCTAAAAGAAAGTGTACATTTTATCGTCATGCACCAAAAATTACCGTTAACGTCTCTTCGCAAAAATTTTTACCGTTATTCGTCATGAAGGTACCCCCATTACGACCCTCATACACAAACGTTACAATATTTATAAATCTGTGAGTCTCCACCTGTCACAGCATCCAAATTTTTATTCTGAAAATTTTTCCCTGCATCAGGCGATGAAGGCTTAAAAGGCACTGCACACAGGTTTAAGGTGAGGTAGTTTTTAAAAAAAATTAGGGAATGGAGCTACATGTTGTACATCGCGATTAGTTAAATAAAGTTCATTTATAGTATGGTGATTTTCACCCTCACACACATCTCTGGTACCCAGAGTGGAGTTTATACTGAATTGGCTACTTTTGGAGCCTAGGTTGGTCAAAGTGTCCCCTGACTTTTGACCTCTGTCTGATTGTCTGTCCCCCAAGAAGCTCTGAGTACATTTTGTACTTCCTGTTTCTCCACCATAATAACAGACTTTCCCGGTGTCCTAACACTCCCTCTGTGTTAAGTTGGGTATTGTCCTGGTGGTGCTGGGGCCTAGGCGGCCAAGTTGTCTAAGAAGTCGGAACTACTGTATCACTAGCCTGTCAACACTGAGGTTTTCCAATCCCACATGTCAGGTGCCCTTGACTGTCTTATTAATTGACTGGGATTGTCAGTTTTCCTACCGAAGGTCGTAGTTCTCTCCATCACTCCAGCTTCCTCCGGCAATTAAAACTGACCACCACAAAATAGCATAATAGTTCTGAAAGCGGCATTCAACACCAATGAATGAATTAATCAATCAATCCTGGTGGTGAGTTGTAAATGTATATAAATTAGTGACGCATCTCCATTAATCCTGATAGGGAGTGTAGACTGATTCCACTGCACCCTCGCAGCAATTGCAGGCTGCTCCATTCACACATAGAGGTATCTTTGTACATACAATGTATATACATACATATAACGGCTTGATAAGCATGATAAGGGATTCTGAGGGCGGCCAAATCAGAAAATTACTCCAGACACAGAATCCTAAGGGATTATGTAATCCTAAGGGATTATGTAAGACAGAAACTTAATTAAAGTTTGCAGTCCTGGGCTCAACATATCAATTATAAGCCTATTATGCAAATTATGGGGTTGAACTAGTTGCTTTTTGATTTTGCGCATATGCCTTAGACTGCAAGTAAATGTTCAGGGTTGGTTTCATATCTGATAAAAGCAGTGTCCTGACGGGTCATACAGGGGGATAGTACATGAAGGTACATTTGGAGAAAAATGTGTTAGGAATCAAATGTTGTATGATTTGATGCAGAAACTTGCCTCCCAAAGTCTAGATGGGCAATTTCCATGGTTTTTATATGCTACGACCACAGTAAGTCCTAAAAAGGCTTTAGACATCAGAGCAATCTCATGCTAATGGGACAAGTGCAGAAAAGTTATTATAGATTATTATTACTTATAACACCTAGAAATTGAATTGAGCTATTTTCTATTTTCAAGAATTATCTTGTGTATGTTTTGTATATGCAAAAATCATTATTACAATCATGACAATGTAGTGCCATCCTTGTGAAAGTTTTAACCATTATTTCAAGTACAGGTACATATATATATTTTAATGACTATTAAATTTAAAGGGTTAAAAATAGGATGATTATTCTTTCTTCCAGGTTAAACAAAAATATTGCATACAATGCAGTGACACACAAGGTGATTGAGATAAAATTTCTAGTTTGCATTTAATATGTTTAATGTGTACCCCAGATCTGGAGTCTTAGCACTCATACCGTGTCACAAATGGATAAAAATAGAGAAATATTTTAGAGTGAATCACCCATCGATAAACATCAGCATTTGCTGTATAAAATCACCAAGAGTAACTTTAATTGGAATAACTTGTACATGTACATCATGTATGTTCTACATATGTATAAAAATAAGAAGATATGGTACATGTATGATTGCCAATGAGACAACTCTCCACAAGAGACCAAATGACTTAGAAGTTAACAACTATAGGTCACCTACATTTACATATATAACAAGGTCTAATGGGAAACATGAATTTAACTCTTGTCATGTTTATAAAATGCATAATTATATATATATATACATGGATGTATTTCTTTTTTCCAGCTGCAGGTCTATTTTATATTGCTGAATTGGTTGAAGAATACACAGTTCTTACTGGAAAAACTATCAAGTATCTCATTATGGTAAACTCATTTAATCCTCATCTTTTTCTTTCGACTTCTATACTCTGTCTTACATAATAGTTTTTATACGGCCGCAAAAATTTTTGTGGTCGATATTGGTATGACGTTGGCGTCGTCGTCGCCGTCGTGCCGTCCGCGCCGTCGTCCAAGACACATTGGTTTTCGACTCTAACTTTAGTTTAAGTAAATGGATCTCTAGGAAATTTTACCATAAGGTTCAATACCACAAAAGGATGGTTGGGATTGATTTTGGGGTTATGGTACCAACAGTTAAGGAATTAGGGCCAAAATAAGCATTTTGTAACTTCCAGACAATAACTTGTGTGTAAGTGTATGGATCTCTCTGACATTGTACCACAAGGTTCCATATCACAAAGGGAATGCTGGGATTGATTTTGGGGGTAATTGCCTCAAAATTTTAGGAATTAGGGGCCAAAAAAGGGGCAAAAAATAAGCATTTTTCTAGTTTCAGGACAATAACTTGTGTGTATGTGTATGGATCTTTCTGAAATTGTACAACAAGGTTCCATATCACAAAGGAAAGCTGGAATTGAGTTTGGGGTAATTGCCTAAACGTTTAGGAATTAGGGGCCAAAAAGGGGCCAAAAATAAGCATTTTTCTAGTTTCCAGACAATAACTTGTGTTTAAGTGTATGGATCTCTCTGAAATTGTACTGCAAGGTACCATACCTCATTGAAGGCTGGGATTGAGTTTGGGGGTGATGAATCATAAGGGGTTCAAAATTGGGGGATTTTTTCCCCTTTTCTTCCTTTTTTCCTTTTTTTTTTCTTTAAAATTTTCCATTTTAAGTTGGTTATTTCTGATTTATATTTAAAAGCAAACAATAATGATATGGCAGGAGATACACACCAAACAGGATGTGTAAATTATTATATAATAAGTATTGTGCAATAGCAAGAAATTTTCAATTGCACAGTATTGCTAATAGCAAGAAATCTTCAATTGCACAGTATTGCGCAATAGCAAGAAATATCCAATAGCACAATATTGCACAATAGGAAGAAATTGTCAATTGTACAGTATTGCACAATAGCAAGAAATATTCAATTGCACAGTATTGCGCAATTGCAAGAAATATTTAATTGCACAGTATTGTGCAAAAGAAGATACTTTGTATAAATTGCTTATTTCTTGACCAATTTCAATGGGGTTTTATTCTTGAATTCTTGGGGTTCTTTAATATGCTGAATCTAACCGTGTATTAAGTTTTTGGATTTTGGGCCCTGTTTTAAATTGGTCCACATTGAGGTCCAAAGGGTCCAAAATTAAACTTTGTTTGATTTCATCAAAATTGAATTATTGGTGTTCTTTGATATGCCGAATCTAACGTGTATTTAGATTCTTAATTTTGGTCCCGCTTTCAAATTGGTATACATTAAGGTCCAAAGGGTCCAAAATTAAACTTAGTTTGATTTAACAAAATTGAATTCTTAGGGTTCTTTGATATGCTGAATCTAATCATGTATTTAGATTTTGATTATGGGCCCTGTTTTCAAGTTGGTCCAAATTGGGGTCCAAAATTAAACTTTGTTTGATTTCAACAAAATTGAATATATGGGGTTCTTTGATATGCTGAATCTAACCATGTATTTAGATTCTTAATTTTGGTCCCGTTTTCAAATTGGTCTACATTAAGGTCCAAAGGGTCCAAAATTAAACTTAATTTGATTTTAACAAAATTGAATTCTTAGGGTTCTTTGATATGCTGAATCTAAACATGTCTTTAAATTTTTGATTATGGGCCCAGTTTTCAAGTTGGTCCAAATCGGGTCCAAAATTAAACTTTGTTTGATTTCAACAAAATTGAATATATTGGGTTCTTTGATATGCTGAATCTAACCATGTATTTAGATTTTTGATTTTTGGGCCCCATTATCAACTTTGTCCACATTGAGGTCAAAAGGGTCCAAAATTAAACTTTGTTTGATTTCAACAAAAATTGAATATATGGGGTTCTTTGATATGCTGAATCTAACGTGTATTTAGATTCTTAATTTTGGTCCCGTTTTCAAATTGGTATACATTAAGGTCCAAAGGGTCCAAAATTAAACTTAGTTTGATTTTAACAAAATTGAATTCTTAGGGTTCTTTGATATGCTGAATCTAATCATGTATTTAGATTTTGATTATGGGCCCAGTTTTCAAGTTGGTCCAAATTGGGGTCCAAAATTAAACTTTGTTTGATTTCAACAAAATTGAATATATGGGGTTCTTTGATATGCTGAATCTAACCATGTATTTAGATTCTTAATTTTTGGTCCCGTTTTCAAATTGGTCTACATTAAGGTCCAAAGGGTCCAAAATTAAACTTAATTTAATTTTAACAAAATTGAATTCTTAGGGTTCTTTGATATGCTGAGTCTAAACATGTCTTTAAATTTTGATTATGGGCCCAGTTTTCAAGTTGGTCCAAATCGGGTCCAAAATTAAACTTTGTTTGATTTCAACAAAATTGAATATATTGGGTTCTTTGATATGCTGAATCTAACCATGTATTTAGATTTTTGATTTTTGGGCCCGTTATCAACTTTGTCCACATTGAGGTCAAAGGGTCCAAAATTAAACTTTGTTTGATTTCAACAAAATTGAATATATGGGGTTCTTTGATATGCTGAATCTATCCATGTATTTAGATTTTTGATTTTTGGGCCCGTTATCAACTTTGTCCACATTGAGGTCAAAAGGGTCCAAAATTAAACTTTGTTTGATTTCATCAAAATTGAACTCTTAGGGTTCTTTGATATGCTGAATCTAACCATGTATTTAGATTTTGGATATTGGACCATAATAGGTGAATGTCCAATTTAAAATTTTTAAGTTCTTAGACCACATTCATTCTGTGTCAGAAACCTATGCTGTGTCAAATAGTCAATCACAATCCAAATTCAGAGCTGTATCAAGCTTGAATGTTGTGTCCATACTTGCCCCAACTGTTCAGGGTTCGACCTCTGCGGTCGTATCAAGCTGCGCTCATGGAGCATTTTATTTATTCTGAATTCTACATGCCTCCTTGTTTGACAGTTCAAAGGGCTGTCATTTTAAGATTGGTGTCTGTTATATCAATGTTTCACATTTTCGTTTAAAAATATCAAATTCTCATAAAACAATTGTCCAATTTGTCGTGTATTGGGCATGTATAGTATTAGAAGGCCCTTTATATCAAATATTTACAAATGAACTACATTACATTTGTAGATTAAAGTCTAAGAGGATTTCTATGATGTAACAATATTATATATTAACTTGTATAATTAGTATATTTTTCTTCTAATATACATTGTACAAGATAGTGCCGATTGCACGAGCTAAGATTGGTGGGAAATGACTTACCTGTAAACACAAGTGATATACTACCAATGCTTATAGCTACACTGTATACTGATAAATATATGTATATATATTAATATTATTAGTTTTGACAGTGAGTCAAATAATTTTAGGAACAAAAAATAATTTTCGTCATTTCTCTTGTAATACTACCAGTTTATTTAAGATAATCATATAATGTATCTGCTGAGAACATTCAACTTACTAATTTCCCAGTGTGGGTCCACTAAACTGACACATTTTAAGTAGTGTATACAGTTGAAGGAGGATTGCCTCCCCTGATTCATCTGGACACAAAATGACATATATATATAAATTCTTTTAATATGTAATAGACTATATAGATATAAGAAGATGTAACTCCCTATTATACGGGAAAATGATTTAAATGGCTGAACCTTTTCAAATCCCTTTCTTTAAATATACTTGATTTAAACAATAAAATTTTTGAATTGAGGGCCTTATTAAAAAAGGAATATTCTGTAATAAGATATTTCTCTGCTCTTCACATTTGAGTTTGATATTTGAAGAGCTATGCAGTCCTTGGATTTTTGAAATTGCCAGATAAGAGGAAGAAAATGCAACTCATGAACTGTCTTACACATGATTAATAAAGAAGTTTCTCAATTTCTGTGTGCATTTAAACCGATATTGACAAGTTTGATAACTTTTGATAAACACAAGTTAATTGGTCTCGAGTACTTTGCCGCCCTATCATTCAACCATTGCTCAATTTTACATTTTCCTTTATATAATAAGTGAATAAGATTCTAACACTTGACTTGGTCTACTACAATATTTATCCACTCTCAATAGTTAAACTTTCAATTTTCAAGATATTCTGCATTTTAAAGTTTAAAAATTTTACTATCATAAGGGGATAGATTTATTAGTCAACAGGCTTGGGGAAAACATCTATATATACATCCCACTCGTTGTAGTGATAGGATCTATGTGTATAAAGTATATGAGTATAAAGTACATTGTAAATACATGATTAAGGTGTACAAAACATGTATTTCTTTTTTCAGTTCACCACAGCAGTGTATATTGGTTTGTTCCTGTTTGAAGATCTGGACACATCATTAATCATAGTAGGATTATTAGGAAATGCAGCATACTTTGCATTGTTACAGAGTTTCCCGTACTTTATATTATCATCCCCATCATTTATAGCATCTGTCAGTAAGTACTTTATTCTGGATTTTGGGGTTTTGTTTTGGAGGGGGGCATGGACCACAGTTATTTTGTCATGTAATATCAACAGAGAAATAGTCTGCCTCTGGTGTGTATTCAACGCTGATAAAATCTTTTAAGTAGATAAACCTGTAACATGTGTAATCTGATTTCAAAATGTATTTTTGTCCCTCACGCAACTCGTTATGGGGACATAGAAATACCGGACGTCTGTCCGTCCGTCCATCAGTCCGTCCAGTCTTGTTAGAGCACTCACATGTACAATTCTTGACAGATTTTTATGATTTTTTAAAAGAGTTATGCCCTTGGAAATATTGATTACATGGAAAATTGCATTGTAAGTGCTTATGTGTACAATTCTTGCCAGAATTTTATGAAATTTACATCATTGGTTTATATCAGCAATGTCTTTGTAGAGAACGAAAATCAATGCCCTTCAATTATTTTTAAAAGAGTTATGCCTCTTGGAAATATTGATTATATAGAAAATTTTCATTGTTAGCACTCTCATGTGTACAATTCTTGCCAGATTTAAAAAAAATATTATAGGTTTATATCATCATGATCAATGTCTCGGACAAATTCGAAAATCCGTGTTGATCAATTATTTTTAAAAAGAGTTATGCCCCATGGAAATATTTGATTATATGGAAAATCACATTGTAAGCGCTATCATGTGTACAATTCTTGGAAATATTAATTTTAACGGAAATTGCAAGGCATTTGCTCTGAAGCCTTCATTTCTCAAATATATTTATAAAAAGTTTCAAAGAACAAAAAAAAATTGTTTTTTTAGTTATTGCTCTTGTACCTTGGATAGATAAAATATGTGCAATGCGGGGGATATTGGAACTCTGTTCTTTTATTTTTCATTGGAATAACAAATACATGTAGCACATAGATTATGGTAAATAACAAAGATCAGCAGATGAACAATGGCCCTGTACTGCATGAGTTAGTACATCTATTACGTTTGACAAAAACTCATAAATTAACAACTTAAGATACTTTTTAAACAAAACAGGCAAATGTATATACTGAAAGCAAGCTAAAGGTACTAAGTCTGTTTTGTAGAAACCATGCTGTTTTATGCTGTAATATTCCCAATTTAATTCAGAGAAGGATTATGAAAATTTCCTACATATACATTAGAATACTGAACAAAATATTTTCTCGGGCCTACATGTACAGCTTGCTAAACTACTAACTTGGATCAAACAGTTAGCTCTTGAAATACTTTAGTTCTGAGATAGACTGTTTTACCTTTGTCCTATATATCATTTTACACAAAATAATAAACATGCCAAAGTCATGTAAATATGTCGAAAATCTATGAAGTTTTGAAATCAATACAACCTTATCTGCATGAAAACATCAACATATGGGCGATGTCGCCTTGCCGTAGGTTTACATCAGGTTGAGGGGGTAAAACATGAAAACATCAACATATGGGCGATGTCGCCTTGTTGTGGGTTTCCATCAGGTTGAGGGGGTAAAACATGAAAAGCCTGGTTGACTTTTTTAAGTGGAAATCTATTTAAATAATAATATTTGCCTAATTGGCATGTGTAAAAAACTAGGCGGATGCATAGAAAAATGTCACATGATGTGACTTTTTCAATCTCCACATTGAAACAACAACTATCCCAGAACTCTACAATTGATAGAGCTGTCTTACTGTCTCAGCTGGAGTATCAGGTTAGTTTATCTACAGTTAACTAAGCTGTATAGTAGTCATTTTTGGTTGGAAAATCATGCTAGCTTTTCAAAGTATTAATGTATTTTTTCAATTTTAATTTTAGTTATGGTGATTGTGAACCACTACTTTGCATTTTCTTACTTTGCATCAGTATGGTACCCATTTTCAGATGTAAGTATAAAAGTTTAGTCATTTAAATATGAATCAATCTTCATTTTCATTTGTGATTCCATATAATAAAAGCAAATTATTGCCAGTTTGTCAACATGGTGAACATTTATTCCTATACATAGCACACAATTTCATTTTTGTCGAGCCTTCGACTTTTGTCAAAAAGCGAGACATAGCAATCCTACATTCCGTCGGCGTCATCGGCGGCGGCTTCCACAAATATTCACTCTGTGGTTAAAGTTTTGAAATTTTAATAACTTTCTTAAACTATCCTGGATTTCTACCAAACTTGGACAGGAGCTTGTTTATGATCATAAGATAATATCCAAAAGTAAATTTTGTAAAAAAATTCCATTTTTCTGTATTTTACTTATAAATGGACTTAGTTTTCTGCCAGGAAACATTACATTCACTCTGTGGTTAAAGTTTTGAAATTTTAATAACTTTCTTAAACTATCCTGGATTTCTACCAAACTTGGAAAGAAGCTTGTTCATGATCATAAGATAGTATCCAGAAGTAAATTTTGTAAAAAAAATCATTTTTCAGTATTTTACTTATAAATGGACTTAGTTTTTCTGCCAGGAAACATTACATTCACTCTGTGGTTAAAGTTTTAAAATTTTAACAACTTTCTTAAACTATCTTGGATTTGTACCAAACTTGGACAGAGGCTTGTTTATGATTAAAAGTTAGTATCTAGAAGGAAATTTAAAAAATTTTGTTCCATTTTTTCCGTATTTTACTTATAAATGTACTTAGTTTTTCTTCCAGTTAACATTACATACAGTATGCAGTTTAAGTTTTAAAACATTTATTAGATTCATAAACTATCCTGGATTTTACGAAACTTGGACAGAAGCTACTTACAATCAAAATATAGTATAGAGAGGAATATTTTATTAATTTTTTCCTCATTTTGTTGAGCCTCGATTAACAGCAAAAGTAGCGAGACACTGGGTTCATGAACCCTTACAAATTTTACATAATGATACTCCTGGTGAACATTTATTCCTATACATAGCACACAATTTCATTTTACATAATTATCATGATTATACTCCTGCCATGAGGGAGATGGTATACACTTTACCTCTGTCACACCCAATCCCCTACTTTATTGTAGCTATATTTGGCAAAATTTTTCAGAATTTTGGGTCCTCAATTAACTTCAACCTCATTCTTTAATTGGCCTTTTAAAACTTTTATGATTCGAGCGTCACTGTTGAGTCTTTTTAGACAAAACATGCGTCTGGCATACAAAATTTTATTCCTAGTACAGTATCTATAATGATTTTTTTATGCAGATGTTTTCAAAGGGAGATAATTGATGTAGAAATGTATCATAGGAAAAAACTCTGATGTCGATGTATGTAATTGGAGATACCTCTCATACAGATAAATACAAGCCTTATACAATTTAAAAAAAAAATTTTTTGACAGTATATATGCATATACATATAGCTATTCTGTTCAAATGTTTTTTAGGTGATGGCTTTCTTCACAATTTGTCTCTGGATAGTACCATTTGCATTTTTTGTGTCTTTATCTGCAAATGAAAATGTTTTACCAACCATGACAGAAAACCGAACAAAATCTGAAGATGCCACCGACGTGGTCAGCAATTATTTCAAAAGGAAAACTAAAGGATTGGGACTTCTGTCATTCTTGAAACATGCACAGGACACTGTATTACCACAGAGAGTTAGAAAACAGTATTAGATACATGTGGGTTGTCATTGTTTTTAATTAGTCAGCTTGATTTAGCAAAGATATTTGATGCATGTGTGAATATGAATTTGCATGTTAACTGTTCAGGAATATTGTGGTATTATTCTCTATGAAGAGGGTAATTACTGGACAAATATAATTGGGGTTTTAAGCTACTCTGGATTCATTTATTATTGTGGGTACCAATTTTCGTGGATGGAGGAAAAATTGTATTTTCATGGATTTTTGATGTGGTGTTGCCAAAGTTTGTTTATTAGCCTTTAGGGCTATTCCATTAAAATGTATGTGGGAGGGTAGGAAGGGACTTTCAAAATATCCCTACAACCAAGAACCATTTTTTAGATAATTTTGCATAATGGTAATAGACACATACTGAAAAAGACCCATGACCCACATTCAATAATTAAACTTCCCTTCCTACCCTCCCACAAACATTTTAATGGAATAGCCCTTATGAAATTTGTACTTCATTGAACATTTAAATTCGTGGTTCACTTATACCCACAAAATTCAGGAAAATTGGTATCCAACAAATTATAATGAATTCACAGTAAGCAAAATACTACTTGTGTTATGTTGTGTACCAGAATAATTATACAATGGGATATAGAAAAAATTTCAATTACACACCACAGATAAATTTGTTAAAAGATATTTTTTTGTGAAACTGCAAAATATGTGTTGCAAAATCATAAATATGCTCAATCTGTTAAAAAATACAGAACCTGTGCCCACACTTTGCTTACAAGTAATCTGAACTTTCTGTTTTCTTATATTATTATATCAACCAATAAAATTTCGGACTTCAAATTTTTGAAGGTGTTTATTATTACAATGTACAACAAAACCTTTGAATCCAGAAAAGAAAAACAAAAAGTTGAACATGGCAGTGTCAGATCTTTGTAAGGAAAGTGTGGACAGAGGGTTGGTTTTCTTAATCAGATTGATAAATTCAGCACTTATTATTTATGACTGTGGAAATTTGCATTTAGTATTATAGCTCTAACATATTTTGCTTACTTTGTTCCTGAATGAAGTAAAATGGTGTGCATGTAATCTTTTAATGGAAAGGTAGGGGGATACTTTTAAGCTTTTTAGATTTGTTTTTTCATGGAAGCTAAGAGAATTTCTTTTTTTTTACAATAAAAAAGCTTGAAAAAATCCCTATAGATCCCAGTATTATTAATTAGAAATAAAAGAAGTCAGCTAGACACTTGTTTGTAAACATACCACCACTCTGAAAATGTTTTAGGAGCCTTAGGCTACCAGCCACCTTTTAGGTTTTATAATTTTTGAAAAATGCTAAAAGGGGACCAAAACATAGTTTTCCCCTGTTTTAATGTACAGTTGAGGTGTATTTTTCCTTAACATTTGTTATAAAACTGAGTTTTCAAATTAAAGGAAAACAAATATTTGTGGGTCACAATCCGTTCATCTTTCCTTTTTTCAATATTCTGAAAATGCTATGATTTCTACAATATTTGATGATAGGTTTTATAGATTTCTTCGCATTGGAGCAGTTGAAATTGAAATTAAAAACATAAGCTAAGGAAGTCACCAGTTCCACAAAACTTCTCTTGAAATCTGATATAAATACTCAACAGCCCTACATCCTGGAATAAGTATTGGTACAGTTTTTAACATAGATACCATATGTTTGTTACACATAAATTTCAATTGATAGTGCTGTAAATGAAGCACTCTCTAACTAATAAATTTCCATCTGAAATCTGTTATCATTTATATGTAAGTAATTTATAGGTGTATGTAAAGAAAAGCTATGCAAAATTAATATTGTTTATTAATTATTATAGAAGTGAAACTATATGTTTTTTTCCATATCATAGGTTTGTTTATAGCCAACATGAAATGTTGTCCATTCCCTAAGTCTGTGTTATTAATGTTAACCAAACACAATTACTGGTCTTTACTGTGTATATGCATTCTATTGATGTTTAGTACATTACTAAATTGTAGGCCACACCTAAGTAATTTTTGTGTGATCAATTTTAAAAGCTGCATGCATTTAAATCTGATGCAGGATTCCAATTGTATTTTTCAATTTAGTAATCATGGTAATTGTGGAAAAAAATTTCAATTATGATATTAGAAAAACATCAATTTAGCTGATATTAGAATACCTGAAAATTATAATATAAAATATCACAAGTTTAAAATGGAACAAACGAGTCAATAGAAATAAATGTGTACTTTGTTATATTTCATGATTCATTTGTTTTATACTGTAGATGCATTTATTTTGATGTATAACAATTTTTAGGAACAAAGCAAGGTTTTTCATTTATGAAAGCTATCAACTATTCTTCTGAACATTTTTGAGCTTTTTAAAACTTTTAAATGTGAAAATATAAATTACAAGCCAAATATACATTTGAAAATTTTTACATATTTTATTAAATGTGACCTCTATAATATCAGAGTTCACCCCTGGTTTTTGGTGAGTATAAGTTGCTAAATCTTTAGTCTTCAGTGCAGTTATATTAGGACTGTAATTTGTCTTTTCATCATTTTTGTTCAAGAAATTTTATGAAAAAAAAAATATTGATCTGTAAAAACTCTATGAAATTTAATTGAAATTTTTTGTTTGAAAATCTTAATTGTGAATAGCTTTTTACTAATTTCTGACTGAATGATGTCTTTTAAGCATCAGCCAGGTGTTTTTGAAAGGTTTGTTATGTGCCAATCTTTAGGTTAAAGAAGTAGCCTTATTATACCCTACGCAACGAGCCGTCCGTCAGTCTGTCCGTCCATCCATCAGTCCTGTTTCTTGTCATCGCAACTCCTCTCAAACCACACAAAAGAATTTCACGAAACCTTTTTAGATAATAAGGACATACTATGTAGTTGTGCATTTCGACAGGAAATTACGATTCAATTTTTTTTCCAGGAGTTACGCCCCTTTGAACTTATTTGCCCAATATACTACTGCAACCTTTTGTCATCGCAACTCCTCTCAAACCACACAACAGAATTTCATGAAACCTTTTCAGATAATAAGGGCATACTACATAGATGTGCATATCGACAGGAAATTACGATTCAATTTTTTTTCCAGGAGTTATGCCCCTTTGAACTTATTTGCTTCAATGTACTTCTGCAACAGTTTGTCATTGCAACTCCTCTGAAACCACACAACAGAATTTCATGAAACTGTGTAGATAATAAGGGCATACTATGTAGATGTGCATATTGACAGGAAATTATGATTCAATTTTTTTTTCTTACACTTATTTTATTTCTCCAATGACAATGTGGGGACGTGGGGTATGTGAGCGCGCTCACTAAGGTTCTTTCATTATACTTGTTTAAATGTTTCTACAATGTGCCTGAGTACTAATTCAGTGGGTGTTATTTTTTTGTCAAATTGTTAATGTTGTTATCATGCCACTTGGAGATTGCTTAATGTTTTGGTATTATCCTTAGCTCCAACCAACTTTTGGGGATTTTTGTTCATTATTTAATAATGATGAGATGAAATCCATTAAGATAGTCCTACACATATGATATATAAGAGAGTCATATAAACTGTGGATTCATTATTATTTGTTGGATACCAATTATTATGGCCTTAATGGGGATAGGTTAAATCTGAATTTTAATGTCCAATATGTAAGAAACATATTTTCCAACAGTTCCAGTATTTACTATGGTGTCTTGGTTATTTGTGTCTTTGGGTTGCTGTCTCATTGATGAATACTCAAAAAAGCCCCTTTTATTATGCCCCTGCCATAGCGGAGGGGGCATTAAGTTTTACCTTTGTCCAGCTGTACGTACTTAAGTATGTCCGTCCGTACGTACGTACGTCCCAAAGTTGGTTTCCGTTCTCTAACTTTAGTTTGCCTCAACCAAATGTTATGAAACTTATACACAATGCTTATTACCACTAAATTCAGATCAAGTTCGAATTTTGGTGGCGTCACTTTTACTGTTCTAGAGTAATGCCCCTTTACAAATGGAAAAATTGCTAAATTTTTCGTTTCCGTTCTCTAACTTAAGTTTGCCTCAACCAAATGTTATGAAACTTATACACAATGCTTATTACCACAATATACAGATCGAGTTTGAATTTTGGTGCTGTCACTTTTACTGTTCTAAAGTTATGCCCTTTACAAATGTAAAAATTGCTAAATTTTTCATTTTTTTTTTCTAAATATCAAGTAATTTTTAAAATTGGAGTTATCTTCCTTTGTCCATGATTATAGTTGAATCAACTACAATCAATGCTTAATACAATGCAATGTTTAATTTTGCCTTCCACTGATAAAGTAAAGCAATTTTTACCCTTCATTTCTAAAAATATTTTTAAGTCGTCTTTGAAAATTGGAGTTATCTTTCTTTGTGCATAATGGTAGTTGAATCAACTACAACCAATGCTTTATACAATGCAATATTCAATTACTTCCTACTGATAAATTAAAGCAATCTTTACCATTCAGTGCTTACAAGCACTTTGATTACCGTTCTAGTTCAAAATAAATCATTAACAATTGTGATACTACAGATATGTATTTATCAAATCAATGGGATTGTAGCTTAAAGAGTATACAGTATACACACTACCCCTTCCACTGCTTATACTATTTTAAATATTGGAATTTAGAGCGTATTGAATAACTTGAAGATGTCAATGGAATACTTAGCTATATTCTATATGGCTTACACCAAAAAAAGCTCAATAGAGCTGTTGTGTTTAGAAACCTCTTATGTCAGTTTTCTCTCTATCACTCCTACTATTTGTGAATTTGTTGGTACATTTCCAATGTCACAATACTTATGTTATTACATCACAGTGAGAGGCAATTGTTCAATTACGTCATTTTTTTTTTGATAGTAATAGGACAGGTACAAATGTTAACCATTGGAAAAACATTAAAATTCATAGGGTTGATTTGAAAAAAATAGATCAGGATTTTTGTCTTGCCTGCGATGAAAGTTGCGGAAAGCGAGACATAGGGATTGCTTTTCTGACTAAGACGGCTCAGGCTCTGGCGTCAACAATTGTTAAGTTTTCTATTTAAGTTAGTTTGATAGGAACTACTTGTGATAGATCATTGATATTTACTATGAAGTTGCATTACTATCAGTACATATCAGTTTGACGTCTGTTTTGAGGCCCTGCCCCCTAAGTCATGGTCCAGTGACTTTGAATTAATAAGCAATTTTCAATGTTAAGTTTTCTGCTTAAGATAGTTTGATGGGAACTACTTGTGATAGATCATGGATATTTAATATAAAGTTGCATTACTATCAGTACATATCAGTTTGACGTCTGTTTCGAGGCCCTGCCTCCTAAGTCATGGTCCAGTGACTTTGAATTAATAAGCAATTTTCAATGTTAAGTTTTCTGCTTAAGATAGTTTGATGGGAACTACTTGTGATAGATCATGGATATTTAATATAAAGTTACATTACCATCGGTACATATCAGTTTGACGATGGATTCGAGGCCCTGTCCCCTAGGTCATGGTCCAGTGACTTTGAATTAATTAGCAATGTTCAATGTTAAGTTTTCTGCCTTAGTTAGTTTGATATGATCTACTTGTGATAGATCAATGATATTTTGTATGAAGTTTAATTACTATCAGTTCATATCAGTTTGACGACTATTTTGAGGCCGTGCCCACTAGATGATGGTCCAGCGACTGAATTAATAAACCATAATGCTCTCCATCAGATTGTCTTTTTCTGAACTTTATGCTGACAGGCGAGACATATCTCTGTGTCAACAGTTTATTATTATGTGTTTTACTTTTGCAATGTAGTGTCTGTTTTGATAATGAGGAGTTTTTAGTACCAGAAAACTGTGTTTAACCTCATCAAATTTTGTGCTTGTTACAAATCCGACTTTCTTATCCATGTTGTGTTCTTTAATGGCCAGGTATTTCTTTCTTACCTGGATGAGTAAAGTTTGCTGTTGTGTCCTATTTTTTCTTTAATTCTCTTTACCTTTTGTTGTAATACCAGAAAATATGAAAATAAGGATGTCATTTTATTCTATTATGAATTATTTGTAAAAATCATGTTCATTTTAATAAATTAAAAGTTCTTGAATTTTACATGTTTGAAGAAATTTAATTATTTTATTTTTCATATAATCAATTTGCAGTACAATTTAGTACTTTTTCGACTAGAAATGAAATTGTTTGTTGTAATAATAGATATCATATACATCAGATTAATATATAAAATCTGAAGAACAAATACAAGTCACTTTTCAGAAAGGGAATAATCTTTTATCATGTATTCATTATTTTATCTTATGTTAGTATGAAGATGTATAAATTATTATTTAATGTTTATCCCTGACTTGCATGTGCATGTGAATTTGCTATGCTTGGTTAAGTCTATATATTTACTTATTTCTGTATTATACATTTCACCATTGAGTTATAATTTCACCCTTAAACTTACTTATTTTTTGAAGATTTTATGTTTGTTGAGTCTTTTGTGTATATATGGACTGAATGGATCGATTTTGGTATGACATAATTTGATTTTGAGTTATTTCCCTTGGCCACCATTTTGAAGGTGTAGATGCTTGATTTTCTTATTTGACTAACAAATGTGGTACAAACAAGTCTGATCAGAGATCCTTACTTGATTTCTAGTGATGAATTAAGCAAGGCTTAAAGAAATATTTGTTTTTCATCATTGTTTTGTACATAAATCAGGCTATTAGTTTTCTTGTTTGAATTGTTTTACATTTGTCATTTCGGGGTCTTTTATAGCTGACTATGCGGTATGGGTTTTGTTCATTGTTGAAGGCCATACAGTGACCTATAGTTGTAAACTTCTATGTCATTTGGACTCTGGTGGTGAGTTGTCTCATTTGCCATCATACCAAATCTTATTAAAGAAATTAAAATCTTTTAAAAAACAACTTTTTCATAAGTCTAGTTGTTATTATAACACGCTGAATTTGGCTGATTTATTAAGGGATTTGTGCACATAGACATCCAACATGGCGACACAAGGGAAATAAACTTGCTCAAATTGTGTCAACCAAAAACTTTTTATTGAACATTTTACCAAATTTTATTCAAAAGAATTGATGATATGATTGAATATAAATAAGTTACAATGATATTGATAACATATGTAATGGAGTACAGTGTGACCTGTCTAATCCGACACACTAGGGGACCAGAAAAAAATGTCGGATTAAGCAGGGTGTCGGAAAACTCAGGTTTTTTCTGCAAGGATAGGCATATTTTTGGACCAGAAAAATGTGTCGGTTAAAGCAGGATGTTGGAATACTCAGGTGTCGGATTAGGCATGTTACACTGTATATAATTGTTGATTTCAAAGTAACAGGCTTCATGCCACAATTAATTCCCATCGATTGTGGTCTGCAAAAACAGTTCCCAAGTATTTAATTGGGTATTTCTTTCTTGATTTTTCTTGCTCCAGTTTTATTTGAAAAGTTAACTATGCATGTCAGTCACATATGTATCGAAATAAGTGTAATAATGTGGAAAACTGATTGTTGAAAGTGAAGTACTGATTCAGAAAAAGTAAAAATAGAGTTGAAATAAACCTGCATTTATTCAAAATTAAAATTCTACCTTTTGGTGTTTACTTGGCTCTCAAGAGAGAAAACAGATGTGGATTTTGCTGTGACATGCATATTTTATTAGACTAATAATGGTATATAATCAGGGAATTTATTTTACCTTTAAACAGGTGCATTTATCACATTCAATTAGATTTGAACAGCTACTGTAAACAATGGTAGAAATCAATGTGGTATGAGGCCAACAAAATGGCCAAGAGGACACTGTTATCAATTTGAATAATAAGTGAACTTAATCACAATTACATATCTTGTTTGTATATCCTCCTTTTCCTTCCTACTAAACTGTACAGAGATCAACATTACCGAGAACAATAGTTGGCTATTGGGACTTTTTTCTTGTTCATTTGAAGACTTGATGTTATTTGAGGCTTGTATTATTAATTGTCTTTTTGACATTAAATACATTGTGGCAATAAATCTTTTTTTGAAATATGTTGTTGTTAATTTTTAGAAAAAAAAAACAGGATCTATTTCCAATGATGAATACTGTAAATTCAGAAATTATTGCGTGCATTTATTATTGCGATTTTGTCATTTTAGACTAAAATGCGATTTTAATTTTTGCGATATTGAGAAAAATCCTGTTTAATTCATATAAAAAATTTCAAAATGCGAGTTTAAATTATTGCGATTATAACCCTGTCGCATTTTTCGCAATAATAAAAACATCGCAATAATTTCTGAATTTACAGTAATAGATAGTGGACTCAAATAGACAATATGGAAATTAAATGAAGTAGAGATATACAAGTCTTTTGTAATAGAAGCGTGTGTCTGGCATACAAAAGGTATGTATGTTGAATTTTCAGATAGACTTAGAAAAGGGGAGAGAGGACTGAGGAAAGATACCAGGCTTATAATTTAGTTGTAGAGCATTGAAAACAACAATTCTAAAAAGTTGTGCTAATTTTGGTGAAGGTCATCTATCCCTGGAGGTGAGAAAACTTAAATATTCGAATTATTCAGAATAATTCAACATTTTTTCAAAACAGTAACAGGGACAGAGATCTTGATTCTGTGTAAAGTAGGTAAGTCTGTATAAAATCGAAAACTTATCTGTAACTCATAAATATGCAGCTATGCACTTTTATGGTATTTGAGGAATTTGATTACTGCAGATGTGTAACAGTTTCTGGTTAAATCATTCACAACTTATTTTAGAATACATTTATTTAGAGCTTGAAATATACCATACTTACCTATTTTTGAAGACATGAATACATTATGCTGGCTAATCTCCAGTTTTTGTCGAGCCTGCGACTTTTGTCGCAGAAAGCTCGACATAGGGATAGTGATCCAGTGGCAGTGGCAGTGGCTCACAAACTTCTTAAAAGCTTAATATTTCAGAAGGAAGAAGACCTGGATCCTTCATACTTTGTATATAGATGTCTTATGTTATGAAGTTTCCGTCTGTCATATGTCCATTGTCCTTGACCTAATTTTCATGGTTCAGTGACTACTTGAAAAGCAGTTGAGATTTATTGTAATGTTAATTTCTCTCTTATTATAAGTAATAGGATAACTATATTTAGTATGTGTGTTTCTTGCAAGGTCCTCGTGTCTGTCAGACAGTTTTCATCAGTCCTCGACCTTATTTAATGATCAGTGAACAAGGTTAAGTTTTCGTGGTCAGGTCCATATCTCAGATACTATAAGCAATTGGTCTACTATATTTGGTGTATGAAATGATTGTAAGGTGTACAAGTCCAACTGGCAGGTGTCATCTGACCTTGACCTAATTTTCATGGTTCAGTGGTCAAAGTTAAGTTCTTTGTGTTTTGGTCTGTTTTTCTAATACTGTATGCAATAGGTCAACTATATTTGGTGTATGAAAATATTTTACGATGTGCATATCAGTCTGGCATGTTTTATTTGACCTTGACTTCATTTTTACGGTTCATTGCTAAATATTAAGTTTTTGTTTTTTGGTCTGTTTTTCTAATACTATAAGCAAGAGGTCAACTGTATTTGGTGAATGGAATGATTGTATTAAAGGTGTATATGTCTATCTGGAAATTATCATCTGATCATGACCTCATTTTTACGGTTCATTGGTCAATCTTAAGTTTTCCTGGTTAAGTTTGTTTCTTAGATACTATATGCAATAGGTCAACTATATTTAAAGCATGTAATGATTGTAAGGTGTACATGTCTGTCTGGCAGGGTTTATCTGACCTTGACCTCATTTTCATTGATTAATGTTAAAATTTCCTGGTTGAGTTTGTTTCTTAGATACTATGTGCAATTGGTCAACTACATTAAAAGCATATTTGGTGTATGGAATGATTGTAAGGTGTACATGTATTTCCAGTTTGGTTTACCTGACCTGACCTCATTTTCTTGGATCATGTTAAGTTTATGTGATAGTTGTGGTAAAGCTTTATATTTAGGACTACCAATATAAAATCAGTGGTTAGTAAAGAAGGCGAGACATTTCAGCGTGTGCACTCTTGTCCTTTCTTATATATTTGTTTCGTCGTTTTGCTGCTGCATTATTGTTTACCCCACGCCCCTTTTGAATCATACTGAATATTAATGACAATTTTGCCAATGGATGTTGCAAACAACAATCAAACCATCACCTGGCCTCCATTGTTGTCTCTCGTTATAAGTTAAAAGAAATCGTTTCTAAGACCACAGGACCAATCTCAAGTAAACTTGAAATTATCATTAGGGTGACAAGTATAAAGTTTGTTTTATTTGTCCTTCCATTTAAACAACATGGTCATCATAGCTAAAAAAAACATACTGGTAAAATGTAATATTTGTCTTATTTCTTGAAAACCATAATAATTAAGGAAAAATCTTACATAGGCAAGTGTGATGAGAATGTTAAGTAAGATCTACCTACTGTCCATTCACCAAGTCAAATGAGAAAAAAGGCAGTTAATTTTATTGCCCTTAAGTGATGATTTTATTTACTATTTTTTGTGCATTGCCTTTTATCATGTTCATCTTTAAAACTAGAATAGATTGTAGAAACTGTAGACAGCAAAAATTACCAGCAATACAAGATCCATATAATTGTTAATATGACCTTAATCATTGTATGATTCCATATAGTAGTTATTGCCCTTAGATGATGATTTAAAAAAATTTTTTTTTTTGCCTTTTATCTCGAAAACTAAAATGGATAGGAAAACTGTAAGCAACAAAAATGATCATTAAAACAAGATCTTTCAACAAAATTGATAATAGGACCAAAACTTTTGGATGACTATACGATTTAGACGATTTTGACTAATTTTCATAGTGTTTGCCTCATATCTCGAAAACTATGATAGAAACTGTAAACATGAAAAATTCGTAAGGGAACCCAGTGTCTCGCCTACTTTTGCTGTTAATCGCAGGCTCAACAAAAATGAGGAAAAAATTAATAAAATATTCCTCTCTATACTATCTTTTGATTGTAAGTAGCTTCTGTCCAAGTTTGGTAAAATCCAGGATAGTTTATGAATCTAATAAATGTTTTAAAACTTAAACTGCAGACTGTATGTAATGTTAACTGGAAGAAAAACTAAGTCCATTTATAAGTAAAATACGGAAAAATGGAACAAAATTTTAACAAAATTTCCTTCTAGATACTAGCTTTTAATCATAAACAAGATTCTGTCCAAGTTTGGTACAAATCCAGGATAGTTTAAGAAATTTGTTAAAATTTTAAAACTTTAACCACAGAGTGAATGTAATGTTAACTGGCAGAAAAACTAAGTCCATTTATAAGTAAAATACGGAAAAATGGAATTTTTTTACAAAATTTACTTCTGGATACTATCTTATGATCATAAACAAGCCTCTTTCCAAGTTTGGTAGAAATTCAGGATAGTTTAAGAAAGTTATTAAAATTTCAAAACTTTAACCACAGAGTGAATGTAATGTTTCCTGGCAGAAAACTAAGTCCATTTATAAGTAAAATACGGAAAAATGGATTTTTTTTACAAAATTTACTTTAAATATTATCTTATGATCATAAACAAGCTTCTGTCCAAGTTTGGTAGAAATCCAGGATAGTTTAAGAAAGTTATTAAAATTTCAAAAACTTTAACCACAGAGTGAATATTTGTGGACGCCGCCGACGACGACAACAACGACGACGCGGACGACGCCGACGACGGAATGTAGGATCGCTATGTCTCGCTTTTTCGACAAAAGTCGAAGGCTCGACAAAATGACAAGAAATACAAAATTTCCAAAAATGGTAATATGATTGAGAAACTCTTTAAAAGAGTTATTGCCTGAATTGCGTTTTTTGACTAATTTGCGAGTTTCTGAATATTATCTCGAAAAAACTATAATAGAAACTGTAAACATGAAAAATGACCAGAAATACAGGATCTACAAAAATGGTAATATGGTTGGAAAACTTTTTAAAAGAGTTAACTCATTTACGTTTTTTGACTAATTTGCAAGTTTTTGACTATTTTCTCGAAAACTATAATAGATAGGTACAATGGAGAAATTGTAAACAGTAAAAATTTATCAGCACACCAAGATATATTTTTGAAGGTGTGCGATTGAGGCTCATACAAGACTCTTGTTTATACTACAACCAGAACAATATGTACAGGCAGGACAAAATATTGAGGTAAGAAGAAGAATAGGAAGTCCAAAGTTTTTTTTCAACCAAAAGAGATGAACCAATATGTTCAGACAGACCAAAGCAATTTTTCGAAAAGTAACTACAAGCAAAATCACAGTCTCCATGCTTAACCCCAAAAAAAAAAGTAGATACGCTAACTTTATATTCACTACAAAATATTAACAAACATTTTCATAATTGGTGGAAAGTAATTGCCTTTCCCTTTGCATAAGACAATTGTAGGTGTTTAAGTTAAAAAATTGCCGCTGAGAACAATACATCGTTCATGGTCTCGACAAAGGCTACATAAGGAATTAAATGCGTATATTGTATGCTGACAATTGAACACAAAGATATGTAACTATTTACATTTTTGTCGTATATATTTGATGATTGATTGTTGGTTGCTTAACGTCCAGTGGCATATGTGTTTTATGAAAAAAAACCAAAACATTTTAATATTACAGTAATTCAAGCGCAGCACAAACCAAGTAGAGATAATATAAACGTATGACAACGATTTTAGCGCGCACGATGCGTTTTTTCCGGTTTAAACCAAACTAATTCCAGAAATACAGGTCAGAAAGTGCTGAAGATAGTTCTGCTCAACAATATTGAATACTGCCCTGCAAAATGTCTCTATATGATGGTTACTGAAGCTTGAAGTAAACTATGATTTGATCTTCACTGACTTGTCCAGACACTACTCATTAGTTGAACTGTTCTTCAACACATCTTATTACGATACTATAAAGTTTATTTCAGATTTGATCAAACTTGATCAAGTACAGTTCGAACTTGTTTAGATTACAAAAAATGGACTTTTCCATTGAATTTAAAGGTTACACCGTATCTAGTAAAGCATGCTTTACAAAATTGTAGCCAAAAAGAATTGTATAAATAAATACAAAAATTCTACATTTTATATTCATGGTTCGTACAATTAAATATTGAAGTCGTGTTTATTCAAAGATCTTTTAAAGTGTACAATATAAAAAAAGAAGATGTGGTATGATTGCCAATGAGACAACTGTCCACAAGAGACCAAAATGACACAGAAATTAACAACTATAGGTTACCGTACGGCCTTCAACAATGAGCAAAGCCAATACCGCATAGTCAGCTATAAAATGCCCCGAAATGACAATGTAAAACAATTCAAACGAGAAAACTAACGGCCTTATTTATGTACAAAAAATGAACGAAAAACAAATATGTAACACATAAACAAACGACAACCACTGAATTACAGGCTCCTGACTTGGGACAGGCACATACATACATAATGTGGCGGGGTTAAATATGTTAGCGGGATCCCAACCCTCCCCCTAACCTGGGACAGTGATATAACAGTACAACATAAGAACGAACTATAAAAATCAGTTGAAAAAGGCTTAACTCATCAGATGGACAAAAATACAAGTGGACGTGGCAGGGTACTTGTACATCCGTACAACAAAAAGACATTAGGAACAGATCTGAGAGTACTCGCAGTTATCTGACAGCTAGTTCAAAGCCACTAACAACTATAAAAAAAATCATGCATCTAAGACTAAATTATCAATCCGTACACATCCATCATCCAATGGATTTAGTATAAAGAAGTCATAAACAGTCAGAGAAAAACATGACCTTGTGCAATACCAAGAAATTTATTTCTCAAAAGTTCATATACGAATTATACAAGTATGTCTGAGAATAAAAAAAAAATATTACTGGCAATACTTCTCAAACATAGATTTGATTGACTTAATTCAAAAACTTTAAAGCCGTATACATACCGAAAAAATAATTTTCATGTTCACATAATCAAATATGGCATTATTAACAGAAAATTCCCTCAATTCACATGAATCTTACTCTAATAGATATAAGAAGATGTGGTATGAGTGCCAATGAGACAACTCTCCATCCAAGTCACAATTTGTAAAAGTAAACCATTATAGGTCAAAGTACGGCCTTCAACACGGAGCCTTGGCTCACACCGAACAGCAAGCTGTAAAGGGCCACAAAAATGACTAGTGTAAAACCATTCAAACAGGAAAACAACGGTCTCATCTATATAAAAGACGAGAAACGAGAAACACTTATGAACCACATCAACAAACGACAACCACTGAACATCAGGTTCCTGACTTAGGACAGGTGCAAACAAATGCAGCGGCTTTAAACGTTTTAATAGGCGCCAACCTTCACCCTAACCTGAAACAATAGTGTAACATCACAACATAAAAAGACACACTATAAATATCAATTGCAATGGCTTAACTCAATCAAGGCCTATTTAATTATGCAAAAGAAGACTCATTTAATAAATCTTTAAAAGCTTCATATAAACTTAATAGATGTTTATCTGGCTCAGATGCTAGTATTACAACAAATTTACATATGTTTGACCATACCATTAAACCTATTATTTTGTATGGCTCAGAGATATGGGGAATGTTCAAAACTGACTCTGCATCTTGTAAAAAAGATGCTACAAATGTACTTGAAAAAATATACCAGAATAATGTTGCTGATAAAATGAACTTAAAGTTCTGTAAGCATATTTTAGGCTTAAATAATAAAAGTACAAATGTTGCTGTACAATCAGAATTAGGAAGATTTCCCATATATTTTAATATTGTTATATCTATGATAAGCTATCTGCATAGATTACATCATTGTAACTCAAATTTATTGAAAGAAGCGTTTTTATGTAACAAAAAATATGCATGAAAATAACACTATGACATGGTATTCCTCTGTTAAATTTATTTTACAAAAGCTTGAATTCTAAGAAACATATTGTATTGATTATTCAATTAATAGATTAAAACAACTTATTATGAAAAAGTTAAAGACATTGTTTTTGAAAGCATGGTACAATGATAAAGATATTGTTACTGGAAAGCTAGATATATATTTTTCTCATAAAAGTAATTTCCAAATGGAAAAATATCTTGATAGTCAAATTTTTCAATCAAGACAAATATTATGTAAATTTCGTATAAGTGCCCACCAATTACGAGTGGAAAAAGAACGACATAAGAACAAACCTATAGAAAGGTCACAGAGGACTTGTAATTTTTGTTCCCATAATGATATAGAAGATGAGTTTCATTTTTTAATAAACTGTCCATTATATAATAAATGTCGGGAATTATTGTTTGCACACGCTCATGAGCACTGTCAAAATTTTAATAACTTAGACTGCAAATCAAATTTTTTTATGGTTAATGACCACTGAAGATAAACATATACTTAAAAAATTAAGTAATTTTCTTATCAAGAGTTTTGAATTGAGATCCACAAATTCTGTAAATGGCTAAATCTATTTTAGTTTTTCTATATATATTTTAAATTCAAAAAATTAAATTAATACACATTACTCTATCTATGTGTATGCATATTTCATCTATTTATACGTAAATGCTTATATATGCGTTAATAAACTGGAGTCAAATTTCTAAGGTGCTTATCCAATTCTAGTAATTAAAAAAAAAATTATATACATAAATATCTAGTAATTGGTTGCTGTGTGTACATGGGAGAAAACTACCCTTATATCTAATCAGTTGGGGCTGCATTTTTATGCAGCTCAAAACACCATATCTTCAAAGACTATTTGATACTGTTTAAAGGGGAATAATCCTTACATAAATTGATTGTCTCCCAAATTACTTTCCCTTCCATGTGCATGCAATAACTGTTCAGTGTTCTATTGTGATGTATTTTATTTTATTATTTCATTGTTATAACACAAATCATTGTAATCATTGTATGAAATTTAAAACCCGCAAGGGTCCATAATTGGATTATTAAAGTATTCTTATTCTTATATCCCTCATGCAGAGTTATAGTTCCTTGTCATGATTTGACTATATTTAAGGTTATTTTAGGTTGGATCAGCGCTTCAACGTTAGTATTATGTTTTGGGTTTTCAATTATTTCGACCTCGAGCATCACTGATGGGACAATATATATATATATATATATATATATATATATATTGTTGGTATCTGGTGCAGTACAATTGGTACCGTTAATGTTGTTACTATCACTTGGTCAATACTTCTGCTGATGGACTGTTAGGTCCTGGGCGAATCACCAGCCCATTATCCAACCATTCGGCTTTTGCATGAAAATATGGATATTGTTTGATTGAAAATTGGTTTATTAAACTTTGTAGATCATTCAAAATTAAGGGATACATCTCCCTCATGCAAAGCTTTGATTCTTTGTCTAGATCGGGCTATATGTTAGGCCCTCTTGCTTTGGCCAGACCAACGTTATATTATCACTAAAGAGACATTAATTGTCAAAATTCGTGGCTGGTGCAGTAAAATTGGTACCGTTAGTATTATAATGAAAAAATCAGACCTAATATTTTAAAAACAACCACCCTCGATCTTTATCTTATTTTTTTTATGAAAACAAGACTAAATATTATGAAATGTTTATTGACAAGATCGAAAACAATGTTTGCTCAGTATTTGAATCCTTAGTATTCATACAATCTAATGCAAGTTTAATCCTCAAGCTTAGTACGTCTCCTTTGGAAATTCAGAAAACTTTGATATATCTTTTTTTTTAGTGTTATCAAAGAAAAAATCGATCGATATATGTCATTGAGTCAATATGTACATTTACACATGTAGTTCATGTAAATAAGGATTAAAACACGCTTTCAAATACTATATTCTTGGTAAAATAAAGAGGAAGAAGAAGTTACCAAGAACCATAAGTCGGTGAAAAACAGGCAATACCGAGGCCAAAATGAAAAACAAAGAAAAGACAAACACAAGTTCACAAAACACAACATAGAAAACTAAAGACTGAGCAACTTGTTGAAACCGTTTTGTACGCTGTTATATTTATTTGGTCAGCTGATTTTAATTTTGACCCTATCGACAAAAAATCAAAAGATATCTAAGCAAAGGCTCTTAGTGTAATAATTATTCGCAAACCACTTTATCAGTGAGAATGCCTGGGATTGTTTTTGTAAAACAAATTTTTGGCTTAGTTTTGATTACACAAAACTGTCTTGTCATTGATGGGAAAGAAATATCAGCATCAACCCTAGTCGATCTTTAAATATTGTATTTATCGGTACAGACGTTAGTGTTGTTTTTGAAAAATTAAAATTGAACTAAATATATATTGCTTTATATGTACAGGTATGAGTACTAAATATCCTACATCCTCTCGATACTGTTTATTTACCTTTAGGCACTACACAATGTCGTGCGTTTCTCAGACTGTTCATGACGTTTTTTGCACTTACAAGGTGTATAATGATTGGTACTTTGATCTGGGAGAACATGACTTATTTATTAGTTGTAATTGTATAAAAAGGTTGAGCACTTGCAAACATGTTTAACCCCCCGACATTCTTTATGTGCCTGTCCCAAGTCAGGAGCCTGTAATGCAGTGGTTGTCGTTGGTTCATGTCTGTTATATTTGTTTATCGTAAATTGTATTATTACAAATAAGGCGTAAGTTTTCTCGTTTGATTTTTTAACATTTATCATGTCGATGCCTTGTTAAAGCCGACAATACGATGTGTGTGTTTTTTTAATGGCTGAAGGCCTTACGGTGACCTATGATGGCTTACATCCACGTCATTTTAATTTTGGTGAATAGTTGTCTCAATAACAATCATACCAAAACCTCGTATCTTTATATTGTCCAATTACTTCATTATTTACTAGGGATTTTCGAATATATCTTTTAAAGCATGTTGCCGCAGAAACAAAATACTTTCACACCTGGTTAAAATTTGTTTACTCAGCAGAATATATTAGGCATCCCCCGTCGAGAAAAACAGACAAATGTCTCCCGATATGGAATTTGGTGAAGAACGATAACAAACTTTTTAATGGAATTATGATATTTGAACATCGGCTTTCTACTGTTGCCTCTAATTTGAACCCGGGACAACATAAAGAATGTCTCATTTAGTCTGGTACCTTTGATAACTATTTAAGAATTATTTACATTTAGTATCGCTTGATACAAATTCATACCAAAAAGTAAAATCACAAAAATACTGAACTCCGAGGAAAATTCAAAAAGGAAAGTCCTCAATCAAATGGCAAAATCAAAAGTTCAAACACATCAAACGAATGGATAACAACTGTCATATTCCTGACTTGGTACAGGCATTTTCTAATGCAGAAAATGGTGGACTGAACCTGGTTTTATGGCTAGCCAAACCTCTCACTTGTATGACAGTCGCATCAAATACCAAATTAAAATTATTCACCTTTTTTGTCAGTTCTTGTTTTCGTTTCCCTCACCTTTTAATTTTTCAATTAGAGTTGTTCATTAATATTAAAGTAACTCGGGTGCTCCGGAAGTGAATGTTGTTCCTGCTCCAATGTGGTATCAGTGGTGTGTCTCATTCATTGATAAAATCTAGTGATGTGAAGAATTCGGTGATGTCTTAAATGAGGACGTTTGATGGAGTTTACCGGTATATTTGAATTTATATTTCAATTTAGAACCACTTTTATTTGGAGATATACACACTAACAACCGACAAATGTAATAACGCCCGAAACCATGAACGCTGTAAAAAAGAACTAATACTAAATATTGAAACTCATTTTGACTTTATGCGTATTTCCATTTTATAGTGAACTCATTACAGGATAACTAATATCCGCAATGCATAAATTGCAATACATAAATATTTTATACTGAAATTTGGAATTCCTTTATCAGTGTTTTTGTCAAATGTGGAATTTTTCCCCCCGATAATCTCTTATATACTAACTCATAAAAGTAACGATTCACAAGTTTGAACTCCAAAATGAAAAAAAAACAAACTATTTTATATAATTTCATGTGTCCGAAGTACTTTTTTGGATTAATCATAAAATAAATAATTAAGAACAAATGTTAAATTATACAAGAAACACATTTTTTTTGCAACGCAAATCCATTTGATTGAAAACTCTGACATAAACTCGTCAAAGATACAAGGCTTATAATTTGAATCGCCATACACGCGTTTCGTCACTGACCAAGTTATATGTTTCGGACCCGATATGCTTACACTTTTACATTATCATATGAATAAATTGCTAGTCTAAAAATATATTAGTAGTGTATTGGAACATAAGTCTTGTGGGTCAATGTGCTCTCAATCACTTAAAAATTAAACGACACAAAAGTAATAAATGCAGGTATGAACTGTACAGGTTTTTGGGTGTTCACAGAACAAAACACATTTTCGTTTTTTTCATATTTGCAACACGCAATGTATATATTAGAAGCTACAATTACGAATTTAAAATTATGCTAATTCAAATCCTAGTATTCATTTGGGTAAAATATATTTTAGTTATTGTTTTGTGAATTTCTTTTTAATTGTTTTCTTCAGTTGACTAGATATATATATTTTTTAAGAGGATACTTTTTATTGGAACTCCTGTTAAGAAGCTGTTTTATATAAGAATATTCAAATTTTGCATGTTTATTGACAGTTTATCATATCTATCATTTAATCATCAAAGGTATAGTAAACATGCAAAAATATTCAATACTATGTTTACCGCTCAAATATCAGTAGTTAACCTTTACATGGGCCTCATTCAGTAGTTTTTCAATATTCATAATCCTCTGGGTATTTAAACATCTAATTTAAAAAATCCATTCAATATTCACCCGTTATACTCACCAGATAACGACTGCCTCGAACAAAACCACGAATTTGTCAAGGAAGTATATATGCTTAAAGGTAGGCATTTTAGTATACAAAACGGAGAGAGAGAGAGAGAGAGAGAGAGAGAGAGAGAGCTATGATTCCCATGATATTCATTCATGATATGGTTCATTGATTTAATTACTTTTTAAAGTTCAATTTATGTAATAATCGTTATATACTATACCATTGTATTGATACATGTATTATTTCTAAAAAGGTTAATGACATAAATAGTTGTAAGACAGATTGGATCCGCCATATGATGTTTTCAGCAGTAATATAAAAAATGCAAATTAGACGACAGTGTAAACACTTTTGTTTTACAATGTGCTTGATGAAGTCTGTTCCAGTATCACATGTCTTTTGCACTGAAATCGGTAGCAAACGATAATTTTACTTCCACCAATTGGTATTGCCTTCATTAAATTTTTTGATTCGAGCATCCCTGATGTAGACGAAATGCGTGTCTGGCGTACAAAATTTTAATCCTGGTATCTATGATGAGTTTATTATTATGGTTCGCGTGAGTGTCATCTTTAAAGTAGCAAGTGCTTCAGTAATAACATAAAACTTTGATGGACTTTCCAGTTTATAAATTTTGTAATTGTAATAAAACCGTGGTTGCAACTCCCCCAGGCAGACGATGATAGTAGACAGGTATGGCTGATTGGTTTATCTAATTGTTTCGATGTTCCTCATCGGTTTATGTATTTGACTTTCTAAAATTCCTGCCTGGAGCATGTCGGTCTAAAGGTGCTAAAGAGACTTTTAACATGTACAATGGAACGATAACATAGTAGATTTACTTAGATTCACATTGAATCAAATTATAATAGGTTGTTCTAGAGGTAAACTATTTGTTTTTGTTATTTTGTAATTGGACATTCTCACTAAACAATTATAAATCAAACAATATCACCAGATAATACATTTTTGTGAAGAAAAATGTTTGGAAGATTTCACAAATGAAATAATTTCAATTCTGACATTATCTGGTCGTACGAATAAAGACCATAGGATTCCCAAAAGGCCATTATACAATAACAAAAATGTGAACATATGGTTAAATTGAATTGCATTATGTTATCATAGAACATTCAAATACTTCTACTATAAAACAGCAACATTAAAGGTTAGTTGGTTTTCCGGGCATATTGTAGGAATTTTATGATAAAAGTATTACAGTTAAACTACGATTAGCATACAGTAATCTACATATATCCTTTATTTGCTATAAAAGGAAGGGACACTGATCAAAGTTTGTAAAAAGGGACTTAAATAGTAGAAAAAATATGAAATGAAATATTCGTGCAAAACATAATAAAACAGGTGTTAGAGTTAAGAATGAAACAACAACAAGCAAATGTTACGATTTCAGTAAAAACAATACGTGCTTCTGGAATATACCTCACCTGGTAAGTTCGTGTCCAAAGGTTTGGAAAGACAATAATATGAAACGATTTAGATCATTAAACTAAAAAGCCCTAAATCGAAAAGCGAAAACTATATAAGATCAATTTGGTAAGAGGGAGCAACCCTAGTTTAGCAGAACTACATAACTTGGTTAACTCCGAACAAAGCACCTTCAACGAACGAATTCATTGAGGATTGTAACACGGACCAAAGCTCACTACCAACTGCAAGTTAAAATGGTAGCACTAGAAACCAATAAAATATTCTTTTTCTTACAAATAAGAAAAACATTAAGGTAAAATACAACTACTAACGATTTTCCTGACAGGCATATGAAAGAATGCTAGAATGTTTCATTGAATATTTGTTCATTAATTGAAAAAGTTTTACAATTTTATGTGAATATTACAAATGTTAACTATTCACCTGTATTATCATATACAAGGAATAAACTATTAAACTTTTGCATATCAATTTCGGATCTACTAAATTTAAATTTATTTACTTTTTAAGTCTTAATGTTGTTGTTTGGAATATTAAACACATTTATCGGTAGCTGAACAATGCTATCGCATATATATTAACTGTAAACTATAAATATATACATGATATACATTGAAACGCTACAAATATATCACAACATCAAACATATTTTGCTGATAGACTTATGTTATAATAATGTAAAGAATGACAAATTAAATACATTTTATTAATAAAATTGTATACAGAAAGGACAACGTAAAAGAGAAAATAGAATTATAAATACATCTGAATACTGAATCCTTTTACTCGTTTTACAAGCACTATATATATATACTTTGAATCGAATATTCTCGTTGATAATTGGATGATGAAAATGAAGGAAAGCTATTCAGTTCTTTAGTTGCAAGGGTCGTGTTGCCCATAACAAGTAGATTATTATACATTAATTAGGCTTATTCTGGCTTATAAACTAGAAAAGACGACGGAGTTCCTCAATCAAAGTTGACCTAACATGAAAATGGCTAATCTTTTGAGGTCTATTGTCAGTTTTATGGACTTCCTTTTGAATTTCCTTTTGAGTTCAGTATTTTGTTATACTTTTTTCGGTCATATAGCTAGCTCCTCACATATTCAATTATTTTATAAATCCTTGACTTTCATTTTGCCTTTAGAGTACCCGATGAAAGCAATTCCAGAAAAACGGTTCGGACGCACCAACTTTATAAAGTCGTATGTTTGCATTCTCTTTCACAATTTTGATGCCTACGTTAGTAGGCTGTTAGGTTCGATGGCTGAATGTTATTTTTATTTTAAGAAACATGCTAAAACCTGAAATTAAAACGACCACCTATACAATTACACAAGTACATGTAAATAAACCTAGTATCTCTATTTGTTATTTTGGTCATTAGCCAGTTATTTACAATTGACATAATGTGTCAAAAATATTTCAGGTATTAATATGAAATATAAACATTCTCAACACTGGTGGATTTAGATCTATTTAAAATTTAAACCATGTCGAAACATTTTTCACGTATTATTTATTTACTGACTGTGACCTTGATTCAAAGTCTTTTTTATTTTCATTTTAAATGATTTTATTTGAACACAATGCACACATTTCTTTTACTATCAATTCATATCAAAACTAAAAATGAGGGTCAAATAACATTAACGATAGTTAATAGTTAATAAAAGAATGAACGAATACCTTCCTGTGTTTAACCTTACGGGTTGTTAATTTGAGATACTGCTGGGCCAAATGAAAATATTTTGAATATTTACAGTCACCCCAATTCATAATATTTATTGCTAGTGTATACCCAAGTTATACAACTTTCTAAATGAACCTTCATTTAATAGTCTAGCTCTGACTTATAATCACGACATGTATGTTGTCATCATAATACGATTAACGTTGTGATTTAGTCAAGGCTTATCCCTGCGAGTCCTTGAATATGGAAATAAGTCTAGCCAAAATAATATAAACCTTAAGAGTTAAAACACAATTCAATTAAATTTTTATTTTATTCTCTCAATAACATATAATACCACATTACCACATTACATTTAGTGTATAATATAGATCTACAATAAAGAGCCATTATAAACAAAATTAGAAGAGACTATAACGTTAAAACATTACAGCAAATTCGTCTATTATAAAGCATATTTATATGTACATTATCTACAGTATAAAATATGTCTACGTCTATATAAAATAAGATAACAGGAATTAGCACAGCTATAAATCATATTAGTATCTGTGAATAAAACAAATATTTTTGTGTATGGCTAAAAGACATAAAATCACTATTAAAATGCTTTGCCTCGTCAAACAAATTTGACTCAAATCGTCATATAATGGACATCTGTAAATTACATGGGCTAAATTATGCTTTCTATTACTGATTTGTATTTAATATTGTTATATGTACCCTATGTTGTTCCATTTGTCTAGATTAAAAGCTAGTTTAACATCGTTACATGCTCACGAGCTTGACTCAAGTCAAAACATTAAAGGGATCTAGTATACAAATTAAGGTAAAGAGCAAAGTGTGCTAATTCTGAAATAAACTGAATATGTAAATATAGAAAACAAACGAAAACAAAACATACGATGACAACACAGGACACTTAATGCGAATTTATAAAAGGTCAAGACGATAATCATGTTCCATGTGACCCATGTGCTATAGTTGTATCATATAGATAGAACCGACTTTCATTTAGGCTAATAGACAATTCTTACTGGATATAGACCTGAAAAGATATAGTTAAACGTTAAAATGTTTTAAAACATCCTTCGGATATATATTGAAACAAGACGTTGCATTCAAAGAATACGACAGAAATGCAGAACAAGACAGTAAATGACCATTGTTATAGCCATGGTGATGATAATAGATGTTGAACTCTTTTCTCATGATGTTTTGATTGACAATTACTGACACATCAATTTAATTTAGATGTTCACTGATATAAACATTATAGTTTCAAATAGGTAAAACGTAAATGAAACAAGGTCCATCATTGTATGCACTAGTAAATGAGTTTTAGTCTTAAACGATCATTTTGATCTTAACATCATCTCAAAAGTCTTAAAATAAGTTATTAAGTCGTGTTCAGTCTCTCAGTCAATTTTCAGACTGCGCTAAAGTCAATCTGTTCAAACCTACGGCGTTACAGCAAACAAAAATTAAAATAGCCTTTCTAAACGTCATAATTATTTGGGCAAGTTCAGAACATGCGTTTGCTTTATATTCAGTACTGTTCAGTAGCTTTCCAGACAATTCCGTTTGATTTCGATGTGAACAGATGAATAATAACTACTGAAAAGTCTGAACATAGACTGAAAAAATCTTAATTGACTGCAAGGAAATATCTAAACAGTACTGAATTTCGGTGCTTAACTTTTCGCTCAAGGGTTACATTCGCACATCATTGTTCAGTCTTTTAAGAGCGGTTCAGGTCAAAATTTGTTTACTAGTAATGTTACATCCTGTTATTGGAAGAACGGAGGTAAGTCATTTCAATTTGTTTTGTTGGAGGCATGAAGCTTTCTAAAACAAAATCTAAAGATCTGACCATAAATGATCTTTAAACATGTGAAGACCAGGAGATGTTTACTTCCTTGTCTTTCGGTCTAGATATTGTTCCATTGGCAATCATATAGATATAAGAAGATGTGGTATGAGTGCCAATGAGACAACTCTCCATCCAAGTCAAAATTTATAAAAGTAAACCATTATAGGTCAAAGTACGGTCTTCAACACGGAGCCTTGGCTCACACCGAGCATTAAGCTATAAAGGGCCCCCAAAAATTACTAGTGTAAAACCATTCAAACGGGAAAACCAACGGTCTAATCTATATAAAAACGAGAAACGAGAAACACTTATGAACCACATCAACAAACGACAACTACTGAACATCAGATACGTAACCACTTATTCTGAATTTTGTAAATGTGGAAGATATCCCCACATGAATGGTTTGTAGAAAGCAATACTATTGATGTGAAGGGTGAACCTAATCGTTGATGTGCGAATGTAACCCTTGTTCAAAAAGTTAATGCACCGAAATCGCAAAAAGAAAAAAAAAAAAACCCGCGAAAATATCCATGTTGACATTAGTGACCCTTATTATTATCATTTCATTGGACTACTTATAGGTGTCTTCCCTATTTACAAGTTCAATAGGGTCTGCGGTGTAAAAGTAATACTAGTGTAGTTTCAATAATCTAGAATAGTTGGATGTATAGTTGGATGTATTCGTACTTCCAACTATATTTGTTGAACTTAACATGTCGTTGAATAAATGAGAATTTGTGATTTATGTCCCTGTTGACATTGCATTTGATGTGTTCGAACCATGTCTATATTTTATATAGTTTTTAAATGCAAAATATTCTTTAAATTTTAAAATGTCAAATGTTAAAGGATGTAGAATGTCATTTAACTTTTCTTTGATATTTATTTTCATTTGTGTACTAGATGGATATGTTTGTTAAACATCATAATGACCTCATTAAATTTTCAATAAAATGTTTGGTTGGTGATTTTATTGAAAAAATATTCGATGCTGTACGTTGTAACTATTCAAAATAAGAAAAAAATCTTTTCCTGAAGTACATTTCAATTAAAATTGTTTATATTGCAAAACTGAAATACAATATGCAATGATAATGGTGTAATGGTGCAAAATGCATTTAAAAATTTGTATCGATGATGTTTTCTAAACCATTTTATTTAACTTTTACTGAAGTCAATCACACACAAGTTAAGGGTTTAGATTAACATTCATCAGGAGAGTTTGGAACACCATAAAATGTACAAAAATATGTAAATACATTCATTTATATCTATTAATATCAAGTCAGTACAAGTATATATCTAATAAAGGAAATCTAATAAACGGCATTGAAAATCTGTACAAGGGAGAATTTTAAAAGCATTTTTCATAAATTGTTTTATTTTCATTTCAATCAATATCAAGCATACTAGATGCTTGTTTTAAGATCTTTTCTAGTTTTGACCGTTAAGAACGACATCAACAATGAACCGTTATTTTCAGTTTTACAAAAATGTTTGAACAACGTTCCTTTCATATAATTTTTATGGAAATGAATGCCAAACTCAATGTCAAACTTAGACTTTCTTTAAAAAAATACCCGAAAATATCCATTCAGGTTGTAAATTTGATCACGAACAAAATTGAATTATAGGTCTTTTCGGCACTTGATATAACCAGCTGTTTACCTTGGATAACCCTTTACTATGGTACTTATCGCTATTTTGATGTATAAGTATAACCCTTTAATCTTTGATATATGTTGTAGTGGTAACATATAGCCCTTTAGTCTCCTATATAATTTAACAAACAACTTTTGATTTAAGAAACTACGCAACCACGAATTATTCGAATCTGAACAATAAACTTATCGTGTTGCTGTATCTTTAGTTTTTGAAGTGTTTTCTGGACTTTGGGTGTCTTTTCATCTTTTGATCATGGTATAGACTGTCAATCTTCGATAAACATTGTCCCTTGTTATCTTCACACTTTTTAAAACCTGTTTCTGATCTTCAGTTGTAAGTGTACTTATTACATGGGAAAGTGTGTATTGGTATTAGATACTTTTTAGACTGTCAAAGGAGATGATATAATCGTGGAAAAGTCTTCCATTCGGCTAATATCTATAAAATCAAAATTCCATATAACATTTTATCAACTAAAATTAATATAAAAGCATACCAGTAAACAGCGGGATTATGAAATTTGAAGTAATGGTATTCATTCCGTCAAAAGAGACCTTAGACGATAGAAGCTAAACGGAAGTTAAACACAAATCAATCAAGAATAAATCTTAAGGCCACACCAAATTAATTTCTAGTTCTTCAGATTTTTGTTTGAAAAGGTTAGCGAGCAAGCGAAATTTTTATTTGTTTTTTTTTTCTAAGTTTGATTTGTGGCAGGTGAAGGAATTTTTACTAGCGAGCGCTATTATTTTGATATTTAAAAAATAAAATCGATGAAAAGCATTTTATGCAAGTGAGCGATCAGAAATTTACACTGTTTTGGTGCTTCATGTTTTATATATCTCATATCCTAGTCAGGGGCGGATCCAGCCATTTTAAAAGGGGTTCTCAACCCAGGATAAGGGGTGGGGAGGGTGGGTTCCAACTATATGTCCCCATTCACATGCATTGATCGTCAAAAAGGGGTTCCAACCCCGGAACCCCTGGATCCGCCACTGCTAGTTCTTATATTACCCTACTTTGCTTATCAATTTGTTCTGTGACAGCCTGTTGAATTCTTTTCACAACATTTCCAGTACAAACATGGTTAACTAGTAGAAAACCTACAACCTCGGTCAGTCTGCTCAAATAAAGATCCTGCCTGAACATGAAAAACTGCAACAGCTTTGAACAGGCAGACATCCATGTTTGATGGGTGTTATAATTGATGTGTTATAAAAATAAGGAAATGTGGTATGATAGCCAAAAGACAACTATCCAACATGAAGTGGATGTATGCAGTTATAGGCAACGTACAGACTTCAGCAATGAGAAAACCATACCGTACTGGCTATAAAAGGGCCTGACATGAAAAATATGAAACAATTCAATTGAAAAAACTAATGGCCTAATTTATAACAGTTTACGATAAACAAATATGACAGACATGAACCAACGACAATCAGTGAACTACATATTTGTGTATACAACAGGCTGAAAATTTAAAAAGGACTGTCCTTCAAAACCACACCAATTTATGCTACTTAGTATTCAAATGCATCACACCAGATGCTATATACTAATTAAACAAAAGGAACATTTAAATACAGTCCACTTAGTCATTGCTTTGCTGAAGAATTTACTAGCAATCAAATATTTATGTATATGGGGATATTGCTCTGTGTTGAAGGCCTTACTGTTAACTTTACTGGTTGCAAACCTCAACAAATTTGGACTCTAGTGGAAGTTTGTCTCATTGAAAATCATACAAATTCTTATTTTTAGAAGATTTTGTAATTGTAAAGTTGGATTGATGTGTTATATTCAATTACCACAAAACTTCCTTGTCAAATTCCATGCTTTATATCTTTGTATTCATGATACTAGCAAATGTAAATAAAAAATCAAGGAAAGAAACCTTTATTGTAAAAGATAAAAAAGAGTAAAAATATAATAGTTTCATTCCATTTCAATGCATGTACCATCATCTCCGGGATTCTTTTATTCTTATGCATGTTATATTGTCATGATTTGATGGTCTTTCAATTTGGGGCGATGGAGCGTTGTGGTCTTGCAAGGACCAAATTACCAAATTAAGAATAAGAATAAATGAAGAAGTAAAACGTTTCGGATTTAAAAATTATAACAATGTAAAATCTGACAGCAAAACTGCAAAATAGCGACAGTTAAAATCAATCTATGGACTGAATTCTGAATCGAAGGAAGCTATGTTCGGCCCTAAAATGTGACCACGAAGACTATTTGCATTGAAGGTGCAGAAAACGTAAACCTTTCTAAAAAAGATTCAAAAGGAAGATAAAGAAAGAAAGACGGACAGACAAAACGATGACAAAAGAAGAAGACTAACAGGCAAACAACATTCCCCAAAACACTAAGCAGAAAAATAAATATAGAGCAACACGAGTCCCCAAAAATAACAGAATTGAACCCATGTGTTCTTGAAGGGTCTTCTTCATGTTCTTGATGAGAGTATTGCATATAATATTTCCCGTACTGGCAAACACTGTATAAACTAAAATTTCACAGAAAATTAAAAATATGGAAATGAAAAGGAGTATACATCAATGAAAAAGCAACTCAACGACAGAGAAAAGACACGTTGAGGTGTCTATAGACAATAGACTATTTATTTTAGACGGTTCAACTCTATTCAGCATCAATCGAATATCTGGCGAACATCATGTTATACATTATTAGATAATAAATGTATATGAAGTCTGATTCAAAAGCTGTTTATCTGATTTTGCGCAGGGTGAAAGGCAACTTTCGTTCCTTTTCGTAGTTGTATTCTCATTCACTAATTACATACAATGTATACTATGGCGCTTGTGTGTTTTTCTCTATTTTGAGGTACTTGATTTTTTATGTATAACTTATTATCCATAGCTTTTAAAGTTCTAGATTTAACCGTTCGGTAAGGGTAAATACAGGAAATTGCTTCAGACGTACGAAACTGATGTCGGATAGAAATCAACACGTTTACACTGATTGATTTCTTAACATTCAAATACGAAATAAAAGTAGAATTTTGGTCTGTTTTGTAGGGTTCTTATTTCAACTCAATTTTCAAATAATTACAGACTTAGCTTGTTGTTCGGTGTGAGCCAAGGCTCCATGTTGAAGGCCGTACTTTGACCCATAATTGATTAATTTTACACATTGTGACTTGGATGGAGAGTTGCCTCATTGCCACTCATACCACATCTACTTATTTCTATTTGCATAGAGATTTTTTCAACTCCAAATAAGTTAACAGATGTATTGATATTCATTTGCATAAGGTCGATTTCTATCCGACGCAGCTAAAGTGTCATTTTAAATATGCTTTCTGTCTATGGTTTTGGTCAGATTTTATGTTGTTTGCATTTAAATTGTGTTATCAGTTATTTTCTATTTTATTATTAGTAAACAATAGATAACAAGAATAAATGCCAATGAAATTAAATACAGCAAACCTACTAATTGATTGTGCTTCAGTATATTGTGGATTGATTGTCTAACTATGTATGTTTTATCTCGTCGACGTTAAACTTGTAGACTTCGGAAGCGTTTGGAAGCTTTTCTTGCGATAATTTAAAAAATGTGCTTATCGATAGTTTGATATAAATGAATTACATTGCTATCTTTGATGTATGTTTTAGTGTTAAGGTGAAACCCAACTGTCTCCCCTTTTTATCGCATATACAGACTGAGTGTTGCTTTAGAAATTTTATGTACAAAGAGTACAAAGTAAAGGAAATATAGGGCAATTGCTGCCTTTACGATTTTAAATGTTTTTCAAATTTATAAGTATAACCCATTTATTTGATAAATGAACATAAAGACAATGATGAATTACTCTTTAGGATTTTTACTATAGCTGAACTCGCAACCAGCATTTAGTTACAAATTCATTTATTCTCCGTGTTATTCTGCTTATTTCGGAAATAGCCTTTTTGATATGGTACGGATATCTAAAGTTAATGTTAAAAGTAAAATAACAAAATACCGAACTCCAAGAAAAATTCAATACGGAAAGTCCCTTATCAAATGGCAAAAGCTCAAACACATCAAAACAACTGTAAAATTCCTGACTTGGTACAGGCATTTCCTTATGTAGAAAATGTGGATTAAACCTGGTTTATATCTAGCTAAACCTCTCACTTGTATGACAGTCGCATAAAATTCCGGGCCATTATATTGACAACAATGTGTGAACAAAACAAACAGACGTTATAGGTAAAAATGTCAAAAAAAGGGGTACAGCAGTCAACATTGTGTTATAATCTTACTCACTATAAAAACAAACAAATATGTCAACAAAGAAAATCAAAATGGCATATAGACAAAGCACATAAGCAAAAATGAAAGACAAGAATAAAAAAAAATGACCATAGCACAATAACACAATGGCGGGATGTATAAGTACCGAGCCACGCCAAAAGGATATTACCAAAATGGACTAAACAGTAAAGGTTAATAATTTACAAAGACAAATAAAAGAACACTATAACACGTAATTAAGATGATCAACAACGTCAGTACCTAGAATCTATACTTCAAGACAATCATATATTATTTGTGAAGTTGATACGGAATATTTATCAACAAGGTCTTGGTATCGATAATTATCTTACCTCCTATACATTTGTAGGAATATGATTGGTTAAAAGCGTCCGCGTGGAGACCGTGTATATTCAATATTAGGTTAGTAGGGGCGGGGCTTATTTCAATTCACGGTTAGAGTGGAGTTACGTCCCGTTATATAGTAAACATGATTGGGTTAGTAGGCGGGGCTTATTTCAATACACGGTTAGTAGTGGTGTTACGTCCCTTTATAAAAACAAAACGGTGTTGAGGAAAAATCTTAAAGGTTTCAACAGACGAAGAAATTGATGATGAACGATTGAAATAAATTCATAAAACACCTAACAAGTTGTTATTGTTGGTATTTGTTTTGTATTGACCAGTGAAAATAGGTTCTTAATACTGACTGTATTGAAGACTTGATCACTTTGATAGGCCACTAGTCTAAATACCACATGTTAAGATAGTCGGTAAGATAAATTCGTTACATAGTGTGCTAGTGACCTAATACGATATATATGGGGTCAGTAAATTCCATATGGGGTATTAGGTCACTAGCACACTATGTAAAATAATATCATTAGTTCTACATGTAAAATGTGAATATTATATGTTGAGGAAAGTTTTAAAAGTTAGAATTTAAATCTTAAATTTTATCTTTGCTGTCCGTGCTGAGGAAAACATGTAAATTGTTTAGAGGAGATTTAAAGATAATTTCATAAGTCGGCACTTGATTGTCCAAAAGGCGGATCCATTGGCGATGGCCCCAGATTTGTTTTTGTACTTTTTCTGATTTCTTATTACTGGGTTTCTATATTTTCGGATCCGACTCCGGTCCCTTTGAAATTTTCGATTCGTCTCTCTGTGCCGTAGACATAAGATCTTGAATTAAGATTGTTTATTTTAATTCTTTGTCAAAGATATTCCCCGACTGTCTAAAACCTTTAAAAAGCTTATTGACATACTCAAAGTCTTAAGTCTCTAACATTGATAATATATTACCTAATTATGACAATTTTGACTATATAATGAAAGATTGTTCCTAATCTCAGCTTTAAAACTTATGATAACAATGAGATGATAGATTGTGAGTGAACTTTCAACCCCATAATTGAATACATTGTCATCAAACAGTTAAAACCATAATGGATACAATGCAATATGAATACACGTATATTCTTTAATTTGAACTACTGTTTTCCACGAATCCCGTTGTTTCGTTTCATAACTAGTCTTTTCAATAAAGCCATCTATGTATTACTGGTAAATTATTAAGTCAGGGATATCGTTAACATAAATTACTTAAAACCTTTACTAAATTCTTCTAAAGATACAAAGATTTGGTTTGGAAGTTTGGCTGTACATGTAGAAAAATTATTTCAAACGGAATTTCCAAAATGGACTAAACAGTAAAGGTTAATAATTTTCAAAGACAAATAAAAGAACACTATAACACGTAATTAAGATGATCAACAACGTCAGTACCTAGAATCTATACTTTAAGACAATCATATATTATTTGTGAAGTTGATACGGAATAATTATCAACATGTCTTGGTATCGATAAATATCATTAGTTCTACATGTAAAATGTGGATATTATATGTTTAGGAAGTTTTAAAAGTTAGAATTTAAATCTTAAATTCGTATATAATTTACGTAAAATAAATTTATTTTTTATCTATGGTGTCCGTGCTGAGGGAAAACATGTCAATTGTTTAGAGGAGATTTAAAGATAAGTTCATAAGGAGGCACTTGATTGTCCAAAAGGCGGATCCATTGGCGAGGGCCCCACATTTGTTTTTTGTACTTTTTTCTGATTTCTTATTACTCGGTTTCCATATCTTCGGATCCCACTCCGGTCCCCTTTGAAATTTTCGATTCGTCTCTCTGTGCCGTAGACATAAGATCTTGAATTAAGATTGTTTATTTTAATTCTTTGTCAAAGATATTCCCCGACTGTCTAAAAATCTTTAAAAAGCTTGACATACTCAAAGTCTTAAGTCTCTAACATTGATAATATATTACCTAATTATGACAATCTTGACTACATAATGAAAGATTGTTCCTAATCTCAGCTTTAAATACTTATGATAACATTGAGACGATAGATTGTGTGTGAACTTTCAACCCCATAATTGAATGCATTGTCATCAAACAGTTTAAAACCATAATGGATACAATACAATTTGAACTACTGTTTTTCCACGAATCCCGTTGTTTCGTTTCATAACTATTCTTTTCAATAAACTCATCTATGTATTACTGGTAAATTATCAAGTCAGGGATATCGTTAACATAAATTACTCTAAACCTTTACTAAATTCTTCTAAAGATACAAAGATTTGGTTTGGAAGTTTGGCTGTACCTGTAGAAAAAATATTTCAAACGGAATAGCACAACCTAATTTTAACGGTGATGTTGTTTACCGAGCCCGGAAATTAAGATACGATTCGGGTGAACTTATCAATCTTTAAATAAACGTATTCTAAAAGGTTACCAATTCGAAAGTGTAATTAGATCTTTGAATATTGTTTTTTTTTATATGAATATTGATTTTGTTATCTGTTAATGAAAACCGTACTAAATATTGTCATTATACACATATGCACGTTCTCGATACCAATATTTTGGCATTGAACAAGGTCATGTTTTTCTCTGACTGTTAATGACGTCTTTACACTAAATCCATTGGATTTTGGATGTGTACTGATTGATACTTAAGTCTTAGATACATGATTGTGTTATAAGTAATTATTGGCTTTGAACTAGATGTCAGTAACTTCAAGTACTCTCAGATCTGTACTTTTGTCTTTTCTGTTTTCAGGGATGTATAAATATTCTGCGCCACGTCCAGTGTTTTTGTTAGATTTTTTTTCTGCTTTGTATTGATCTAATGAGTTAATAGATATAAGAAGATGTGGTATCAGTGCCAATGAGACAACTCTCCATCCAAGTCACAATTTGTAAAAGTAAACCATTATAGGTCAAAGTACAGCCTTCAACACGGAGCCTTGGCTCACACCGAACAGCAAGCTATAAAGGGCCCCAAAAACGACTAGTGTAAAACCATTCAAACAGGAAAACCAACGGTCTAATCTATATAAAAAACGAGAAACGAGAAACACTGATGAACCACATCAACAAACGACAACCACTGAACAACAGGTTCCTGGCTTAGGACAGGTGCAAACAAATGCAGCGGGTTTAAACGTTTAAACAGGCGCTAACCTTCACCCTAACCTGAAATAATAGTGTAGCATCACAACACAGAAAGACACACTATAAAACATCAATTGAAAGCCCTTTTCAACAGACTTTTATAGTTTGTTCTTATGTTGTACTGTTACACCACTGTCTCATGTTAGGCGGAGGGTTGGCGCCTTCAAACATGCTTAACTGTGCCACATTATTTATGTGCATGTCCCAAGTCAGGAGCCTATAATGCAGTGGTTGTCTTTGGTTCATGTCTGTCATATTTGTTTTTTGTAAAATGTTTTTTAATCGAATTGTTTTATATTTTTCATGTTGGGGCCTTTAATAGCAGACTATACGGTATGGGTTTTTGTCATTATTGAAGGCCGGACGGTTGCCTATAATTGCTTCATTTGAACTTTGGTGGATAGTTGGCTCTTTGGCAATCATACCACATCTCTCCTATCTTTATATAGATACCAGGATTGATATTGTGTACGCGAGATGCGCGTTTTGTCCTAAATAGACTCATCAGTGACGCTCGAATCGAAATAGTTAAAAAGGCCAAATGAAGACGAAGTTGAAGATTATTGAGGATCCAAATTTTCGAAATATTAGTAAAATACAGCTAAGGTAATCTATTTCTGGGGTAGAAAGTTCTTAGTTTTCCAAAAATTCAAAGTTTTGTAAATAGTTAATTTATGTAAGTATGACCATGTCAATGATAATTTATGTCAATAAAGAAGTGGTGACGACTGGGCTGGTGATAAATTTGCCTCTTATCATACCTCCAACAAGAAAAATTTGTGTAATGTCATCTGTTGGAATATATATATTAAGTATTACACATGGACAGGATGTTCCCCATAAAATTAAGGTATTCCACACCCAAGAGTACACGCAACTGTCAAATAGAAATTACTGCTTTACCTGTAATCAGCCATACAACTTATCAGTTGACCGAACATGCCACTACAATTTAAAAGTGTTGACAGATAAAATGAAAATCATCATTTTGATGAAAACAAATTGAATTAAAATGGTTTTTTTATCAAAATTATGAAGTTAATTATTTTAACATAAAAACAAATTGAATAATTCCCAAATATTAAAAGAAAATTATTATCTACTCCAGGAATAATAAAAATGTATTTATAATGGGTTCCATCAATGATTTCTATAGAAATCATTGGTCTTATGAAATGGATCTCAAACAGACATGCACAATATAGTTCTAAACATTCGTTTTCTTTTCAGGAAGGAGTTATCACAAATATGTATTTTGGATAAGAAATCTTACACCTCATGTTAAAAGAGCACATTATTTTCAAAAATCATAGTCTGTTTGCATGGAGAAGGTCAAATTGAGCTTACTGTACGTAATGAAGTTTGCTATAATAAAATTTATCTCTTACAATAAAATTGAGGATGGAAACGGGGAATGTGTCAAAGAGAAAACAACCCGACCAAAGAGCAGAAAACAGCCCAAGGCCACCAACATGTTTGATGTTATTGCCCAAAACTCAAAACCAACCAATTTAGAACAAATGAGTTTGATGTGTTGATATATAATGAGGGTATGGACGGAGGTCCTTCATTTCTTTATATTTTAGCACCCCATTATTCTCTATTCTTTATTTTTTTACCGATTTTTCTTTACTCTTAACTTTTTTGCCAATTTTTCTGTAGATTTGCCCCATTATTCTCTATTCTATTAAAACCATCCAGGCCCTCAAATTATGAGAATTGAGGAGGGGTTAGTAAATATATCGATGTGCCACCTATTTTGAAACATGTATCTGATTCCAATGTGAAGCAATATTTGCACATCTCTCAGAGTTCTTCTTTGAACATAACTGCCTTTGGTATAAGTGCAAATGGGCTATATGTATGTCCATCAACAATCTTGTATTTAAATTGTTACATCAGTAATCTTTTGTTTAGATTGGTCCATCAGTAATCTTTTGTTTAGATTGGTCCATCAGTAATCTTTTGTTTAGATTGGTCCATCAGTAATCTTTTGTTTAGATTGGTCCATCAGTAATCTTTTGTTTAGATTGGTCCATCAGTAGCGGCATCTTCGCATTTGTTTAAGATTCGTTCCCTTTTTGATTTTTCGTGCTTGCATGCTACCTTGAATTCACAAATTTTCGTATTTGCAAAAAAAAACCCAAAAAAACATGAAAATTGCTACTGGCACAAGAATGTATATAGCATATGTATCCTTACAGTATATGATTAGTTTAAAGACACATTTAGTGACATTACAACGGGAAAAGTTCGTTTAAAGTCATTAAAATGTCATAAGAAAAAGATGCAATCTAAACATGTTGTATTGGAACGAGTTATATAACTTCATTGTTTGGTTATATTTAATCAAATGATTGAGCATGATTTGCGCAATGAAATATATATACATATAAAATATGGAGATGTGGTATGATTACCAATGAAATACACTATATGTACATTGTCAGAAAATATAAAACTTATTTGTAAGAGCTTTAGAAACAAAACGAAAATCGAGGCTCGACGAGCTTTTCTCCTGTTTCGTAGCGAGTGCAAATCGATTTTATATTTCCGACAATAAAATTGAGATTGAAACGGGGAATGTGTCAAAGAGACAACAACACGACCAAAGAGCAGAAAACAGCCGAAGGCCACCAATGGGTCTTCAACACAGAGAGAAAATCCCGCACCCGGAGGCAGGCTTCAGCTGGCCCCTAAATAAAAATGTGTACTAGTTCAGAGAAATGGACGTCACACTAAACTCCGAAACATATAGAAGAACCAAAATTAAAAAAAAAAACATACAAGACTAGCGAAGGCCAGAGGTTCCTGACTTGGGACAGGCGCAAAAATGCGTCGGGGTTAAACATGTTTTGTGAGATCTCAACCCTCCCCCTATACCCCTAGCCAAAATGACAATGATAACATAAACTAACAAAGGACTACTAACATTTTCTGACATGCCAGCTCCAGACCTAAATTAAACTGTTGAAAGATTATGTCTTCATCATGTACATATATTGTTTTTATCCTGCATTTTTTAACAGGCACTTTAAGGTTTAAGTTGTTAAAATCCAAATAGTATCTGATCGCCATAGTTTAAACGCACACCGGGAAGAGGACCCCCAAAATGACCTTTCACGCAACAAGAAATACATGTATTCAAATCATCGTTTGCTCAATATGGAAGCAAAGTAACAGGAAACTTTATTTGTACAAGTACAAATAAAGCCAAAAATTATTTTATACCTGTTATTTGTACAAAAGTTGGCTGATTGCATAATATCATACATTGCTATGCATTGTACCCTTTTCTCTTCCATAGAGACTACATTTTAAACATATTGGTAATATAATATTTCTATAAGCAGCTGCAATATTTATCCTTATCAGAATGTGCCACTCTAAACTAGTCGCACCGCTTCGTAAACTAATTCTAATATATGTACTTCATGGTGTTGATGGGATCTTCATTTCTGAGTTTTGGGTCTTTTTTCTTTATTCTTTATATGTTTGACTCATTTATCTCTATTGTTTTAATCTATAGCGCCCTTTATCTTCTATGCTTTATTTTTTTGACTAATTATTCCCGATTCTATTAACCCACTCAGACCCTCATGCATATTTATTATTATAATGTTACTATAAATTATCACATTTGCATTATTTGGTAAATTGTTCTATTACGCATTATAAACACTTATAAGAATTGATCTCCATTGATTTGTCAGGAAATCAGACCATGAACTACACTTGAAACTGTCAATTAGCACAATACTAAAATTACCCTTTTCAATAACAAGTTAAGCACAAGTTTTTAAATATCAAATTTCGTTATCGATATTATGCAATATTTACGTAACTTATTATAAAATACTCAACATACTCCCTGGTGTTATGTAGAATTATAATATTGAGAAACTTCTTCTTGGTAAGTTTAGTTAATATTCTGCTAATATTTTATGGGTTTTATAAAGATTTGCATTGTCGGTAAGTGTTTTATTTAATTTTTATATAGAATGTGGTCTTAGACAGTTTGCAATACTCGTTAACTCAACACGACTGATTGAGTAATCATTTAAGTGATATGTTTTTCTTTCTTGTTCCATTTTTTTCGAAAAGGGTGAGGGTGAGAGCGGAGCTCTTTCATTGATTACTTGCACATATATAGCAGTCTAATTTAATATATTAATTGGTATAATCATATAGACAAAAAGTGCATCGACTGTACATGAAATCGATATAAGAATGAGGTTAAAAAAAAAGGACAAAGTGCAAAACGTTTTTTAATAATTTTCTTCTTTTCGATCCAAATCCTTCTAACCTTCTGTATTTTCATTTCAATCCAATGCACTATTCTTGTTTTAGTTCTACAGTCTATGATTCATTTTTATACCGTGGGTGTTAAAATGAAGGATTACATATTTTATGACTGCCATTGAAAGAACGTTTGTTCTCCACTTTAAAAGCTTCCTACATTCCGAGGAGGACAATAAAACGTACCGAAAAGTAATTTCTACGACGTGGAAAAGTACTTGTTTGTATTTATTTGTATCTTGTTTTGTTACACTGTAACAACAAGAAAGATACGTTTGGTCAAAAAAGAAATTGTCCAAAAAAGGTAAACGTCTAGCATATGACGGTTTCTGCAAAACTTATATGAGATTGACATCCATAAAATGTAGACGGACAATCCTTTAGGATTTGTAATTTATGCCCAGACTTTACATTAAGGCATGATAATAGCTGTTGGAAGTGCATACTTCGTAAAAATTTCTTTTATTCCTTCCAAATTGTAACAATGTAATATTTGAACTAAAGAATAAGATGACTGGTCACTTTATAGCAGACATGTCTCATCATAGTCATATTATAACTGGCAATATCCTTTTGAAAACTAAAATTGCCATTACATATATACCGAGTTTTTTTAAAATCAAATAAGCAACAACCTTACCCAAAAGATTTGTTATCACTGACATCAATATCCTGATAGTAAGACACTGTTGCAAAATACATTTTAAGGAAGGCTTCTGATGATAAGAAATTCTCAAACAAATTGTTTTTAATTTTTCTATAGTAAGAAGTCTAAAGATTCTAACCAAATATGCAAGGGGAAATAAATCAAGTGTTTTACTACTAATAACTGAGAGACTAATGACAATCATATTCATATATGTCTTTTTGTTATTTTTGTCGTTGGGTTGCTGTCTCATTGAGGTATACAACTGTCTCTTGAACCTATGAAGGACATTGAAATCTAATATATGAATAATACTTTATTTTTTTCTAACTCATAGGGCCGATCAGTGGCGTATCATACCTTTTCCTTTAAATAGTCAACGTTATTTACGGTTTAAATAGAGTGTGGTGAAAACTCCGTTTTTCTTTATTATTCATAATATACTAGTTTTACTTGATTGATTGATTGGTTGGTTTTTAACGCCACTTTCAGCACTTTTGTGCTATTTCGTGGCGTCAGTTTTTATTGGTGGATGAAACCAGAGTGCACGGAGAAAACCATCGACCTTTTTATGGAAAACTAACAATCCTAGTCAATTAAGATTGGAGTCGAACGCACTTGCCACGTGCCGTACTGACAGCCTCAGTGTTAACAGGATAGTGGTACAGTAGTTTCAATACTTAGACCAATCGGCCATCGAGGCCCTTAGTTTCACTTGACAAGTTGATCATTTTCATTAAAGTACATGTACGTCGAGTGCTAAACAGTTAATATCAGAACTAATTAATCATTTATGCAAACACTGATACTGTTCAAAATCCATTATTTTATAAATAATAAATGAAATATAAAGATATTATCAACTTCTTATTGCTCTTATTATTATATGTTTACTAATGGACATATATTGTCATTGTATTCACTTGCACTACAAGATAGGTCATGTCTCTTGAGCTTTTGCACAAAACACTAATGGCATTTTAATGAGTGCTAATGAATTTGGCTTGCTATCATTTCATCGGTCAAATAATTTTGATGTCGAACATTATACTGGTACAACATATTAAATATCTAAACCAATAACAGATTGTGAATATGATTGAGTATTTTATGCCAAAGATGGTCACGTGTACAAAGTTGCTACAATACGGTCTACCTTGTGGTGTATTTATATATATAATGAGAAGTCCATTTATTACTAGTCATAGTAAGGACTACTTATAATATAGATAATACAGATAACTTGTACATTCTGAGGCTTATTGCAAAGAAAGTATTGTGTATCGAAAGAGGTTAACGGCCGTCATATAATTTGTTTTATTGAATTTTGACTATATTGAAATCGAATATTGTTTTCGTTTTTATTTTTCCTGTGATCTAATTCTGTATCTGTACATATAATGTTCTTTTGTTTAGTCCGTGATTATAAGAAATGTAACCAAACAAAAAGAGTTCATGATAATACGATATTAAGATATCAAGATTTAGTCTTTTAAAGTCATATGAAACGAGTGACTGGTGAAAAATAATGTTTATCCAATTCTTGAACCAATGCATGTATATATCATAAACTTAGTCTTCTGTGCACGATTTTAATATATTTTACGCAAATATATCGTATAATCGTCATTTTTTTTATCTGTCTGTTCTGATTTAACAAATATGGCAGCTCATTAAATGCCGTGTTTTGACTCGAAGTTTACCGATGGTCACCTTATAGTAAACAATCAACAAAAAGCATGGATATTGAGCACGTGTTTTAACATGTACACTAGTAATTTTGGGGCCCTTTATAGCTTACTGTTCGGTGTGAGCCAAGGCTCCGTGTTGAAGACCGTACTTTGACCTATAATGGTTTACTTTTATAAATTTTGACTTGGATGGAGAGTTGTCTCATTGGCACTCATACCACATCTTCTTATATCTATATAAAATCAGATATTTGTTTATTTTAATGACAGATCCATGCGTATTGCGATCACCGGATTTTTACGAGAAGGTTCACGCTAAGGTCACTTTGCATACGGAAAATATGTCGGCGAATTGCTTCCTGGAAGCAAGCAATTAAAAAAAGTAAACTTCTTCTAAATGTGGACAAATTAGAGAATTTTCTTCAGAAAAAAGTATATGTACATAAGTTTAATAATGAAAACTATCCATTTTGTTATAAAAAACATATGCATCATTTTTTTAATTTGAGGTTTCATATGACTTTAAGCCTCAAATGATATTTTTTTCTGACATCAAAATGAAAACAAAATATACAAAATATATGGTAAATTTTTTAGAAAATATTATGTCAAAAATAGGGTTGATTATATACAAATATTTGGAGGATTTATACTTTAAAACTTTAAATTAGTATTTTGCTATAATAAAGATGAAAATGAACCAAAATAAACAAATTTATATGCAATAGTTGTTTTAATGAAAATATAACGAATACATGGAAGACTTAAAGACTTGTGGTGGTTAGAAAGATATATACTTTTTCATGCCGTCACCATAGAGTAGAATAGAATATACTTTATTCCATATTGATGGACCAACAAGGGGCAAGAGGATATATACTTTAAAGTTTTAAATTTTAAAATAGTATGACACATTACATACATATCAAAATACAATTCATAGAAATATGAATATAATAAAATTGAGAATGGAAACTGGGAATCTGTCAAAGAGACAACAACCCGACCACAGAGCAGCAAACAGCTCACCAATGGCCTTCAATACAGCGAGAAAAATCCCGCACCCGGAGGAGGGCTTCAGCTGGCCCTTAAAACATATACAAAATAAAACAACTTTATTGTTTCGCGTGTTTAATATAAATGCACTTTTTATTGTGTTTTTATATATCTATATCCTTGTTTCACATAATTGAATAGATAAGATCTACATCCTTTGAAAACTTTTGAATAAGTATTTGAATAAATTTGAATAATGTTTATTTATGCTTCCATTGAGTTGTAAAGATAAGAGATACAAAGTGGTTTTCATTAAATTCAAAAATATAATTTCATTCAATACACACATTAATTTTCTGCTTAAAAGACTAAGTCTACCTGCACAAATTTTGATTACTGTTTCTTGCATGTTAACAAACTTTCACCTGTTATTTACTAGATCATATAATGTAGTCGCTCAATGAATAAATCCGGTCTTTCTGTGTTCAGAAAACATTTTCAATTATATCTGAGTTTGATTTCTAAACATTAAGCATGCATTTTGTATAAATGTTAATTTTACTTCTTATCGCCAGCATTTAGATAATGTAAATCATAAGGTAAATGAACAAAAATGAAACTTAGTAAAATTTACAACCTACGTGAGGGCCTTGATGGGGTTTACAGTATAGAGAAGAATAGATCAAGTGTACAGAAAATAAAGAATAGTGAAAAGTAGGTAAAATTAGTGTAGATAATAATGGGGTGCTAAACTTTAGCGAATAATAGGCAAAAAATATAAAGAATAGCGAATAATAGGCAAAATATATAGAGAATAGAGAAAAATGACCTTAAAATTTAAAGAATACAGAAATGAAGGACCCCATCCAGACCCTCCTACATGTGTTTTGTATGATTAAGTGACACGCAGATTTTCTCATTAAAAACATTTCTAACCTTTATGAACTAGTAGACTACCAAATGTATATGATATAAAGGAAAGCTTTCGGAATGCCACAGTTGTCATACCAGCATATTAGAATACAAAAGTATAAATGAAACATTTTAAATGGGCAAGAAAGGATTATTAATCTAAAATAATGGGATTGTAGAGTTGTGATTGATTTTCAATGAAGGTAAAATAACTTATATTTCAACAATGTTTATAACTACCATGGACTGACCTTGATTTTTAACACTTATTCATACATGTTTAGACGAAAAGAGACGAAGAGTATACATCAATAAGACAGGAACCATTCAACACAAAAAACATCGGACAAAACATCTAATTTTTTACTGTTCTTATACAAAAAGCTTAACCAATCAGTCAAAATGTTTACTGTAAATACAGGAATTTTTCCGTGCATTCATAATTGCGATTTTTGAAGAATGGACAACAATGCAAGTATAAATAATGCTACCAAAATTTGAAATGCAAGTTTGACTTTTGCGATGCTTATTCTGTCGCAATTTTCGTAAAAATGACTACAAGTCAGAATTTTGCGACTTAAAACGTTTACAGTTACAGTTATATTCTGGACTGATAACTGAATTTTGATGGTGATAACGGTAGTGGAAAAATGGGGGAAATTATACCAAGGTGCTTATACAAAACAAAAAGAAAGAAAGACGTTCAGACATACAACAGTCTCACAAAACTACACAGAACTTAAGAATAAGTGTTGGAACTAGTACAAAGAGGACTTCACACTTCTACTTGTGTCAACATGTACTGAATATTCCGGATTTTATTAGAACATAGAATTTGATCAAACTTATTTAAAAATGTACAATGCACTCTATCAATGTTCGGCTTTGCTGTTCTTAAATGTCAATGTTCGCAATAATATTTTATATATATATTTTTTTATTTCAGTCTGAGTGAAAATAACTGACGATGTCAACACTGAATGGAAACAGTGATATAAAAAGACAATTGAACATTTTATTGATGCAGTAAAAGGACGTGCACCGCCTGACAGATTGCGTCACTATTTAGGAGAATCTAAACCTCGACACATCGTCGATTGGACTGATCACAACGACCTTGACCTTTTACATCATTGTATTATTCTGAACAGCTCGGAAGCAGTGGAGTTTCTTTTGTCACATCGATATTTTAATGAATCTCATCAACCAAAATACAACCCGTATCTACACTTGGCCGCCAAACTGGGGTCTAGGACTATTCTTGGAGTAATTCTGACGCATCGTCCAAACGATAATCGACCGATGACAAATCTAATCTATCCTGATGTGATGAACAAAGATGACAAAAATCTGTGTATAAAGTTAGAAAATCAATCAAAGGTAAAATGCATATCAATAAGGGAGCTACCATTTGATTTTTAGGGGTGGGGGTGGGGTGGGGGATGGGTGGGGTGGGGAGGGGTGGGGAGGGTGGGCTAGGATGAAATTTGAAAAAAAGGCAGGACAGGAGTTTTGAGTTAAAAAAAAGGGCAGGATGAGCAACTTGGCAAAATAAAAAAAAAAAAAAAAAAAAAAAGGCAGGATGGCAATTTATTTAAACAAAATCAAGATAAACTAATGAAAAAAAAAATGCAGGACCGAATAGAGTGAAAAATAAAAAGGCAGGACAGAGATTACAACTAAAACAAAATAAAAATACTAGGGATCTACAAGGTCTGCTCTGTTTCTAAAGAAGAAAACACAACACTAGGAGTAGTTTAATTTTAAAAAGTCAAGCTAAGATAATTTGTACCAAGAGGGCGCCATTTTACAATTATAAAAATGATATAAATTCAAGGAAGTGTGCACTAAGCGTTAATGAGACAGCAATCCAACAAGAAAATTAATTCAAATAGACATCTAGAAGTCAACATATATGTCTCTAGTGCTGTGTGGAGGCAGTAGAACGTTTCCCCGTGCTTGAGGTGTATGCTCTTATAATATTTACAGTTATGGTGTGCTTGTTCATGTGAGAATTTCTCATATTAATACACCGTCAAAATATCATGTTTGGTTAAATTTGTTCAAAATACTGGTCTGGTCATCTGTTTTGTATATTGCCCTTTCATACTATTTTAAACTGCTAGGTTTTCTTACATAAATTTCGATGTGCCCCGTGCTGTCTATCATTTGTTGTTTAGTTTTATATGTCTTGTCTATCATTTGTTGTTTCGAATTTATTGGTCTTTTGTTGGGAAATGTATGACAAATATATGTTCAAAAACCTCGCCCGTAATTATAAATTATGTAATTCACTGACCGCTCCCGACATGTGTAACTTCAATGCATATTTTAGCGGCGATCGATGTCTTTCAAATTACTTTATTTTTATCAATAGTACCGCTTAAGTCGACGCTAGGGGCCGTCTTGACCTTGTTGTAGGGTATGAATCGTTCGTTCATTGTTGAAGACCTTACATCAACTGTCAAGATGAAGAACAGGAATAAAAGCCCTGTTCATTGATAATTTTCTATGTTTTCTATGTATTGTGTGCGATTTTGTCCCATGTACATTTACTCCATATCCTTTCATTTTCTATATAGTCTTATTACAATTTATGTTCGGCATATTTGAATCATTTTAAAGGTATCAACTGAGTAAATTGTTGATACCCACCATTAAAATTAACCCGGAAATTATATGTTAACTTACAATCGGCAGAGGAAGTATTGAACATTATATCTTATGAATATTTTACGGATATTTTTTGAATATAGGTTAAGTATTTTATATCATACTAGTACTTGTCTTTTATATTGATTAAGATGGGCTGTTACAAGACATACATAAATAAAAAACATTCCTCTTTTAAGTTGCAAGTTCTCTAATCACTCGCCCATCATCCCTGTCGACCAACTTTACAAAATTCACCTTCAAAATTTATTGTTAACCTGTTCATGTCCTGAACATGCATGACATATATGCTACTGGACGTCAAATAAAGAACAACCAATTACCCAATATCAAGTTAAACTGCAGACGTACAAAAGCATACATACGAATGTTTTGGCAGCAATCTTAGACATTAACTTTTGTTTTAAAAGAAAAGCACATAGACACTCACTTAAACAATATTAAAATTTCGTTTACGCTACTCCTTTGAGCTTCATCTTCGTAGGTCTCATACATAATGATATTGAATTTTATCTTGGTCGTTCAACCAAATTGACCGCCATTTTGATATGAGAAATTTTGCGAGAATTATGAGACCTTTATTCAATTGTTTATTGCAATTTTCTTTTAACTCTTCAAATTGTCTGATAGTTATTTGTCTTTCAAATGAAGTATAAAATTGAGAATGGAAATGGGGAATATGTCAAAGAGACAACAACCCGACCAAAGAGCAGACAACAGCCGAAGGCAACCAATGGGTCTCCAACGCAGCGAGAAAATCCCGCACCCGGAGGTGGTCCTCAGCTGGCCCCTAAATAAAATTGTGTACTAGTTCAGTGAAAATGGACGTCACACTAAACTCCAAAACATATAAATGAACTAAAATTAAAAAACATACAAGTATTACAAAGGCCAGAGGCTCCTGACTTGGGACAGGCGCAAAAATGCGGCGGGGTTAAACATGTTTTGTGAGATCTCAATCCCCTATACCTCTAGCCAATGTAGAATAAAGAAACACATAGCAATACGCATAGTAAAACTCAGTTTAAAAGAAGTCCTAGTCCGATGTGAGAATAGGTAACTGTATTCACCCCTTGTTTTGAAAATTTAACTTAATGATATTTACGATTTATTACTTTTTTTATTGGATATGTTTTCAGGTTACACCTTTAGATGTTGCCGCATTGCACAAGCATATGGACTGTGTTCACCAGATTTTAAATATATGCGTTCTGAAAAAAAATCCAGAACACACTAACAGCGGCTATGTTGCCTTAGCGACTTTAGATGGATCAGAAAAAGCTTTACGGTTCTTGCTCAAACATAAATATCAAAGTGATGATGCACGAGAAGCTATCGAAATAGCTGTAAGATGTGCCAGAGCTTCCTGTCTTGATCTTCTTCTTGAAACAAAAGTAAAAACTGGTGACCTTTTTGAAGGCAAAAACCCATTCCATATGCTTTATACATTCAGTTCCGGGAAGGAATTCGGTCGTGGTGGGTATGCAAGCTTACCTGCTGTAACAACCGTTCTAGTCAAATACAAATTTGACGTCTGCGTAAAAGATCCAACAAATACGTATCCGTTGTATAGTTTATTATCTAATTCTCTATGCATGCACGACTCAATCAATACGCAATACTATATTGAATGTGTACGCATTTTACTGAACGCGGGTGCAAACGCAAACTTTGATGAATGCAAATATGAACAGACTATGAATTCAAAAGGAAAGAAATCTCTTGTTGGAAGACGATCTTTTTCATCAGCAATGCACTGCCTTTTAGAAACAGTAGAGACATACGCAGAGTTTTTGGAATCGGGTTCATTGGCAGTAAAATTTGTTCTAGAATGTGGCGAAGCATTGCTTTCTCATGCTGCAAAAACTAACAGAAACGCGCGTTCATCAAAACATAGGAATAGTGTTTTAGGACCGATTCTTCACCAGTATGGTAAAACAAGCGTCGCGATAGGAGTTGATGAAACTGTTTTCCGGTTTCTACTGCGTTATGGAGCTGACGCTAATTATAAATTGAATGACAAATATGTAATCAATACATATTTAGACGCACTTTTAGATAAACTTAGCCAGATAGCTCCTTACATAAGACAGCCCGATCACGTGAATGACGTTGAGATTATGCTTAAAATGTGCAAGTACATGTCGAGGAAATCCGTAAAAGACGCCCTTCGACTGTTCAAAAACAGACATTACAGGCCAATCGAACAGACCGCAAAGTACATTACCATGGTACAGAAAGAACTAGAACGACAAAGTAACACAATTCAACCGTTGAAACATCTAGCTGCAAAGTCTGTCTGGGAAATTTGTGATAGAAATGCTAGTTCCGTCCATAAGCTGAAAGTAAGCTCGGAACTCAAGACATGTATTCTTCCTATTGTGAACTGGTAATGTTCAATTCTTCTCCGGTATTTTCACGCATAGAGTCAAGATGGGTTATTGAAACCCATATAAATTGTATTGTTAAAGAGTCTGAATTTTCTATAAATTTGTATTCCGAAAATTTGCATTATTCATTAATCTAAAAGTAATTCAGTGCTATACATTGGTTATCTATATAAAAATAAGGAGATGTGGTATGATTGCCAATGAGACAACTATCTAACAAAGTTCAAATAAAGTGGTATAAGCAATTATAGGCAACCGTACCACCTTGAAAAAGTATGGCAAGTATTACACATTATCTAAAAAAAAACGTTTGCATCGAAGGGCATGCGTAACTGAAATAAATTAATGTTTATGAAAAATATAATTGAAAATGGCTATTGTTCGAAATAAACTAAGGGAATATGATATGCCAGGTCTTTCTACTATGACTTTCAATTAATATGGTTGTTCTGGTTTTGAGAAATGATTAGTATCTTAAAACAGTATCACTGTTGAAATGTTTTTGCTTCGTCGTAGTATTTTTCTTATAATAGTGCCAAATTTGCCTATTCGCCCAAATTCGTACAGATCTCTACAGATCTTAGCTGCACAAATGGGATCTCATAAGATTCATTGACACTTGTAGGTGAAATGAATTAGTTTATTTAACAAATATTTTTTTTATAAATATAGTTATATTTGCTCTTTGTATATAACGAATAAAACACATTTATAACCAGTTTTATTCTTTACTTTGACTTGGTACAGGCATTTCCCTATGTAGAAAATGGTGGATGCCAACTCTCAAGTGTATTGGCAGATCCAAAATATATATTTTCGAGTGTACAAAATCTGATTATCGTCAATGATTTCCAATCTTTATTGTTAAAGAAATAAAAAGATTTATTTTCATGTTTAAAAATGGTATTAAAAATATCGAACTCAATGGTAAATTCAAAAAGTTGGAAGTCTATAAAACCTGACAAAATCAAAGGGTTGACTATATCAACCAACAGAACGAATGTAGAACAGCTGTCATAAAACATCACTTAATACGGAAGTACACTTTCCAATCACAACTGTTTAATATGAATACAAACATTTCGGTTAAGTCGCATGGGCAAGTAAGCGTAGGGATGGACAATGTCGCAATTTATAGTTATAATTTTCCAGCATTACACTGATTGAGCTTTGACTTTGATCTTATAAAAAATATTCAAATATATGCATATAAAATGCATACCTTGATTACTATACCACGTGCTTTATTTCTCTTTCACAATACCACATGATTGGATATCATATGAGCGCTCGTGGATAAAAAACACCCGTGGGTACTTTTTTGCAGTACAGAATGTTTGAAAACTGGAGGGATTGATTTGTAAAATATGTAAAAAGTTGTAACTTTAGCAGGAAATATCTAATTTTGCTTTGATTCCTTTCGGATTTAATGCCGTTGATGTCTCAAAGAGATTCAGAATATTGCAAAGGGATAGTCAAACTCATAAGTCGAAAACGAACTAACAATTCCTTGGCAAATACCAAAAAAAAAAAAACGACCAAAAAACAAACAACAGTCTACAAACACAACATAGAAAAATAAAGACAGCGCATCACGAACCCAAGCATAAAAAAAAAAAAAAAAAAAAAAAAAAAACGGGGTGAGCTCAGGTTCTCAGGGTAAGCAGACACTTCTCCACATACGACAAGTGCCGTTTCGTCTAACTTTGCGCAAGCTTGGTCTGTAGAGTACCTGATGAAGTACAAATGACTAAGACATGCATGAACCCGTCAATATATCAGAAGCTGATTATCAAATGACAGAGATAGACTAAAATAGATAACTAGCGGTCATGGCAAACTGACCATTATAATTGGCTAGCTGCCAATGACTTACATGTATATCATTACAACTTGTGAAAACAACACTATTCTCAATAGACAAGAAATCTGAAAAAAACATTGCAACCCACTGACGATATTTTTGAAAAACACTAGTAAATATATTTTGAACTGCAAACGGTCATTTTGATTTTAACCGGTTTTTAAATGCTTAACAATAGATTCATAAGCTTTGTACAGTCCATCAGTCAATTTTCAGACTTATCATCTGTGGTAAATTCAGTACTGTGCAGTCAATTAAGTTGTCGTCATTTTATTTACAGATTGGTCAGTAGCTTTTATGAATCTGTACGAAACAACAAAATTTGAAAATCTCAACAATACTGGATTGACCACAGGCGAAATTTCTAAACCGTACTGAATTAACAAAAAGAAAATACTCTAGTATTTGAAAAATTACTTTAACTCTAAACAGGACTTGACGTGTTTAGGTTCAGACTTTTCAGATAAGGTTAAGATCAAATTGGCCATTTAAGATTAAAATGCATTTACTAGTGAAAACACAGACAAATAAATATGTGGTGGGGAAAACCTTGTTTTGTGAGTGCTCAATCTTTCGCCTCTGTAGCTTAGCGATTTGGCCAAAGGGTACAGCTGGGAATAGAAATATGTAAAAACTTTTGGTCTTCTTCCGACCGACAGTAAACCCCTTGCCAAAGCGTGGCGTCCGTTTGGCTGTGCGAGATGTATAAATTCACAGCCACGTCCGATCAGTAAAGGGACTTTACATCCGATAACTCGTGTAGAGAAGGCATATTAATAACCCTTGCCAATCTCTTTGAGGGTGCTTAAGTTGCCTGTTGGAAGGCTTGTTTTGTTTATCCCTATCCAATAGACCCTTATTTCTAAGTGGCAGTCAAAATTTGCCGCCGTTTATCCCGGTCGACCCCGTATAGCAGGATCTACTTATTGTAGTAATTGTTAATTTGGTCTCGGCCTGTACATGCATGAAATATTTGCCACTGGACGTAAAGCAAACAATGGTCAATCAATTAATCATATCGATTTGTGGCAAAGTTAAACCTATATAAAACCGTATGCTAAAAATAAAGTATGAACATATAGTTCACTCAATTACATAAGCATATCAAAATACCAAAGCATAACAATGATTACTAGTAACTAAGATTTATGGAATCTACATGTGTTTTACAAAAATGTTAGGTAAAACCGAAAGCACATTATAAGCAATGTATCGATAGCGAACTCAAAGTGATTTCTTTATTAAAATTGAAATCAGCCTTCTCATACTCAAACACCAACTGTTCCTTTTAATGATTATTTTCTTAATTTCCTAGACTTCGATTGACTGTAAAGAATTCGAAGTAAAAGGATTACACTATGTAACAGTATAAATGCTTTATCAGCTAATATGAAAAAAAAGGTGAAAGTATACCAAAGATAGAATCAACACTCACAAGACTGGCAACAAAAAAAAAAAAAAAAAAAAAAAAAGAAAAAGGAACATGACGAACAAACAAACAACACTCAAGAAAACGCTGAATAAAAACTAAGGTTTTGGACTCGATATGGATATAGTTAGAAAGTTTTAAATTAGGATTGAAATACTGCTGAAAGTTACATTTTAAACAAACGAGGCGTCATAACTTAAGAATCACATTCTTAAACATTTAAAATCATCACGAAATTTGACAGTTGAATATAATAGAAATAATGAAACATATCACTCTACGAAATCAAATTATTAGGATTAAATTAGATTTGGACCTAAGATAGCTATAAAAAGTGTTAGCAATCAAAACATTTCTTATCAAACGAAAATAACACTTTTATAAAAATGTGTGCGTCCTAGACGTGTTTCTGGATTAACATCGCCATGAAGGTTCAAACTAAAAATTTGAAAGTCAGGTATGTATAATATGAATTCAAAACAACTGCTTTTTTGTAGTAACATTTAGAAACATTTTCACTTTAATAGACATTCATTTGCTTAAGATTTGTGTTAATTGCTGTAAATCGTTTAAGGCAGGTGTAAAAACTTTCTTATGAAATGACTTTTATTTAGGCCTAAACATGGACTTCAGAAATTATATCTAAATTCGCAATCAGAGTCAACATGAGATATATTCCTGCATCAAATCTTCACATTGTATTGCATTTTTGTGTAAGGTTAGTTCAAAAGTAAGATAAAGCTGAAAGAATTATGGTGAACCGACCAAACAAGGTTGATTGCATCTAATTCTTCGCATTGTCTCCTATTGCTACACCAGGGTTTTAGTGAACCTTAGACAGTGGATAGTCATCTGATCGGTAAATACATCGATTGTGTACTATTTCCTACTAAGTGGATGTCCTGTGACATATGATGCATGCATGCATAGCAGGAGACGTTTACCCAGTCAACCCATCCGTTATAGCTCCGATTGCAGTAAACGCAGTTCCCTCATATTTTTTTTTCAATTCTAAATGGGTTTTGAACATGGATCTACTATTGTTGGCACTTATACAATTGAGAATTGAAATGAGGAATGTGTTAAAGAGTCAACAACCCAACCAAAGAGCAGAAAACAGTCGAAGGCTACCAATGGGTCTTCAACACAGCGAAAAAATCCCGCACCCGGAGGCGGGCTTCAGCTGGCCCCTAAACAAAACTGTGTACTAGTTCAATGAAAATAGACGTCACACTAAACTCCGAAACATAAATGAACTAAAATTAAAAAACGTACAAGACTAACAAAGGCCAGAGGCTCTTTACTTGGGACAGGCGCAAAAATGCGTCTGTGTTAAGCATGTTTTGTGAGATCTCAACCCTCCCCCTATACCTCTAGCCAATGTAGAATATGAATGGTTTCTCTTTCGCATGTTCTTCTGTTATTGTTATCGATTTTTGCAGATATGAAATTGATTCGATATGAAATAATTTTTAATAATATTTTAGACTTGTATTATCAAAAAAATATTTTGAGCAATAAAAATTACAAACAACTATATGATTTGTTCTTGATACCTTCTAAAACACTATTTAAAAAACTAACATTAAAGTTGAATAAATTGCATAAACTTCAACTACTATTAGACATGATTAATTCCAATTAGGAAAATGGAATATCTGAAAAGTTCTTAAATTAGCATTTGATTAATTGAAAATACTGGTTTTTCTAACAATGTCATAATAACAGTTGAGAAAGATCATTTATAAGGATAACAGAGAAGTCGTGACAGTAATTACGTTCCTATTATAGCATCAACCCAGGGAATAAGTGAGCACACGTGTTCTCTGGAAAGTCCGTATTATATAACGCTGAAAGTCCGAGGTTATGTCGGAAAATCAATTATAATGCAACAATATATGCCTTGGAGTAGCAATCAGCCTGTTAATCGTTTAAGGATAACAGTTTTCGCACTTGTTCCTTACAATAAACGTCTGTGTAGTAATTAATAGTTATGAACATGATACATTTTTGAAAGGATATACTTCAGTTTTGTACAGGGGAGGGGTTTTATTCAATATAAGATTGATCAATTAACGGAAAGTTAAATTGTATTTAATTTCATTAGAATTTCTTTTCAATGATCCATAAGATATTACACTTTCCCTTGTTTCCTTACTGAGTTTAAATCTACAGTCACAAAAACATCAGCAAAACAAAATATTAAAACAATATATTTTTTCTTATTTTTTGTATGATTGAAAAAAATCAAATTTGTACAAGTATGAAACACAATACTTAGGCATGTTGCATCTACCCTAGGCTTATAAATAGGACATATATGAGCAGTACGTGTTGATTAAATAACCGTATGCAACTTTTATTTTTCAATTATTATGTTTTTTTATTATTAATTGGCAAGTTCTTTAGTAATTTCAGGGTTTTTAAATGTTCTGATATTTAAAATTTAATTACATAAAAGGAAAATCACCTCAAACAATATCCAACTGATAATTGATAAATATATAAATAGTAAGACATACCAAAAACAATGTCAAAGGCATTCTTTAATATTTTTGTAAAAACTGGATTTTCCAAAATTGTCTATTAAGATTATCGTGGCGTTCATCTAAGATGAAAACTTAATGCCAAATAGTATTATGTTAATCAGACTATTACTTAGCCATAAACTAAACCCATCCAATACATCATACAGACAGTTCCATGATTAATAAAATGCATGAAAAAACCCATGAATATCAATTATCTTATTCATGAATAATAACCACATATATCCAAATGATAGTTAATGTCATGCATCGAAAGTTTTCTAATGACACTGTAAAGCTATGGCGTTGCTTTCTGCAAATAGCTTTGCTTTGCTACTGATTTCAAACTATCATAAAGAAAGAAACTTATTCGCAATACGCTATTAAAAGTGACAATTGAGCTTTAAATCATGCAATTCAAATGTCGACATTCTTATATAGGACGACACTAGTAGAGCAGGAACTACTTACTATTGGTAACCGCCGGATTTTAATAACATTTCTGTTCTTCAATCTGCAGTTCTTCAGTGTAACCTGTGATGTATCTGGATCGCTGTTTGCCGATTTCGTTTTTCTTTTAGTAATTACCGTGGTCTGTATTCCTCTAATTGCACTTTGTGGTCATATAGCACTTCAACTGTTTTTGGTTCTTATACATCCTTGGGTTTAAACATTCGTCGTTTAGCGATCATGATGAAGGTGAATCCAGAAAAAACGCTTCTGACGCATGCAATTCATAAAGTGTTGTTTTCACTTTGTACGTTTTATGGTGCCTTTGCTATATTCTTACTTTTTATACATTTGGTGTTGCTCAGCTAGTGCATTGTGTACAGTTGTTTGTCTTCTCGTCGTGTTTCTTTTGGACATGGTATTATTTGATTTGCTTAAATATAATTTCTGAGGTCCCATAGATATCCTCTGCCACCTTTGTAGCAACATTAGAAAATCTTTCAAGACTAACCTAGTTGTGTTATAATTTTGAAATCGCGATGGATATGAGATTACAACTTTTGGTTGAATGATATCTATTACTTATAAACAAAGGCATGGTAAAATTATTTCTTTTGAAATTTTGCAGCCGTATGATCGGTCACAAAAGACATCAGGTTGTTTACAAGTCTTTCCTTTCTTGCTTCCTGTAATCTAATATGGCTGGTAATATCCATATTAATTTTACAAATTTTATGCGTTGTTGTTTCTTTTCACCTCTCTTTTATTTTCTATTACAGCTAGTTTTACTGTCAAAAATTTTGAAAATTCTAAGTTCTATCTTGTCACTGTACAAAGAAAAATAACTCTTGTCATACTGTTATAAAGACGTTATTTAAATCTTATTAATGTAACGACGATTAATGGATGAAGTGTTTTTGTACTTTAAAAATCGGTGCTTAGTATCAGAAAGTGGTTATTATCCATATTTAATGAAGCTGTCCTTGATACAATCTTGATCTAAAGAATACTTATGTTTATAATAGCAATAAAAACAAATTATCCTTGAATTTGTTTTGATAATAAGGAAACACCCTAACTATTGTAACTAAAACAACAAAGTTTGCCTACTTAATAATATAGTAAATCTATATTAGGTGTGAAAATGGCTCACGTCCGTGCTGGAGGGCGAATCAGATATGAAGGCTCTAATGCTCTCTACAAAAGTACTTTGATATCATAGGGTATAAAATCGACGAAAAACTAATGCATTGGCATATTAATGAAAGACAAACAGACAAATAATAGTACAGAAGACACAACATAGAAAACTTAAGACTAAGCAACACGAACCCCAACAAAGACATGTGGCACCCGTCGTGTTGCTTATGTTATTACAAATCCGGTAAATAGTCTAATTTGGTAGGTCACATTCGTGAAAAGGGAAGGGTATTGTAGTTACGACATGAGGAACATATCCAATATCATCTGTGAAACGGTTATCCCATAACGGTCAACCAACTCGTGATGGCGTCCGTAAAATTTACGAAGGGATGATTTCAACTTCACCATTTGGAACTCTTGGTTTAATAGCTTCCTTGTGAGCAGCAATCCTCTATCAAGGAAATCATGATAAGAAATACAAGCCCGGGAATATCGTATCAATTGGGAGATATATACTCCGTATGCAGGCGCTGCTGGAATGTTGCTACATAGAAATGGAAAGTTCACAATTGGGAAGCTGAAATCATCTCTTTTGTCGTAAAGTTTTGTTTTCAACCAACCCTCATTGTCAATTTCTAGATGTAAGTCAAGATATGAGGCAGACTTAACTGTATCTGTAGTATCCTTTATCTCTAGTTCGATGGGATAGATTCGTTCAACATAGTCACCAAATTTTGTATTATTTAGTGAGAGAACATCATCTATATGTCAGCCTCATAATAATAAAGAAACAAGTCGGGAAGAAGAGGGGCACAATTGGTTCCCATTGGAATTCCGACAGTCTGTTGAAAAACACGTCCTCCAAACGTAACAAATATGTTGTCAATCAAGGAATCAAGCATCTTGATAATGTCAGTTTCAGAGAATTTTTTGTTTGAATCAGAGTGATTCTTTACAAAGTAGGAGTTATCCCTCCCCAAGACAAGATACTTGTATCTACGTTCGCCATTCTTTTTAATGAAACAAAATAATACCAACTCTTTCAATTTGTCTTTAAGTTTGGAATGGGGAATACTTGTGTAAAGTGTAGAAAAGTCAAATGTTTTAATACTATTTCAAGATGAGAGAGTCTTAGATTGTATGTACTCTAAAAGATCTTTGGAATTTTTTAGTATCCACATCTGATTCACGCCACCTCTAGAATAGGCAGTTTCACAATAACTTTGGAGCCCGGTTTTGATTGCTGATTAAATAGATGTTAATAATTTAGAAAGAGGTTTCGTGGAGCACTTGGAAGACCCAGCAATATACCGTTGTTTGTAAGGACACTTATGTAGTTTAGGTATCCAATACAGTGATGGAAGATCCAGTTCTTCATCTTTGGTTAAAATTCCAAAGGAACATAGAACAGACCTATAATTATCCAGGATTTCCTCTTTGGTAAGTGTCGTAAGGGGAATGTGGGGTTTCCAAGTGAATTGTCAATACCTAATTCATTTATCAAGCAGTTTATGTAATGATATTTACACACAAAAACGATGTTGTTTGGGGCTTTATCTGCGGGGACAACAACATATTTGTCATGGAGGTAGGACAAGTGATTTGCAACATTTGGGTCTTTAAAAATTGACGTAGCGTGGGTATTGATAGACCCATTTAATTTCTTAATTCGGATTTGTATCAACGACCTCACAGCCTTAATCCATTCGGAAAGAGTATCTACGTCTTCTTTCTCGCGTTTAGCCCATTGCCTGGCATAATCCTCGACTGAATCCATCAGTATTTTGAAGTTGTATTTCCAATTGATGGATTTAGGCTCACGATATTTGAAATGCAAAATTGATATGTTTGATCTACAGAAATTATAATAATAACATAAACTATATTTTAAATCAGACAACACTATTCTTCGCAAATAAACTACTGTGCAAAACAAGTCATCAGATCCATGGACAGGACTCTTGTTGAATTGACTAGCTTTCAGCTTGATTTCTTTACTTTATGCCGTAAAATGCATTTTTTTGTTTTTTATTTGTCATCAATCCCAAAGATTTGACTAGGGTATAGAAATGTGGCCATCATTTTACTTTTCCTGATCCGCCCGTAAAACCCTTGCTGTATTGTGTCATCCGTTTGGCTGAGTCTGTAGGTGGCCTGTTGCAAGGAAATTTCTGCCCATATGAACATATCTTCATTTTCATGTTGCAGTCAGACAATCCTCCATCCCGGTCAATCTACCGTGCAGAATCTATCTATCGTATTCATTGTAAATTTGTTCCCGTCCTGAATATGCGTTATACATTGACCACTCGACATTAAACAAGGGTTGGCTAATCAATTAATGCATTTTATTAAATAAAATTATAATGTATTTTATTTAGTAAAGTTAAATGTCAATAAAGGTTTGAATTGATATTAATATGAAGGTAAAATACTGTCTTTTAAATATCATAATTCCGGGTATAAACAGACTGTTTGGTTTTTAAAAAAGAAGAAGAGTTGTTTTAATTTCCAGGTACAATGCAGGCATGATAAAAGCGTGTTTTGCACTTTTCTTTTAAAATTCATAGCACAAGAGCTATATATTCACCAAGTCGAATATATATAATGTAAGCAAAGCTATAGTTTAATAGTATGTCTAACTTCGAAAGGTATTATCAGCAGTAGTCAGTGCTGCATGATTTATAACATGCATTTCTTAAAATTTCAGTTTATTATTTCAGAAATTGTTAAGAGACTAATGTTCCTACTTCCTCAGACAAATGTAGCTATAGATAATGATTGGCTATTCTTTTGTGTCCCGTTCGGTTATATAACTCCTCACATAGTCAGGTATTTATACACTCTTAGCTTTCAAATTTCAGGGTTTGTCCGTTTCTGATAAAGGTTATATTTTTAACTAGCCGTGAGTGGAATCAGCTACTAGTTAGTGCCAATAGTATCATTATATAAGAAGGCAGTGCTTCGGTACTGACAAGATTTAAAACACCTTTCTTAAACTATCTATTGATATGGATATGTTTCAAAAGGGAAGCAAAAGATACCAAAGGCATAGTCAAACTCATAAGTCGAAAACAAACTCACAATACATTGGATTAAATGAAAAACGATCAAAATACAACAATATTCAAAACACAAAATAGAAAACTAAAGACTGAACAACACGAACCAATTGTCATAATGACAGTCATGTCATGTTTTCCTCAATTGTGACATTCCCGAATGAGACATATCTCCGAATGTGTACTCAGCATGAGTAGCATGACAAGTGCTCCTAGTGCAGCAATATTTGTTTAGCCTTCCATAGCACCTCCAAGTTTGTCCGTGCAGTCTTGCACTTTTTCATTTTTTGTGGATTTGTTTGTCTTTTCGTCGTCATTCGTTTTTTGCTATGGCGTTGTTAGTTTCCATTCGACTTGATATCATCCGCCTCTTTTTTGATCAATTGAAAGTTGATCTACAATAATGTATTTCGACGTAGACCCTGTAGTGTAAAAAATAATGAATACCAAGAAGGCAGCAAAATTCGGAAAAGACAGACACCTACACCACTGCTGAAAGATAACGATACTCCATCAAAAATACATTGCAAACTTGATACTAATTAAGACGAACCCTTCCAACTAAAAATAGGGTTTTAAGGTAAGTACCCAAAATATGGCATAAAATATTATAATCAATATACTAGGAGGTCACAATAACTAGAGCATCTGTAAAACTGCAACATATTTTGATGGGCCTTTTTGGTGTACCAAAGATTTAAGTTCTACTATATAATCATATTGGGCCATTAGTAAAGTCTTCATTTGCGTCGATTCAAATATCTGAATCAAAAAGTTATAATTAAGTTTCTGTAAAATGTGACATCCCATAGAGCTTTTATTAAAATCAATAATTAGAGAAATTTGTTGTAAAAAAAGTAATACTAGCGAAACTGTTATAGTTTACTTTAGTTTATTCCCTTTTATATTTAAATTTGTGCCCAGTGGTATCTTTAGTTTTTCACTTCTTTAACAATGGCTGTTTTGTATTGAGAATATTTGACTACTGAAGACATAATCATCTTTTGTTCTGTATATTAATCAAACATTTGTCTTGCTTATATTACTGTTTTATAAAATTTATCATACAGCATATTGAGACTTTGTATGTTTTAAAGCTCAATGATAGCTTCTGAACATTTCCTGTGCTAAAATCTCAAGAAGGAAACAGTCTTTATACAGATCTTCGTTATTCAATATTCATCGTTATTCTTACAGCATGCTTGTTTGTTTAGTGTCTTGGGATTGATATTTTCGTTTACAAAGGTATACTGAAATCGCAGAAGGATATTGCAAAATTTTGTTATATTGAATTTATTGATAGCCGGACTTTATGACAGGTTAAATGAAAATAATATTTATATATTTCGTGCTTTCGAAGTGCTTTTCTAGTTTTACCATCTTCAGGAACACTCAAACCTAACCATGGGAAAGCCAGGGATGTATTGATACGAAGAGATACAAACCTAAACATGGGAAAGCCAGGGATGTATTGATACGAAGAGATACAAACCTAAACATGGGAAAGCCAGGGATGTATTGATACGAAGAGATACAAACCTAAACATGGGAAAGCCAGGGATGTATTGATACGAAGAGATACAAACCTAAACATGGGAAAGCCAGGGATGTATTGATACGAAGAGATACAAACCTAAACATGGGAAAGCCAGGGATGTATTGATACGAAGAGATACAAACCTAAACATGGGAAAGCCAGGGATGTATTGATACGAAGAGATACAAACCTAAACATGGGAAAGCCAGGGATGTATTGATACGAAGAGATACAAACCTAAACATGGGAAAGCCAGGGATGTATTGATACGAAGAGATACAAACCTAAACATGGGAAAGCCAGGAATGTATTGATACGAAGAGAGGCAAGGAACTATTTGACCAAGACGGACCTAAACATGGGAAAGCCAGGGATGTATTGATACGAAGAGAGGCAAGGAACTATTTGACCAAGACGGACCTAAACAGAATAGCCAAATTCATCTACGGTCAACTTTGCATTAGGGAGTTTCTTAAAACAAATTAATCTATCAACGGGAAATTACAAATGAGAAAGTTATAAAAGATGTCAGTTCCGACTATTGAGCTGTTGATATCATCGGAAGCTATCGGTCAAAAGTGGCAGTATCGACCCAATGATAGAAAATTTAAATAAACATTTTATAAATTTCGAGCAACTCAAGCACTTTTCTGGATGTACCTTAATTATAAACTTCCTGAACAATAGTTATTCGATCATAACATTTTAAAGTTATTTTTCAAGTTTGGAATACTAGTACGAAAAACATAATTACCCATTGCCTCTCTGAAAAGAAGCACACAATGGGATGTATCTCTTCTTTATTAATTTAGAATTATTATTGATAGCATTATACGGTATTATTCATAATTTAAGTATTTCAGGAAAAAAGGTATATTACAAAACTGTCTTTTGATAAGTTATAAGTTACTTACACAATTTAATCCTGTAAGCGACCGGTTTCCTTCCGTTTGGAGTTCATGCAATTCCCCCAGTATTTTGGGGTTTTGTTGGTTTTTTTTTTTTGGGGGTATTTGAAATAAATTGAAGAGTTTTGAACATCGGTAAACTTCTTTTGCTTATTATTTACAAAGTATCTACTGTTTATCTCGTTATTGAAGACAAGCTATATCAATTAAAGTTTATTAACATATCAAGTGACCTCATTTTAAAGAGAAAAAAAAAAAAAAAAACAAATAAATGACAAAATTAGGTCACAGGTTTATTTATTATTATTAAGAAATAATTATGAAATTATGTTTCCAACTCTCTCGGGTAAAGTTGACCGTAGAGAAAATGTTCTATCTCTAGACCCTTTTCGTCCAATTTACTAAGTTTCTACTTATTTATACATCCCTGGCTTTCAAATGTTAAGGTTTGAGCGTTACTGGTGAAGGTCAATCCAGAATAGCGCTAAGACTGATTAATGAAGTGTTATTTTTATTTCTTTTTTTTTCGAAAATCCATACCTTTTATTGACAACTTGTCTTTTTGTTTAGAAATATTCACGTTTCATAAATAAAAGGAATGTATAACGACGTTGTTTTAGTATAAATCTTTCAACATACATTTAGAAGTTCCTGCTACAAAGGACACAAATAGTAAACTTCATACTTATTTTAAGAAGTGTCTTTAAATTGGTTCCCGTTCAGCGCGTATTCCTCGGTTTATTGGAAAATAATTTTACTTGAAAGTTTTTGTTGTTTTGGTTTTTATTGCAAGGTAACCACATGTCTAACGTACTATGAATTCCCAAGAATATATTCGTTCAATTGGCACGATCACTGTAACAGACAATTTATTACATGCCTTGAATAGATCTGTCTGTTGTGTCTAGCTTGACTCGATAACATTCTTTAACCTAGCATAAAAAGAACCAAACATCAGTGAGATAGCCCTAAAGACAACTAACACAACGGAGCAAAACATATCTCAATTAGACTGACGAAATCAGGTAAAAGGAAAACCAGAACAATGTTACCACACTACGTCTAATCATACGATCACATTCCACGTATCAGCTGAGAAACTGAATGTCGGGCTGGGAATAAAAGTTCATCAAAATCGATAAGAATATAATAAAAGCATTACAAATAAAAAATTCCACAAACAATATTCCAAATACGGCTAAAGAAATATATGACTTAGGTAGCAAAACCTTAGAGTTTCGAAAAATACTAGTATTTACAGAAAAGGAACAATAATAATCAAAAGAACCTAGGAGAATACCAAACATGTTTAAGGTCAATTTACCTCCCGAAGTTAGATTTTAGAGGGGCAGGACCTTTTCGGGACGTCGGGATCGGGTGTTTTAAGCTCTGGATTTGGATGAACCTTTCGGGATCGAATTTCTTTTTAATTTCAGGATGTCGGGATTTAATTTTTTAAATTCGGGACCTCGGGATTTCATGTTTTTAAGCCCGGGATTTCGGGATATGATTTAATTGATAACATACTTTTCTAGATTCTCCGTAATTATTAAAAGAAAAAAAAAACAACTATTAGGATTCAATCTCCTAAGGCAGAGCTGATCATATATGATTTGGGGTATTTTTAGGACTCTTTTGGTCATACAGCTTCTCCAACTTCCAAGCAAGGACCCAAGCTCATAAACTCGGCAATATACGCAGGACTTCGGGAAAGTTCGGAGAGCAAACAAACTTGCTTCAAAAGTTGACAGCTCATCATGTATTCAAGTGTTTGTATAAATCCTTGGCTCTCAATTTATTGAGTTTGAACGCTCTGATGAAGGTAAATCTAGAAAAGCGCTTCAGACGCATGCAGTTTTATTTTCATATTTTAGGAATATCCTGCTGTCATACGATTCAAATGTTATATCCAGTGGTATCTCTTGAAGACGACATCATATATGATGTCTGTAAATTATGTCTATTCTATTTTCGTGAGGCAACTCTGCGTTTTACATTATGTTGATCTTACAGGACGTTTTACTTCTGTAATTAGATTTGCAAAAATATGTCAAATTTCACCAGTGTTTTTCACTAATTGGATAAAAAAGTCGATAATGAAACATGGTGGAATGTCTTATACAAATGTATTCTGAAAGATTTTGCAATATGTCTTTGACTAGTATCTCAAAACAAATTACAAATTTACAGGTTCTGAAAAAAAAACAATTTGAAAGACTTTCATTATATTTGGCACTGTTTCGTCTGAATAAACTAAAGTTTTTGCAACAAAAATACTCATAGACATGCAATTTGAGGCATAGTAAACATTTATAATTTTGAGTAGCTGTTAAAAACATTATGTTTCATAAATACCCTATGTGACATAAAGCAGTTATACCTTTAGTTTTAGATTTATTTTAAAAAAACGGGTTTTATATTAATTCATGGTTTTAGATTTAAAATAGGGTTTATGTTTGCTCTCATTCTTAACTAGCTCAAACTGCAATTTTAACAGATTATGAACGATTATGAACGACAGTCAAATTAATCGGTTTACTAAAATAGAAATTCATAGGCAGTTTCAAATGTGACCATGTGTCCTTTTGGTCCCGAATTCATCTTTTGGGTTTATGTGGATACGGAAAAGGGGCTTTGTTTAGGTCAAATCAATTTGTTCCCATCTTGATTCAAAACCTTATTCATTTTTAGAACAACCCAAAACATTTTTATTCAAATTTTAGTGTTGAATTTATAATTTTTATCAAAAATAAATATTTGTGATAACTCCTTCCTGAAAAGAAAACGAATGTTTAGAACTGTATTGTGCATGTCTGTTTGAGATCCATTTCATAAGACCAATGATTTCAATATAGAAATCATTGATGGAACCATTTCAAATACATTTTTTATTATTCCTGTTGAGTAGATAATAATTTTCTTTTAATATTTGGGAATTATTCAATTTGTTTTAATGTCAAAATAATTATGTTCATAATTTTGATGATTTTCCAAAAATCCATTGTAATTCAATTTTTTTCATCAAAATGATGACTATTTCAGCTGGGCCTTTATCTATCAACAAACTCCAGTTTTAAATTGTAGTGGCATGTTCGGTCAACTGATAAGTTGTATGGCTGATTACAGGTAAAGCAGTAATTTCTATTTGACAGATTTCGTGTACTCTTGGGTGTGGAATACCTTAATTTTATGCCTTTTGGGAACATCCTGTCCATGTGTAATACTTAATATATATATTCAAACAACGATGAAAATATAGAACAAGGTCACTTCGGAAAACTTAAACCAAATTCTATTAAAATTTAACATTGCATCATGGTCTAATGTTGTAAAATAGTCTTGCGACACACTTTCTTGTTAGAAGCTTGTTACGGCTTATCACTATGGTTTCAGTATATATAGAAAAGAAATGACGCATATTGTTAAATGAATGATTTGTATATCATCATAATTTGCTATTTATATAAACCACATTTTGGTATAATAATTATTTACCATATCAACATTGAATATTATGAATGTAGAATGAAATATGTCTACAGTATGATTGGTTTTAATCATTTAATTTATAAGATTTAGGAATCAAAATTTGTAATTATTTAAAACCCACATTCAAATTGTTTTATATCAACACACCTTCTTTTGAATTATTTTATACTTTAGATTTCATAACGATATTTGCATTCGTAAAATATTTATATACCAAAATTTTCAATTATTTTACATGCCCAACTTTTATTTTGTTGTAAGAAGTGTAACTTGGAACAACAGTATATCATATAAAGAGAAATAAAGATTAAAGTTATATCATGAATATTGGTCATGATTTGTAAAACTCAGAACTGTCAAGTAAATTTAAGACACAATTCAAAATGTTCAGAATGTGTCAAGCAATACTGAGAAAAATAAGAATGTCGAGAAATATCAAGACAGTATTCAAATGTCAAGAATTTGTCAAGAAATTTTAGACCATATTTAGAATGTCGAGAATATGTCGAGTAAATTTCATACAAATTTAATATAAATGAGAATTTGTCAAGAAAAATTAAGACACGAGTCATACTTTTGGAGAATGTCGAGTAAAGTTCATGCAAATCAAGACAAAAACTGGTCTTTTCAGACTTTTAGACTTTTGTAGTGAAAACCTTAGAGTTTCGAAAAATACTAGTATTTACAGAAAAGGAACAAAACAAAAGTGCTGACTACTGGGATGGTGAACGGTGACATCGATCCAGTGGTTGTAAGATAGGAGTGAAAATAGTTAGGGAAATCAGAAACTAGTTTTTTTCGTAACTACGGTCGACACGTGGTTCTGGAAAATAACCTTCGTAAGGTATAGTCGAGAAAAGAAGGTTAGAAACCCTAAAATATTATACTTTTGCCTGAAACCAAAACAATAGTGCGTTTGAGGGCATAATAATCAAAAGAACCTAGGAGAATACCAAACATGTTTAAGGTCAATTTACCTCCCGAAGTTAGATTTTAGAGGGGGGCAGGACCTTTTTCGGGACGTCGGGATCGGGTGTTTTTAAGCTCGGGATTTCGGGATTGAACCTTTCGGGATCCGGAATTTCTTTTTTCGAATTTCGGGATGTCGGGATTTAATTTTTTTTTAAATTCGGGACCTCGGGATTTCATGTTTTTAAGCCCGGGATTTCGGGATCAGGACCCCTCCGACCCCCCCTCATTTTAGTTCAGTGTTATAAACTTAAAATCTCTAAGAGAGCATCACCAGTGCGTAGATAGGCAGTCACATGATTTAATTGATAACATACTTTTCTAGATTCTCCGTAATTATTAAAAAAAAAAAAACAACTATTAGGATTCAATCTCCTAAGGCAGAGCTGATCATATATGATTTTCATATTTTAGGAATATCCTGCTGTCATACGATTCAAATGTTATATCCAGTGGTAGGCGTCTGGGCTAAGAAGACGACATCATATATGATGTACCCGTTTATGTAACATTATTTCTATTCTATTTTCGTGAGGCAACTCTGCGTTTTTACATTATGTTGATTTTACAGGCTACGTTTTACTTCGCTGTAATTAGATTTGCAAAAAGATGTGTCAAATTTCACCAGTGTGGTTTTCACTAATTGGATAAAAAAAAAGTCGATAATGAAACATGGTGGAAAGTCTTATACAAATGTATTCTCAAAAGATTTTGCAATACATCTTTGAATTAATTACTAGTATAATTCAAAACAAATTACAATTTTACAGGTTCTGAAAAAAAAAAACATATTTGAAAGACTTTCATTATATTTGGTTTTGTTTCGTCTAGAATGTTTTTCGTTTTAATTTTTAGTTTTTCAGCAACAAAAAAATACTCATAGACATGCGGTTTTGAGGCATCTTTAAACATTTATAATTTTTGGAGTAGCTGTTAAAAACGCCATTATGTTTCATAAATTTCTATGTACACATGCACGAAGCAGTGATACCTTTAGTTTGATAGAGGATTAGTAGATTTGTTTTTTAAAAACTACCCGGGTTTTATATTAATTCATGGTTTTAGATTTAAAATAGGGTTTATGTTTGCTCTCATTCTTAACGTAGCTCAAACTGCAATTTTAACAGATTATGAACGATTATGAACGACAAGCAAATTAATCGGTTTGCATATACTTGAAATTCATCTTCTCTTTCAAAACTAACTAAATTTCCTTTTGGTCCCGAATGTTATTTCAATAGCAGGTATCGTGGGTACGGAAATGGGTTGTATACTTTTTTTTATCAATATCATCATACTGTCTGCCAACATTGATCGTACTAGTGTACCTATTGAAGGGGTGGACGTTTAGATATATTAAAATCAACATCAATTACCATGCGTACGAACATGTTTTAAATAAATTATTTGGTCTTAATTTTTATTTAAAAGATAATTTGTTTCGGAAGGAAAGTAATTAAAATAGTGAGTTTCAAAATAATTTTCTTGTTTCTATATAGTATTTTTAAGTCGGAGAAAAATGTTCGTCCTGAGAAGAAACCCACTCCCATCCAAAGATGAATAGTTGCTACAATGTATCAAGTATAATTTATTGCACGGGTGTTTAATTTCAAATTGATTTATTTTTTTCTAAATGTACCACGTGTTGATATGGCATATTTAAAAATATTTCAATTTAAAATTGTGATAAAAATTCAATTAAGTTGAAACAAATTGAAGTAATTATGTAACCGGGAATTTTCAGCTTGATTTTCCAAAAGGAATTATGATATAAAATTTTGAACAAAAAAATCATCGGTATTTTTATTAACAAAATAAAATCGAAAACTATCAATCTCACCTTAGCTGGGCCTCATTATCATATCTTAAGAATTAATCTAATATATCTCCAGTCTCCACCTATCTATTATGACAAACACGATAAGTAAAATTGTGAAGTACTTTGCGGTTTTGACAGAAGCCCTGTCATTTATTTGACATATTGAGTCTGATGACAAATTGGCTCACTTCCAAACAAATCGTAAACATGTAACGAATAGGTGTAATAATTTTGACCTATATGATTTCTATTTATATATTTTTTTAAATACGAACAAAGTAAATTTCTTAATGCCTTTTGTGAGTCATCTCATGTAATATTAAAACTTATTGATCTAACTGCATATCAATTAAATGCAACGATGAAAATATAGAACAAGGTCACTTCGGAAAACTTAAACCAAATTCTATTAAAAATTTAACATTGCATCATGGTCTAATGTTGTAAAAATAGTCTCGACATGCGACACACTTTCTTGTTAGAAGCTTGTTACGGCTTATCACTATGGTTACGACAATGACGAATCAGTATATATAGAAAAAGAAATGACGCATATTGTTAAATTTCTCTCCCATACACGTGGCTTTGTTTGTTTTTATATGCAAATGATGTTTTGGTTTTGACACGCGGGAAGTTGGAAATGTGACAGAAGCAGACATAGAAACAAATGTTGAAGAATGTAATGGCTGAAAACAATGGAAGATAGTTCTCAACAAATATATCCCGAAAATGTTGGAAGATCTTTACGAGTTATTGGCGATGAAATGAACGATTATTACTTAACTGCGCAAAATGGGGGTCGTTCGCCATGGATAGTCAATGAAAATGTGCGAGATAAAATTGTGAATATACTGTATTTTTGTATTCATATTATACATGTTGTTTGGTTGGAAATTTGAAGAAACATTCCAGGTAAATCATATCTTGATCTCTCAATTATTTTATAAAATAACAAAATCCACTTAAAAACGAAGATGCTCCTGCTTTGTGTTGTGTGTATACACGTTTCTAACGCATTATCATAGGGAAAAAAACAGGGCAATGATCATAATAAGATGCAGTGCACTAAATTTAAGCTGGATATTAAACGGGGTAAACATTGTGAACATAAACATTGTTATATATTTACATTTTAACAATACTGAAAAGTCCTAGCTGAATGTAAATGAAAATGAAAAATCTTCTTTTTCTATGGTTATGATTTAAAGGCTTTGGATAAATGTATCAGTGTCCGTCAATTTTAAAATGTCTTTGTCACGTTCCTGTATACAAATGATAATCACTTCAGATAAAGTACTTAAGTATAACAGTTTTAGTGTCAAACTCTTGACTAAATGTCAATAACATATTATTTCTTTGTTGTCGTAAATTTAAAATTGATGGTTCAAAGTCTATTTATGAAGTGCATCACGTTTGAGTTTGATGATCTTTCGTGCACATTATTTCTGCATCAAGTAGTTATTTGTTGTTCAAATATTTGTGTCAATTGCATACAATAAACGAGAGAAATTGATTGTTGAAACTTAATAAAAGTAAATTGACAAATTATAAAGCATATAATTGGTAATGATTGAGAATAATGTCTTTTATTACGCAACACAAATAAAGCAATTGGTATCAAATTAATGCGTTTATCAATATGAAATTAATACGCTATAATAATAATAAAAAAGATGCAAAATTACGAAAAATGCATGGAAAGTGTGTTATTATATATATACATATATACATATATATAAACATATATATATATATATATATATATATATATATATATATATATATATATATATATATAGCAAATGATTGAAATCTAGTCCAGATGTTGACAGGCCAATTCATGTTTTAAAAGACACAAGATCAAAGATCACGATATTGGGGTATACTTTTTTATACCTATTACTCATTTGAATATTACAATCTGTATTATTCTGTACTATTAACATTATATGAGCAAAATGATAGGTCAGTTTCTCCGGTATGGTGATTCACTTTGACATAGAGGCAATGTAACAACGGTTCTAAATATTGCTTTCTTTGTTGTTTACAAATGCACGTGCGTGTTTTGAAGACACGTGAATAAGAATACATATCTATGACCTTGATCTGCCATCGAACCAATTCTTTCCCACGATACGTAATCACTGAAAATGAAATATACGCAACTTAGTATGTTTTTCTCCAACTTAATACAAAGAAAGGCAATTAAATTTTCATGAGTATAGATTTTTTTTATGATTTAAAAATGCTATGATAAATGAATTGCTGAACTAACTTCCAACTGTAAGAATAATTCTAGATGGCTTTTGATTAAAAGGGCTCCCTTCCTTCAGGAGCTACATATATGGTTAATGTATAGACGTTTCCGCTCTACCATTGCCTTGTTGGTACCCCCCCCCCCCCAAAAAAAAAAAGAAAATAAAAATCCCCCTACCTCCCTTTTGAAAATCCATGATCCGTATCTGTCATATTATTTGTTTTAAACTACACCAATCTGTAATTATGAAAGAAATCTTTTAGTAAAACCAATTATACATTCTTGGTGAACGGTGACTAGAAATAACTTATTTTGTTGCAATGGTATTTGTCTCGCTTAGCGAATGATATTTAATCAGATCTCTGGTAGCTCCTACGGTTCTGAGTTTTGAGGGACCTACGAGTCGGATATCACACTTTTACTGAAATATGTATTTTATTTATTTTTTTTCTAATTTTTGCTCAACATTCATGAACGCCTTTTACAATTGGAGTTTTTCTTTTGTTTAAGACTTAAGCGGTAGGTCAAGCGCATTTTTCAATAGAATTTCCAAATTATAAGGGACTAATAGAGTTAAAATTGTGTTTTTACATCATGCAAAGAGTTTTTATTTATCATCTAATCTGGAAGTTTTTTTCATGCATTTAATATCTTGGTGAGAGTTTCAGTAATACGTGAAAAGATGGTGGACAACTTTTACATTTTCCGAGCTGTAAGGGACTGAAACTTATACCCGCCATATAAAAGTTTTCAATTCGATTTAAAGATACGTCGCGACAAACATATTAAATGGGATAGAGTGAAAGATCTGATTTTAATGATATTGTACTGTATTCAGCACATTACCGTACGGTATCCACTTTTGTTTGTGATATAGACTTCCTTATAGACGTAACTTTCTTTTGTCGACGTGTTGTGGTCCTGTTATGTTGATCACAGTCTGACCCTTTTCATCTCAAGCAATCATTTTCAACTTCTAATAACAAAACACTTTGTTTTGAAAAGAACTTTCTTAGTAATGTATGCCAATATGTCAATGAGTGTTTGTCTAGACAACAGCAAAGCTATATCGAACTGAAAATTTACCTGAACGATATAGATGCTATATAGGTGTATTGCAAACAGGTGTTAGGAAGGAAATATTAAGTGATTTGTTATCAGACATTTACCCTTTATCAAACTTCATGTCATTTCAATGCAACTTATTGATGGTGAATAGGCCTATGAAAACTGTTATTACTGCGTTCTTCCCCCTGCCCACAAGGAAGGCGTTGCAGGACGCGATCAACTGGTACACAACGGCCTCAGAGCTATTCTTAAATTAGGTAAAATGCACACTGCTCCACATCTCCGTGCAAAATGCTATGTGGTAACTCTATTTGTAATAAAAACGCAACCTGTTGTAATAAAAAAGTTCTTTTTTCTCACTTAGCGCGAATACGGTTAAATGAGTCAAAACGCCAATAAGAAGGGCATGGGTGATAAAAAAGAAGGTTCATGTATTAAATCATATTCTGATGTACATTTAAAAAACCAAACGATATATGATCGGAATTGCATTCTTTAATGCAGTAACAGAACTAAAAGGTTCAATAGAGCAAACACTTGTCTCTGAAAACATTTAGCTATATACCTTAATATGTGTCATTTTTTTCAGAGACAAGTACTTGTGTTGCTAAATTAAAAAAAAAAAGTAAAAATTATTATTGAACATGTCTCAATATATCACATGTAAAATCGTTGTAATTATTGAAGAAAGCATATGATATGTGTAATTAATGATTTGTTTTTACAGATAGCGTTTTTACTACATTTAGAGTTGCCACAATGCTATAATTTTTGGTATTACACTTTCTAGCAAAAAATCTGTGATTCGCATCAGAAAAAAATGTACAGTGTCACTCTGCTACATCATTATCTACTTCTTATTCTTAGGTGTACAATGTCAAAAGGGTAACAATTGTCGACGTTTATTTTTGGAATTTAAGCAAATATGTTTATCCCTCCCTTTTCCCCTTTTCGACACCGAAAAGCAGAGAGAGAAACAAAAAATTGAAAAACGAAATCTACCCTTAAGTTAGCACTGAACTTTGAAAATATTGTTAAACGCTCTTTCCATTTTTTACTTTTCATTATTTTTTTTGTATTCGAATTTCTTTGTCTTTTTTATTTTTAATAAAGCCTTTCGTTCGCCTTTGTCACCTTTCAACTTTTCTCTTGAAGACATATTGGATTTAATGTTAAAATTGTTGACAAATTACATGAATATATAAGTAAGCACCTCTCTGACGTATTTTTGTAATACCGTGAATAGAACAAGCTTTCTAAGGTTACAAAAAAACTTAAGGACATTTTTTTTATTGACCCTGAAATATCAAATGCATTTTAATTATTAAAATTACACTTGTGCTGTAAGGAAGTGTGAGATATCTTGACGATATTTCTTTTTATTTCAGATTTTACATCTGTTACCCGAAGTTCAATAATCGTTAAACATTGAAATTACATAAGTAAAACTTTATATATATTGGGAAAATGATTGATTCACAGCATCACCTGACATGAGTAATGTGTACCGGAAATTCCAATGCGCTTGGGTATATTGTGAATTTGGAAAGACCGGAAGTAGTGGATTCCATGACAATCAGATATATATCATCAATGGAAATGGTGCAGGTAAAAGGTTTTTCCAAGTCCACTGTGTGTAGGATTTTCCCATGTATATGGACCTGGAAAGGGGTTTTCCCTAACAGAGTATTGACATCGTTATCGACCAATTGATTTTGTCTTTGTTACACGATCCACAATCTCTGGATGCATTCCTTAGTTTAACATCATCTCATTCATAACAAGAGAGATACCGCAAGCTGTGTTGGAAAAGTGCGTAAAATAGTTATAATTAGAATGTCATGAACATTATTTCATTTTTCCAAAGGAATGCGTCTGTCCGATGTACAGTCGATTTATGCAATATCTATTTTCATGAAGCAATACAAAAGATTTTATTTCTTATTCTATTAAAGAACTATTTATTATGTAACTGTCTGCCTTTTAAGTGCCTAATTGTTGGTTCATATTTATGAAACAATAGAAACTTTGATTTTATAACATTTCTTTGTCTTATTGTTACATGTCTACGATTTTTTAAATATAAAATTCTCTTCCTAAACCACAATTCAAGAGATAATACTGTTTATATAAATGAAGCGTACATAATTCTATTCTATAATTGGATTTATATATCTATGTTTAGACAAAGTTGAACTAGATTTTGGACAATGGTATTGATTTATTAATCTGCGACACTTTTCATAAACATCAACATTTCCAAATATCATTTACACATAATTTTGTCAGCTGATCTCAACAAATTGAATTTGCTCATTTCAATTTATTATATGTAATTATTTTTATGCAAATCGTACTTTTTAATTTATCTCTTTGTACTGTTCATCATATTAATTGACATTTTTCAGTCCTGTAAATGCACCTAATGGCATGCCTTTATGACTTTGATATTTGTGATTTTGGATGAGATCCAAGCTATTTTTGTAAAAATGTATTTCGTAAATATATACACCTTTGTTATTGATTTTTAAAAATAGAAAAATGAGTTTAATACGAGACATTTAATATGTAAGAAAGCCCACCTCGATGTTGTTTTTCATCATTACAATGCCAAATTGGCTCTTTCATCATCAGTGTAAGTGATAATGATATGCCTGTTGAATTAGTAATCCCGAATGTGACACAGTTACGAACTATCTGTATTTGTTCTAAAGGGAAAAAAAAAAATAGCAGAATTTTTGATTAAAATATACCGGTATTGCGGTAATGAGAAAGTGATGAATTAGCAACGGAAGGCTCGTTGCACTTTTAATAACTTTTTGATTCAGAAATTATATTTTAGGCGAGATTTTTTTTTATTCAAAGGGATGTAGCTCGTTTTAAAATAGTTTTTGAGTAAATTAAGTATATAGGAAAAGAAGTATCAAACTAAATAGGCTGTTTCTCTTATTTTAAACGTTAATTTCCAAACCTAATAAAGGGGTGTGTAAATAATTTAACGAAGACAGGGAAATAAAAAGCTTATTACTGGAAAACATTGAAGGAAACAATAAACATTTCTCACAGTAAAGGCAGCGTGTACATATTTTATATGGAGGTAATTCAAATAACGTATTATAAAATGAATAAATAGAAGTTAATGAATTAATCAGTCTGTCAAAATGTTCGTTTTAATTTGTGATGATATTGAGTTGTTACGTTACATTAATTTTATTCGAATTTAAAAGAATTTATTCGACTGACAAGAGTTTCCTTCAAACTTTCGAATTGTTTTGCTAAATAGAGTTATCTTTCTTTAAATGTTTTGTAAAATAGCTTGACTTCACTGTTGAAGTGTTGCTTGTTATACTGGTTGAATTTTTAGAGTTTCAAGTTTTTGTTAGGCTCGTAATAATTTCAGGTTCGTGTTTTGACTTGGGATGGACAAGAAAAACTTATTTAAAGAGAAAATAATATGATAAATTAATTTGCCGTTTCACAAGCTTAAGGACTATGGGTAATTCATGGTTCGTACCCCGAATGAAAATAACGTCACGTTATTGACTGAATTTCCATCGTTTTGGACGCTTTTAACCAATCACAACGTTTTTGATGTACGCCTTTGAAAATATTACCCAAAATGCTTTAGATTCTGAAACGACCAATTCATTATCCATTTCCTGTTTATTAACAAGCAATATTTCACGAAGCAGTGATACGCATGTATTTAGAATATAGTATATGCATGGTATGGTATGGTAGAATATATGTTTATTTTACGATTGTTCAGGGTATCAAAGATATATCTAGTGTAGACTGAAATTGAAAATTAAAACTACCAAGATGATTACAAAATTTATGAAAAAATGGATTAGTTGAAATGTTTGAGGATTTTGTTCAGAGATATTATCTTCATAACATTAACCACTTTACATTTCCAATATATTACGGTAGTTTGATATTTAATACATATGTTTTTCCAAATTATAGAAAACAATTATGTATTGATGGCTAGAGATAAACATGTCATAAAGTGCATATGTATGATAAGGCCAAATGAAAAGTATGTGCGTTTAGGGTTCCCTCCGTATATAAAAGGATAGGTAGGCAGGTGTACAAATGATTTCTATTTTAATAATTTTTTACCTTGAGTTTATAAATAGACTTGAGATTTTGTCCAAATTTACTATCAAAAGATCCAATAAACACTTCAGGGTAGGAATTTTGAGGTATATGAATTGGATAAGTAGGATATCTAAACGCACATATTTTTATTTTTATTTTAGCCTAAAATTGGTTTAAATAGTAGTCATTATATTTTCATGAAATCAGCTATTTTGTCGAGTTCAATCATATGCGAGCATTATAGTTAAGAATGCAACATCATAAAACCCGATTCACATAGTAGCATAGAAAAAACACCGAAAATTTGGGTGTATAATAAATTGTTATGAAAGATTCGTGAAATACTTGAACTTTGAAATTCTCAAAGGGGAAATAATCTTTGATAATATTCAGGTTTCTAATTTCAAAAAGAGAGAATAGAACGAAATTTAAACACCAACTTGATATTTAAATCAAGAGATTAACTTTGTGGTCCACCGTTTAGATTATTTTATAATGTTTTGTACTTGTGAACATATTTTTGCCATAGAAATTTCAAGTGTTTGACGAATTTTTCACTTTGTAAATCTTTAAGTAACATTATGCAAAAGCATAACAACTGGACAGATGCCAGCATTGTTTATGTCCATGAAGACATTAAAATTGTTATACATGTACTAAAATTTAGGCATGCAAATCCTGATAGCAAATCATTTGGTGCAATCAAGCATTCAGTTTTATTTTCAAGTGCTATAGATTTAAAGTACTAGTATCAGTATTAAGATTTGTTTTGAACTATTTTTGGGCGGATTTGTCAAGCCTTGTGATTGAACGAAGAGTGAGACCCACAGGGACCGTTTTAAAATATTCCCTTTTAATTGATTTTATCAAATTATAAGATAGTAGTCTTATCACTTTTACATTTGAACAAAGCAACCCAGTACGTTGCGTTTTCATACTTTTATTGAGCTTGGCGGTGATAGAATTCAGATCAAAGTTATCGCCCTCTAATCCTCACTTTGTCAAAATTCCTGACATTATGATTATATCGTCTGTTCAAAAAGGTCATATTTTGAGACGGTTCCTAAATGATGTTGTATTTAGTAGAATTACGGGTCGGAACTCGACACATTTTTTCTTGTCATGCGTTGAATATGGTGCCAATGTTTTTTTAACTTATTTATGCGTTATTTAATTTTTTATTTTAATTTTTGTTGCAAATCAGATATTTATAGAAGTGAGAGAATGACTTTTGTAAAATTATTAAAACAATTAAAACAATTTATTGTGTATATTATTTATTTGGTTATACGATATCCAAGGAATCTATGTGGATGGGACAAAGGCACTGAACAAAAGTCAATGACCTGCAGAAAAGTCATCCAGAATGAATAGACGGTGGACGACCGTATCTTCATCTCTTGATGTCTTTGCTTTGTTTGTTTCATGACGTATATCCCACATGTCCTTTTATTCATTTTTCAGGTTTCAACACACACCCTTTATCTGTAGATCCCGGAAATCAGTGACCTGTTCAATAACGATATATATATTATAAATGAATATCGTCCTGAATATGCATGAAATATTTGCTACTGAACGTTAAGCAAACAATAATAAATGAATGAACATAAGAGAGAGTATTGCGATCAAAACTTCTATCAAACGTAAAATTTTCTCTAATTCTCATTCGATTTATACTTTTTCCGACCTATTGTTTATTTATATTTTTAATCAACGTGTGGTTCGTTTGATCTCAGTTCTCCATTGGATACACTATATAGTTGTATTATGCCTAAAAGAGAGAAAAAATGCCTAGGGCAACCAAACTCGTAAGTCTAATAGAAAAAAAGACAAGTGCACGACCAAATACAAAAATAAACTGTTGACATAATTAGGAATCCTTAACTGTGAACGGTTACAAGTGTTTCTAAGTGTTTCCGATGGCGATTTTTGTTTGGCAAGTCATTTCAGTTTTATACTATATATGTAAGTGACTCTTGTTAAAATATGTGAACAACTTGTCTTCTTGAGTAGCCGTCTCCTTCCGATGTTAATTGTTAAACTTATGATAAAGCATGAGTAATTCATTTCTCTAATTAAAACAAGAACTATGATAGGGAGGAAAATATCTGCTCATTGGTAGAATAAAATTCCTCTTGTAAAATATTACCTCTTCAAATAATTCTTAACTATATTTTGTAATTGACGAAAAAGTAAATAACAAACATTACTAATCATACATACAAAATTAAGCCACAAAAAGGGAAAGAAAAGAAAAATGGAATGACATTAGTGCCGTTGAGTCAACACTTGTTTCCCGAACAACCGAAATCAGTTTCGCTCTTGTTCCGGAAATAGCCATCATTCAGTTCGCTCAATTGGACACATTTAATTATGGAAGAGTAAGCCTTAAAAATTGATAATAGTACATGTCTCAAAATGGTAACGTTGACCTTTTTGTCACAGTCTTATGTATCACGTGGCATATTCTTTGGCCAATAATATAAAATGAGGATCTACTGTACGTATCTCGAAGTAAAAGATACAATTCATGCTGCTTCAGTTAGATGCGGGTTTAACTGATTCGACCCCAAGAGATATCTGGAAAATCAAGCATTTTCGAAAATTTACAAACATATGCAAATTAACTCTAAGAAGTGCATTAAGGTTGTCATATTTTCAAAAAAACACATCTTGGAAGAGGTAATGGACCATGTATTGCATTGTTGAACTCCCTGCTGTCAACACAGTTCAGCTTGGGCAGTTCTAAAAAAGTATCGAGGGTCATACGGGCCATCAAAGAATGGCGGTTGCAATCACAACTACAGGCGGTATTTGGAGGAAGGGGTTTTCTTATACGATGGAATCCAAAATCTTGAAAGCGTAACATTCAGAGCATACAACCAAAAAAACATTGTTTCGTACTTCGTTTTTAAAAGAATAACCAAAACCATCTTCGATAAAGTTTTAATGAAATGAAAATAAAAAAGACAGAAATGGTATAGTAATCAATCTACCGCCTTCCTTCTAAAAAACATATTCACACTACAGGTATGCATTGCCTTCGAAAATCAACACAAGACTACCTTGTAAACTCGAAACTATTAACATGTTCAAAGGGAATGACCAATGACTACTAATTGTCTTCGAAAGGCGTTTAAAGTACAAGTTATTTATTTCTTAGATTTACAGGAAACTTAATTTCCATTTAAGAAATAGATTTCAATAAACGAAAAGAATCTTCGCTTTTATGCTAGCAGTAAACGATTCTCGATTCAAACATTTTGGAAAGAGGAAGACCGACTAAAAAGACGATCCTGCATTGTAGCCATATCAATTAAAAATATTAATGTTTGAAATATAAATAAAAGATAGCCTATTGGGTAATTAAGTTATGAAATTATTGATTTGATATTAAGGATGTACTTAGGTCAGGTTTAGGAATTTTTATCAGATGTTCGAACTCCTTGTTTTTTTTTCGTACGATACAGGGTAAAATATTTTACCCCATAACACCCATTTTCCTTTCATATAAGACTTCAATAGCTCATAAAAGGTCGTTTACCGAAATTTTAGTAGATTCTAGATTTCTTTTCTTTCGATTTGATACCCAAATAATACCAATGCAAATATAAAGTAAAAGTCCGAGTCAGCCTTTTCCCGCAATTTTATTATTTTATTAAAGGAGCTAACCTATCAATATTTTTAGCTTATTTTGTTCCTTAACTAATGTTCTGACTTATAGTTATAGTATCAATTTTAAATTCTAGATTTTTTTAATTTCACCTAAGTACATTCTTAAGCAACAATCAATATTTTAAAAAAATAGGAGGATACATAGTAGTGACATGTGTGACTAATAAACATGGCTCAATGCTTTTTGTTATTTAATGTTATTCAGGGTTATATCTGGTCTATATACCAGCTTTGATAAGTGTTTGGTACTAATATAAATTTCCACTTCGTACTATGAACATCAAAATTATTTATTTTGTTAAAATATTTCCTTCTCTATTGTAACTGTATACGTATACCTAACAACAAAATTATTTTATTTACCTGTGTTATTGCAAATGGCTGATATTTTTGTTCGAGCATATTGTTTTTCTTAAATTGTTTAACATTTCATACCGATATAACATGTTACTTTTATTATTCTTCCTTAGTTTATTTATTTTGAATTTACATTGTATCATAGGTCAAATTTATTTGTTCAGTGTATGTTCAATGGTGTTACTATGTCCTTTGATTGAGTTAAGCTATTTCAGTTGATATTTTATAGTGTGTCTTTCTATGTTGTGATGTTACACTATTGTTTCAGAAAAAGGTGAAGATTTGGTACCATTAAAACGTTTAAACCCGCTGCATTTGTTTGCACCTGTCCTAAGTCAGGAATCTGATGTTCAGTAGTTGTCGTTTGTTGATGTGGTTCATAAGTGTTTCTGGTTTCTCGTTTTATATAGATTAGACCGTTGGTTTTCCCGTTTGAATGGTTTTACACTAGTAATTTTGGGGCCCTTTATAGCTTACTGTTCGGTGTGAGCCTAGGCTCCGTGTTGAAGACCGTACTTTGACCTATAATGGTTTACATTTATAAATTTTGACTTGGATGGAGAGTTGTCTCATTGGCACTCATATTGCGATCAAAACTTCTATCAAACGTAAAATTTTCTCTAATTCTCATTCGATTTATACTTTTTCCGACCTATTGTTTATTTATATTTTTAATCAACGTGTGGTTCGTTTGATCTCAGTTCTCCATTGGATACACTATATAGTTGTATTATGCCTAAAAGAGAGAAAAAATGCCTAGGGCAACCAAACTCGTAAGTCTAATAGAAAAAAAGACAAGTGCACGACCAAATACAAAAATAAACTGTTGACATAATTAGGAATCCTTAACTGTGAACGGTTACAAGTGTTTCTAAGTGTTTCCGATGGCGATTTTTGTTTGGCAAGTCATTTCAGTTTTATACTATATATGTAAGTGACTCTTGTTAAAATATGTGAACAACTTGTCTTCTTGAGTAGCCGTCTCCTTCCGATGTTAATTGTTAAACTTATGATAAAGCATGAGTAATTCATTTCTCTAATTAAAACAAGAACTATGATAGGGAGGAAAATATCTGCTCATTGGTAGAATAAAATTCCTCTTGTAAAATATTACCTCTTCAAATAATTCTTAACTATATTTTGTAATTGACGAAAAAGTAAATAACAAACATTACTAATCATACATACAAAATTAAGCCACAAAAAGGGAAAGAAAAGAAAAATGGAATGACATTAGTGCCGTTGAGTCAACACTTGTTTCCCGAACAACCGAAATCAGTTTCGCTCTTGTTCCGGAAATAGCCATCATTCAGTTCGCTCAATTGGACACATTTAATTATGGAAGAGTAAGCCTTAAAAATTGATAATAGTACATGTCTCAAAATGGTAACGTTGACCTTTTTGTCACAGTCTTATGTATCACGTGGCATATTCTTTGGCCAATAATATAAAATGAGGATCTACTGTACGTATCTCGAAGTAAAAGATACAATTCATGCTGCTTCAGTTAGATGCGGGTTTAACTGATTCGACCCCAAGAGATATCTGGAAAATCAGGCATTTTCGAAAATTTACAAACATATGCAAATTAACTCTAAGAAGTGCATTAAGGTTGTCATATTTTCAAAAAAACACATCTTGGAAGAGGTAATGGACCATGTATTGCATTGTTGAACTCCCTGCTGTCAACACAGTTCAGCTTGGGCAGTTCTAAAAAAGTATCGAGGGTCATACGGGCCATCAAAGAATGGCGGTTGCAATCACAACTACAGGCGGTATTTGGAGGAAGGGGTTTTCTTATACGATGGAATCCAAAATCTTGAAAGCGTAACATTCAGAGCATACAACCAAAAACATTGTTTCGTACTTCGTTTTAAAGAATAACCAAAACCATCTTCGATAAAGTTTTAATGAAATGAAAATAAAAAGACAGAAATGGTATAGTAATCAATCTACCGCCTTCCTTCTAAAAACATATTCACACTACAGGTATGCATTGCCTTCGAAAATCAACACAAGACTACCTTGTAAACTCGAAACTATTAACATGTTCAAAGGAATGACCAATGACTACTAATTGTCTTCGAAAGGCGTTTAAAGTACAAGTTATTTATTTCTTAGATTTACAGGAAACTTAATTTCCATTTAAGAAATAGATTTCAATAAACGAAAAGAATCTTCGTTTTATGCTAGCAGTAAACGATTCTCGATTCAAACATTTTGGAAAGAGGAAGACCGACTAAAAGACGATCCTGCATTGTAGCCATATCAATTAAAAATATTAATGTTTGAAATATAAATAAAAGATAGCCTATTGGGTAATTAAGTTATGAAATTATTGATTTGATATTAAGGATGTACTTAGGTCAGGTTTAGGAATTTTATCAGATGTTCGAACTCCTTTTTTTTTTCGTACGATACAGGGTAAAATATTTTACCCCATAACACCCATTTTCCTTTCATATAAGACTTCAATAGCTCATAAAAGGTCGTTTACCGAAATTTTAGTAGATTCTAGATTTCTTTTCTTTCGATTTGATACCCAAATAATACCAATGCAAATATAAAGTAAAAGTCCGAGTCAGCCTTTTCCCGCAATTTTATTATTTTATTAAAAGGAGCTAACCTATCAATATTTTTAGCTTATTTTGTTCCTTAACTAATGTTCTGACTTATAGTTATAGTATCAATTTTAAATTCTAGATTTTTTTAATTTCACCTAAGTACATTCTTAAGCAACAATCAATATTTTAAAAAAATAGGAGGATACATAGTAGTGACATGTGTGACTAATAAACATGGCTCAATGCTTTTTTTGTTATTTAATGTTATTCAGGGTTATATCTGGTCTATATACCAGCTTTGATAAGTGTTTGGTACTAATATAAATTTCCACTTCGTACTATGAACATCAAAATTATTTATTTTGTTAAAATATTTCCTTTCTCTATTGTAACTGTATACGTATACCTAACAACAAAATTATTTTATTTACCTGTGTTATTGCAAATGGATGATATTTTTGTTCGAGCATATTGTTTTTCTTAAATTGTTTAACATTTCATACCGATATAACATGTTACTTTTATTATTCTTCCCTTAGTTTATTTATTTTGAATTTACATTGTATCATAGGTCAAATTTATTTGTTCAGTGTATGTTCAATGGTGTTACTATGTCCTTTGATTGAGTTAAGCTATTTCAGTTGATATTTTATAGTGTGTCTTTCTATGTTGTGATGTTACACTATTGTTTCAGAAAAAGGGTGAAGATTTGGTACCATTAAAACGTTTAAACTCGCTGCATTTGTTTGCACCTGTCCTAAGTCAGGAATCTGATGTTCAGTAGTTGTCGTTTGTTGATGTGGTTCATAAGTGTTTCTCGTTTCTCGTTTTTATATAGATTAGACCGTTGGTTTTCCCGTTTGAATGGTTTTACACTAGTAATTTTTGGGGCCCTTTATAGCTTACTGTTCGGTGTGAGCCTAGGCTCCGTGTTGAAGACCGTACTTTGACCTATAATGGTTTACATTTATAAATTTTGACTTGGATGGAGAGTTGTCTCATTGGCACTCATACCACATCTTCTTATATCTACTCAACAAAAAAATACTTCATATATCCAAAGGGAATCACCTGTTATTGTTCAGAATTAGATATCATGCATTTCTTTTTTTTTATGCTAATTCTGTGAATATAATCCGCGCTTCATGAAAAACATGTGCTTCGGTCAACGCTTTTCACACCCCAATAAAATCATAAAAAAAGCTTTCAGTTCTTAAATAACTGATCTAAAACTATTATGATAGAGGATTCTAAAACATGTATTTAAAGCAGATAAGAGACTAACACGGTCAGTTCTGTACGGTTATTCTCTGAGTCATCAAATAGTCCTACAGACACACTTAGATAATACAGGTTCAAGTACAAAGATTTTATATAGACCATGAAACGATTGAGACGTTACTTCTATCTTAAACTGTAACTACAGAACAACACACTGACATTTCAATGACTTGAAAGTGTTGCACTTTATAAATCAATTTTCTCAAATGTCATTTATATTTTAATCACTTTACGTCTATCGTTGTAGTCGTTTACCTTCTTCACATAGTGAATTTAAAACTTTCTGTTTTATATATTGATCTTATACATGTCATTGACAAGGATGGAGGCTCAGTGAAAATGACGATTTCATTATTCTGTTGTCATCTTCCAAATCTTGAGTAGTACCATACATTGTAACATCTATCCAGTCTTATAATGCACTATTTTTTGTCGCGTAAAGACGTATTTTTAACAGGTTCTGTTAGGGTTACCCTGACACCTTTCGGCGTAATTATTATCCTTGTGCGTCTACAATATGACGTTAACGTGTTTGAGTTTGTACGATATGCCAAAGCATGTTCTAATTTATATGGGGATTCTTTTCCCAATGCAGGTGCACTTTTAATTGAAAACTGTTATGAGGATGAAAGACTGAAATCATCTATTGTCGTTACACCGTCTACCGCTGTAGACGGATCTGGATGGGGCATGTAGAATGGAGAATAATGGACAAACATATAAATAATATAGAAAAAAGGCAAAAAGTTGAATACAAAAATAATGTCTAGTATTAAATGACCTTAAAGAAAGAGGTAGGGCTATTTTGCCCGTTATTGATTTCACAGCAAGGCCATTTTCAAAAAGTCTTTCAATTTTCACTTTAATTCATAGTTTCACAGCTCCATGTCTATAATACTCAAAGGTTCTAACAATAAATTATTATGGTTTATTTCGAAACAGATCATGAAATTATAAATGCCTGAAAATAGCTCTCAATTCTAACAGAAATTTGCCAATTTTGAGTTTTTATCGAAAAAATAAAACGTACTTAAATATTACCAACATTAAGTTGGAAGTAAAGCTATATTGTATTTCGGATATAAGTCAAGGAAATTTGGTTAGCAATGTCCCTCGATGCAAAGTTTTAGAAAAACAAGTAAGATTTTATGGAAACGTGTAAAATTGATGAAACATCTTTAAAAGATTTGATAAAGACTAAGTCTTTAATAGTCGATCTCCTATAGAATTTGACAACTTTTAAAAATCTTGACCCTTTGAGTGAAACAGACAAATTCGTCCTGTCTCTTTATAGTAAAAAATGCTTTTGGTGGTTGTTTATAAGTGACCGATTCAACCTCCTTGGAACTTCCAATACATATTAACATGATACTGTCAATTTCTTTAAGGGGTACCTCAGAAATTTTTGTGAAAAATCAAGAGACATACAATGTACCTTCATTATATACTAACATTTTCATTGAAATCAATTACTCTTTTTATTATTTGTAGATAAAATGTACAATTATTGGAACAATGAACGTGCTTCAAAAAACTTAATAACCTTTACACATGTATAGAAAATAAGTCCAAATATTTGGGATGATTTATATAGTGTATCACGTCATGTATGACAAAAAAATCACATTTAAAATAATTCTATAAAACTCGAAATATCTATTTTTCACATCTTCTGACAAAATGGAATCTAAGGGAAATACAATAATATTGATTACACATGCTATTGATATAATATACAAACATTATAATGGAATTAGAAACTGAAAATTTTCAGGGACGTGGTTTGAAAAACCAGTTGCAATTAAATGTTATAAATATATATAGTTTTGATCGCGTAAGGAATTATTTTTAGGTGTTATTGAGTCATGTAATGGATGCATGGGATATTTACACAACTGTATTAGTGTGAACTTTCAAAGATATACGAAATATTTCCTGAAAATATTTAAAACAAACACTTCAGTTCTCCCATTACATGTAAATGACGGCAAATCATTATAATCGGGTAATGTATAATTATTGTTTCCATCATGATATAAAAAGTAAAATAACAAAAATACCGAACTCCAAGTAAAATTCAAAACGGAAAGACTTTTATCAAATGGAAAAATCAAAAGCTTAAACACATGTATTAGCATCCAAGTTTTTAAGACAAATACAAATACGTATTATATAATTTGGTAAGAGCAGTTAGCATTGGAACAAAATTTATATGTTTTAAACTTAATTAAAAGGAGAGAAAAGATATTAAAGGGGCAATCATAAGTCGAAAATAACGGACAACACCATGGTAACAAAATATAGGTCCTCAAATCATTACACAGAAAACTAATTATCGAGCATCAAGAACCCCGCCAAAAACGACCAGCTGATACAGAATATTGAATGTTATCCGCCATCGTGTTAATGTATTTTAGCCATTTTGATCGATTTAGTGAATATAGCGTGCCATTTTAGTCAAAAAAATTTTTTTTTATTTCATTCAATATGAGAAATGTTCTTACCGATTGAAATTAAACTGATATTTACAAATATAGTCAAGCAATGAACTGACTATATGCACTCTATTACAACTTGAAATGACAAAGTTCAATCATAATCAAAATGAAAAAATATCGAAACAAACAAAAATAACTACAAGGAAGGATGGAATCCTCTGTAATGGACAACTTTTAGTGTCCCTGTTATTAATCAATTGAAAATTAACAGCGAAAGAAAGGCGGAAGATACCAATGGGATATTTAAACTCGTATGTCGATAACTAGCCGACAATGCCATAGCAAAACAAACCGAATAATGCCAAAAGTAAAACTACAGTCTACAAAACACACAATAGAATCTAAAAACTGAGCAACACGAACCCAACCAATAACCAGGAAAGATCTCGGGTGCTCCTGAAGGGTTAGCAGATCCTGCTTCACATGTGACACCCATTGTGTCAAATGTATTATCTAAATCATGCCAGTTCTGAAGTACGGAATACTATGCGCATGGTAACACCAGCAGTGATATAATAAGCATTAACGAAAAGTGTTACCTTGAAGGCCGTATTTATAAAGTAATACAATTCTTATCTGTATCAACGCAAAGCGCAATCTTAAAGGTCATGTTCCTTCAGTCGTGTCATTCTTAACTATAAATAGTGTTCATCAAATGTTAGTTCTCCACGATTAAACAAAGAAATCCAACTTATATATCTATCTATTACATACACACTTACAGTTTATTCCGTACATGTTCAATCCACTGGTATATAAACATTGCATTATGTCTGTATTTATCTATTCAGTGTGCAAATATGTTTGTGGTCAAATGTTTTTCGCCAATGTTCTAGAGCTTTAAACGAACCATTAAATATTCATGAATTTAATCATTTAAAATTAAATGTACGTTGGGCCAAAATCCTACGTCTTTTGTAAAACTGCAATCTACTTATAATTGAATCATGCATTTCAAACATTTGAGGTTAATGAGAGAAAAAGAAGAATAAAAAGCAAGTTAATTGATTCAAAATAAGTTCCTAAGCATTTGAATGTATTACTTTTATATGAGCGGTTACCATAACTACACATGTTATATAGGGGTTGCAAAACCACAATTGTTTGGACGTTACGTGGTTATCCCAACAGATATGTTATCTAAACTCTATACCACAGCGGCAACTTCCGTAGTTAGTAAAGGAATTCCGACTGATTGATCGATTTGTGGCTTACATTTTGCCATAAATTTGATTAACTGCAAAATAAATAAACAAAATACATGTAGTATTCAACTTGTTAATTATCCTTTACAATACCGCCTGGCGACCAAACAGCACCGACACTACTAATCGTTAACAATTGTTCGCTCTTTTTAATAGTTTTTCTCATTTTTTTTCATTTCTAATTGTCTGTTTTATGTGTAAAGAGTTTAAAAGGAAAAGGAGTTCACACTTACATGTAGTAAGTTAACACGTAGTAATTTTACACGTAGTAAGTATACACTTAGTAAATTTTCACTTAATAAGTTTACACTTAGTAAGTTTGTACATAGTCAGTTTACACCTAGTAAGTTTACACCTAGTAAGTTTATCCTTGACATATATGTTGTTAGGGATAACTGGTGAGATTTTACTCCTTTCTTGTTGGAAAAATATTACAATGATATTGTTATCGGCTGTCGGAAGTGAAATTAATGCTATTTAATTCAACAAATAAGGGTTATAACAAAGAAGTAACTGAATGCTCTATTAGTAAATTGTTTGATATTAACTTACATACTGTTTTTCTGTATTCATTCATACTCTGGTCAATATATTCAGTTCCGGATTTTACTGTTCTTGATTATCGTATTTTTTTCTACAAAAATAAGAAAATATAGAGTTGAATTCTATTTTTTTAATCCATAACGAAGTGAAAGTAAATGACCTTCACATTTTGCATGAAACGCAGAAGCAATCACATAAATGGAAGGAACAATAGTCAAAAGCTATATTTTATTTTACTTGGTAATGATAATGACAACTAATTTAGACTAATTGCACTCATAGGATTGGACAAGATGCTATATTTCATTTCCAATGTCGTATAATTATTTTTTATTTTTTTATTTTCTAAAATGAGGATTGAGTGCAATGCATTAATATCAAGATAATTCAGCATTGCGTTGCCTTGGAATCATACTGTTAAAATCTGGTAATAATCAAAATTATAGGAATAAAAAATATGTTGAACCTTTGTCCACCTTTAATGGTGAAAGTAGTTATGACTCTATGTACAAGTTTGATCAGTTCTTAAACTTTTGTATGATGTTTTGGATTTTCAAATATTTTGTCCTCGGTCATCACTGAAGACACATTTAATATCGAAATGCGCATCTGATGCAGTAACATTGCTACGGTTAATGTTATTCCAAAATTTAGGATTGATTAATTTCTTTCATTCAGACCATTTTTGATATTTATGATCCAAATTCCTTAATTGTATATTTTATTTCAAGCATAGTGGATGGAGTGTGTCGAAAGAAGAAAAAAAAAAAAAAAAAAACGTGTTAGGTTCGTTGTTAGTGCCATTGGTATGACATTGTTGGTATGCAAAAGCTAGTTTATTTATAGCGATGTGCTATCCATATTTATTTTTGAGGTTTGTGATGTTATATTTGTGACGATTGCCGTACGAGGAGCCGGATATTTGTGACGATTGCCGTACGAGGAGCCGGATATTTGTGACGATTGCCGTACGAGGAGCCGGATAAGCCAAACCTTTGGGTCGCCTGATATCATGCATTGCTCTGGCTATAATTCAGTTTGTTATCGGTTCGAAATGTTTTTGAAGGTCTTTGTGGAGAATCGTTTACGTTCAAATCATGTGGGAATTGCCCTTTTCAGGAAAATTCGTGGCTTAAATTGAAAGATAGATAATTTAGATTGTACATGTCGTACTCGCAATTGTTTATTAACTTTAACATCAATTGTTTGTTTTTCTTTGCGTAAATTTGCAAATGCACTTTCTACGCACTTTTGAATGCAAAATTCTCTCAATAGTAGAATATTCTGGAATTCTGACAAGCCACAAATATTCATACTACGTATATGGCTTGTCAAACGTTGCAATTTTCACAAAAATAAAAAGATATGTTCATAAAATAAAATAATTGTTCGTAAAACGAGTATATGTTCATAAAAACAAAATATCTATTCAAAAATCAAAATATGTGTTCATAAAATAAAATATATATGCATAAAAGATAAATAATTGTTCATAAAAACAAATAAATGTTCATAAATCAAATAATTGTTCATAAAACAAATAATTGTTCATAAAACAAATAATTGTTCATACAAAAGAAATGTTTGTTCATATAAGTTAAATATATATTCATAAAAAGTTGAATATATATTCATGAAAAGTTCAATATATATTCATACACGCAAAATTTTCATTAAAAAAGAATAACAATATGTCTTCATAAAATAAAATATATATGTTCTTAAAAATTTATAAATACGTTCAATAATTCGCATCATGCGATACCTCGTTGCTTTTGTAACAGTGTATTTAATTGGAAACGCACTGAAACTGGGCCGGACGGGACTCCGGACCCGGGCTTTGGTCTGAAAATCGAAGATTGTCAAGTTTCTATCTTTCTACAGGTATGAATCGACGTTCCTTATCGGCGCACTCCTGCATAGTAGGATGGCTAATGTGCTATATACAAATCTGAATTGAAAACAACGTTCAAACGTATGATTGCGTTGGATAAAAACCGCAATTTTTATACGTGTGCATGTAAAACAAATTTCTTAGTAGAGGGGTCTAAATACAGCACAAACAACTTTTTCCAAAAGACCAAAAAGTGAAAAGTATATTTTAACAAAACGCATTTGACTAACAGGTCGAACAACTGATGTTCTTAAACACTGCCGACTGCCATTGGCGATTGCCAAATAAATTGATCACCAGATGTAATATGGATTATAATAATTAATTTAATACCAAACAGAAAACAATAAACTTGCGGAAAAGATGGTATATCGCAAACATGAGGTGCAAACATTTGTACACCATATCCGGATTTTGACAATTAATGTCTCTTCAGTGATGTTAGGGATCGAAACGGTATTTGGAAGGCCATATAATTTACCTCAATTTAGGATAGACTCTTGAATTTTAAAGAGTCGAAATATATATATATATAATTCGTCTAAACAACAGCCCAACAATGTTAGATCTGTAAATTTGCGGAAGCAAATTTTTTTGTTCTGCCCTGGCCGGGGTTCGAACTCATGCTCCTGAGATATCGTGGCACCAAATCGCCTTGCACTATGCTCGACGCGCTAGACCGCTCGACCACCTAGGCTCTATAAAATAAAGCTTTCGGTGGCCGGGTGTTACCTTTCCTCGTCAGTTTTTATCTAGAGTCGTAACTCAGTACATGATATATAAGGCATGAAGATGGAATTGTTACAGATCAGCTGAATTATCTATTGTAAAGGATCGTACAAATTAATGTAAGATGCAGTCACAGAAATAATTATATTATAAGTACGTCTGAACCAGTGACGAATCTACAACAGATTTTATCCATCGGATCACCAGCAGTGATGGTGATACAAGGCTGAAAATACATTCTGTATATATAATTCGTCTAAACAACAGCCCAACAATGTTTTATATATATATAAAACGGTAACGATAAAAGCGTGCTGTACAAATACAGTGTATACATCGTGCATTACAGTTCAATCGGTTGAAGACGGATGATAATTTATGCATGTAATGATCATTATTGCTCCATGCCTAAAATATTTGATGCTAGTATATGCTAGCTGTGCGGATATATACATTAGCTTTATAGCAGTCTATAGGTTAGCACTAAAGGTTAATGCCTTATACTTCAGAGATACTGTTTATACTGGATAGATGCGTTCATTTGAAATTTATGTAGAATATGTTCAACATTTAGGGCACATTAAAGTACTATGCGGCAAATATGCAGGAAAAGAAAAAAATTAAAGCACTGTTTAGTAAGATGTCCAAATAAGTAATAGGTAGATAGCCCCTTAAATACTAGATAGAGATATGTTCTATATATATGTATAAGCACTTAGTCGTTATTTTAGAAAAGATAAAATGCTTCTAGATATGCCTTCACTACGCCCTAACCCTACCTTGCCCTCTGTCTCATTCTACTGGTTTGTATATTGTAGCAGAACAGCCGTGTGAGGTTTTCTAGCTCTATGTAGCGTTGTTGTTTCATATGGAATCTATAGTTAATGCTTGTGTTATTACAGTCCATCACAATGTGTATAGGCATGTCACAGTCAACCAAGTTCTGATAGAGCCCATTCTTTAAGTTTGCCAGGTATGATTTTATTTTTTGGCTTTCAGGTGTATGCTTATGTCTAGCGCATCAAAGTATGAAGTGTTCTAGATCTTCATCAACTGTATTACACAATGTACATATTGGGGATATATTCTTATTGTGCATAGGACTAACTGTCTGTAGCATATATGTGTGTGTTACTAGTCCGCTTTTTATTTCTCCTGTTTTCACATTAGTTGGGTTGTTTCCTGTACAACGCGGCATAACGAATGGTTATCCTGTATTTGAAGGTATTTCAATGTCTTTTTATTGGAGTGGTCTTTAAAGCACACTTTATGCCAGTATTTATATTTATTCATGTTATAAAAATTATCTAAGTTACATTTCTGTCGATGTTTATTTATTTCGCGATCGTATACTATTAAGTCCGGGCTCACATAAAATTATTGGCGTAAAAGAATATAGGTGAGTCCGGGCTGTGAACTGAAGTGACCCCGGACTTAAGAGTATATGATTCTCTTATGCAAAAAACTTGAAGTCCGGGGTCATTTTAGGTCACAACCCTGACTCAACTATTCAATATTTTAGATAATTTCGTATATATATAATAAAAAAAATATTGACACTGACGAGGGCTATTTGTTCAGCCGAAATATTTGTCAACGCGATTTTATAACATCATCTTCGTATACTACCATCTTATATTAGTACCGTTGCGCAAATCTTTAGACTTTTATGATTGTTTTCCTTATGTGCGCAGTATCGTCTATTCTAGATGATCCGGTACATATCAAATTTGCTGGTTGGTCCTTTTTATAGACTTCTATATATATATATTATCATACATCCAATTCCAGTGCTCCAAAAATTAACTTCCTTCCCCAGTAGGGTACACAAAAGGAGAACCTAATGCTAGTAAATTTAAACACTTTTCCCCCATAATATTCTCAGTCCTGGTCCGTCCCCTCTAGCCCGTGTCCGGGTTTCAGACCAAAGTCCGGGTCTGGGTCCGGAGTCCCGTTTCAGTGCGTACCCAATCAAATACACTGTTACAAAATCAACGAGGTATCCCATGTTGCAAATTATTGAACATATTTATAAATATTTAAGACCATATATTTTATTCTATGAACACATATTTTATTTGTTTGAATGAAAATTTTGCGTGTTAAATAAATATTGAACTTTTCATGAATATATATTTAACTTTTATGAATATATATTTAACTTTTATGAATATATATTAAACTTTTTGAACAATTATTTAATTCTATGAACAAATAGTTCTTTTTATGAACAATTATTTGTTTTATGCACAATTTTCTTTTTATGAACAAATATTTTTGTATGAACAATTATTTATGTTTTATGCATATATTTTATTTTATGAACACATATTTTGATTTTTGAATATATATATTGTTTTTATGAACATATACTCGTTTTACGAACAATTATTTTATTTTATGAACATACATTTTATACTTTGTGAAAATTGCAACGTTTGACACGCCATATATGTACATAAATCCAATTGTGTATGCAATTACAGTGAATAAGTAAATACAGATATTAGTATAGTAATATACATATGTAACATACTAAATTCTGTTATAGATACAACTATAGGAAACAACTATCTGGTCAAGTTAAAAAGGAAATGTTATATAGACCAGTTTTAACGTTACCTAAACATTTAATATGCTACATCTGTATCTGTATCTGTATGTATTCTTCGCCTCCAATATACGGAGATCGAGGATATACTCATTAAACCCATAACCCACTTAACATCAACTTTTACAGAATTGCTACACTATGGTATACACGTTTTGTAACTTCATATTTATTAACCCATGTTAAAATATCTCTCGACAGACAAGTTACATTCAAATCATGAGAAACACTACTCCATTGTAAGATAATTATATTAAACAACAAGCAGCAAAACGATATATAAGGTGATAGCAATTATGTTAAACGGATTTTATTTGTATTGAATACACGGTTGACCTGTAGTTTTGCGTCATTTAGTCTCTTGTGGATAGTTGTCTCATTTTCAATCATACTACATCTCCTTATTTAATGTCGTTCTCAACAAGAAACTGTCTTCGTTCTTCTTTTATGTTATAGATCAAACATGCAAATTCTTCAATACAAAAACCGGATTGTTTCGCCTAAAATCAAGCTCGTTCCCAGGTTTGTTTCGCCCTGATTCTGGTTTGCCCTGATTCTTGATCGCACTTGTCCTTTAGTGTAAAACACATTATGGTATTTGTAGAATGTCTATAGAGAATTAAATCGTCTTATGGAGATAGGAATAGGATATTTAAAGCAAATAATGATCTCGATCATGTTAAATATTGACAACAGACAACAAAGGCAATTCAGTCTGATTCAAATAGAGAAGAAAAACGTGATAAGCAACTTACAGTGAATGAATGCTCGGCTTTACCTTTCTCGGTAATTTCAGGTACTTACTATAACAACAAAATTCTTTTTTTTAAATGAAGATCAAGGGTTTTCTTTTTTTAATTTAACCAGCGCTTTCGAAGGTATTGGTTAACTCCCTTCGTCCTTTAATCTGGTATACAGTTATTTGCCTCAAGATAATTCAAACGAAAACCTGTTTAATAACCTCAAGTCATTATGTAATACCTTCTATTTAAGTGAGGTTCGGGTTGCCATTACTTCAGTTTTATCTGATGTTTGTTGTGATTTCGTTATGTGTTTCTATTGACCACATTCAACAGTGGTTTTGGTGGGATTGCGTTGCTCTATTGTTTTAAGTATTTTGTGGACCGTTGTTTGACTTATTCAATATTTATGGTGGCCGGTTAAGGCCGTTTCGCGTTTTCGCGTTTTCGCGTTTTCGCCTTTCATATTCTATAGGGCGAAAACGCGAAATCGCGAAGTCGAAAACGCGAAAACGCGAAGTCGAAAACGCGAAAACGGGAAATCGCGAAGTCGAAAACGCGAAATCGCGAAGTCGAAAACGCGAAAACGCGAAGTCGAAAACGCGAAAACAAAAAACGGGTGTACCTCAAGGATCCGTTTTAGGACCTGTGTTGTTTTTAATTTTTATAAATGATCTTCCTTTGTCTAATCCTAATCATAACACTGATTTATTTGCTGATGATAGCACCATATCAGTCATTGGACAAAACAAAAGTTGCATCAGTCAAAAACTTAATACGGTTTTACAAGATATTTTTCGCTGGTGTGATGACAATAAAATGGCTGTAAATGTATCTAAAACGAAAGCTATATGTATTGGCTCTAAACAGAAGCTTTCAGTTACATCAAATGAAAACATTAATCTTGCTATAAATGAACAACAAATTAAAGAAAGTACATGTGAAAAGGTTCTAGGTATTTTTGTTGATGCATCTCTATCTTGGTCTTCTCATATTGATTATATAATAAAAAAAGTTAACTCTTCTTTATCTTTACTAAAAAGGATAAAGAAATATTTAAATCACAAAGCTAGACAACTGTTTTATAACGCTTACGTTTTATCTCACTTAGATTATTGTTGTTCAATATGGGGAAACTGTAATAACTTTCTATTAGACAGTTTACTAAAACTGCAAAAGAGGACAGCAAGAATAATTTTAGACGAACATGATTACACCAAACCTTCAAGCAAATTATTTCACGAATGTAACATTGTGCCGATTACACAAAGAATACATTATCATAAATCATTACTAATGTATAAGGCAAAACATGGCTTAGCTCCAGAATATATGTCCAGTCTTATTTTATCAGCTTCTGCAAACCAAAAATACAATACGAGATTTTCGTCCTCAGATAATTTTATAATTCCAAAACCAAATACAGAGTTGTATAAGTCTAGTTTCTCGTACAATGGACCAAAAGTATGGAATGCTCTTCCTAATTCAATTAAAAATCAAATACAGTATTAGAATTTAAACATAACTACAAATCTATGTACTTTTAATATTACCATGAAATTTGTACTGTAATGCCATATAATAATTGTTTATTGTATTTAAATTGTATTACACATCTTTATTTATCATTATTATTGAATATATATTGTTTATTTTTATGTAATTATTATTGTATTAAGAGAGCCTTATTGAAAATTGGTGTAATCCAAATGAGTTACTCTCTCTAAATAAAGATATTATTATTATTTTCGTGTTTTCGACTTCGCAATTTCGCCTTTTCGCGATTTCGCGATTTCGCGTTTTCGCGTTTTCGCGTTTTCGCGATTTCGTCTTTTCGCCTTTTCGCCTTTTTACGATATACATGTTATTATAACATAACATTTTAAATATAATTGGAGACAAGACTACAAAGTATGTCATTCAAATGATTGTCATATAAATTTCATATCTGTGGTTTACTTTAAATATTTTAATAAATTAGACAATTCCTTTACATTCTTTGTTTCAAATACTCTAACAAGTCATTATCTTTTAAAAGCGTCAAATTTATAAGTTAAGCCACAATGTAAACTATAGGCGGTTTTGTTGTTGTAATTATATTTTGTTTATATACATCTATTGTTTACATGTGTATATTAGTAGATTAATTATGTTTTAGTCATGTAGTTGATATTGTATTTAGAGAGCCTTATTTAAAATTGGTTTAATCCAAATGAATTACTCTCTTTAAATAAAGATATTATCAGTATTATTATTATTATTATTATTATTATTATTATTATTATTATTATTATTATTATTATTATTATTATTACTGAACAAATTTAAAACAGATGCATTTGTATAAAATGCCTTTGAGTATACAATTTGCTTGAAATCATATTTTGACATTTTAAAATATATTTGTTAATTGACCAGATTCAGTTTCTCTATTTGTTTTGTTAATCTGGTTCTGACACGGGAGGATTGTTGTTATTGTCTACCGCATTCAACAGTATATCCCTTGTCCCTTGGTGTCTCCTGTACATGAACAAATTTCCATCTTTGAAAATTTGAAATATTAATCAATGCGTTTAGTAATATATGGGAAACACATTCTACATTTACATGAATTTTCCATAAATCCAGGTTACTTTTGTTTAAATTAAAAGAACATGCGACAGGTTTAGGATATCTTTGCTAAGATCAACCTACGACAGTTTTGAGGCGAGGTCTTGGATAGTCCTAAGAGAATCATAAGACATGTCATAAGATATTCTAGTATCTTATAACAGGTCTTAAGATAGCTTCATGAAACCGTCCCAAGTTTTATTTGACAAAAGTCTTATCTCCACAATGTATTAAATTTTAAACTTTTTCACACAAGCTAATTTAAATATTAAAATTTTAGATTCACAACAAGAGCATTAAATGAAAGATTATGTATTTTAAGTAACCATGGCGATAATAATGATTAATTTCATTTATTTTAAAATGTCCAAACTATAACTTCCAGCAAATTGTATGTTCAAAGGCATTTTATACAAATGCATCTGTTTTAAATTTGTTCAGTAATTGTCAACAAAGAATGTGAAGAAATTGTCTAATTTATGAAAATATTAAAAATACGTCACAGATATGAAATTTATATGACAATCATTTGAATGACTTATACTTTGTAGTCTTGTCTCCAATTATATTTAAAATGTTATGTTATAATAACATGTATATCGTAAAAACGCGAAAAGGCGAAAAGGCGAAAAGGCGAAAACGAGAAAACGCGAAAACGCGAAATCGCAAAAACGCGAAAAGGCGAAAACGCGAAAAGGCGAAAAGGCGAAAACGCGAAATTGCAAAACGCGAAAACGCGAAAACGCAAAATCGCGAAAACGCGAAAACGCAAAAAGGCGAAATCGCGAAAACGCGAAAACGCGAAGTCGAAAACGCGAAAACGCGAAGTCGAAAACGCGAAATCGATTTTAACAAACACTTGGAATTCATAACAATATATTATAAGACAAAACAACAAGTCTCGTAAAATATTTAAACCAGTGCAATTTAATTTAACTTTAATTTCACTAAGTTATCATAATGACAACTAATGTAGACTAATTTCACTCTTAGGACTGGACAAAATGATCAATTTCATGTACAATCTCGTATATTTTTCGCGTTTTCGACTACGCGTTTTCGCGTTTTCGCGTTTTCGACTTCGCGATTTCGCGTTTTCGCGTTTTCGCCCTATAGAATATGAAAGGCGAAAAAGCGAAAACGCGAAAACGCGAAATGGCCTTAACCAGCCACCACAAATATTTGTGTTTATGGTACTTGGTTTTCCCGTTGCCTTGGTATCGACTAACCTTTCACAAAATTTATGATCCTCATCATTATGTTCCAAAATTAAAATGTAAAAACATAAAATATTTTATCAATTAAAATGTAGCTGTATCTTAAACAACAGATTAACCCTATGGAACTCTGTATAAAGTATTAAACTATTTCGTAGCACTTTCCCGGTATGCTTATGTTACACAAGAAACCACATTTATTCGATGCTGTTATTTTAACAAACACTTGGAATTCATAATAATATATTATAAGACAAAACAACAAGTCTCGTAAAATATTTAAACCAGTGCAATTTAATTTAACTTTAATTTCACTAAGTTATCATAATGACAACTAATGTAGACTAATTTCACTCTTAGGACTGGACAAAATGATCAATTTCATGTACAATCTCGTATATTTTTTTTCATATTTTATTTTTCATATTGAAGATTGAGTTCAATGCGTTAAAATATTTAAGCATTGCGTTGCTTTGAAATCGTACTGTGTAATTCTGGCAATGATCCAAATTATAAGAAAGAAAAGAAATATATGTTGAACCTTTGTCCACTTTAATGTTGAATGTAGTTATGACTCTATATTCTGATATAGAGATAAAAGTTTGATCAGCACTTCAACGTTTGTATTAGGTTTTGGGTCTTCAAATATTTTACTTTTATCACTGAAGACTCATTTATTGTCGAAATGCGCATCTGGTGCAGTACAATTGGTACCGTTCATGTTTTCCAAAATCTAGGATTGTTTTTTTTTTTTTTCTTTTAAATAGACCATAGTCTATTTTTATGATCAAAATTCCTTAATTGAATATCTTATTTCAAGCAAAAAGGATCGAGTGTATCGAAAGAAGAAAATAAACTAAACGTGTTAGGTTCGTTGTTGGTGCCAGTGGTAGGAAATTGTTGGTATACAAAATGTTTTACCTAAAGAGATGCTGTCAATTTCAATATGCGAGGTTTGTGATCTTATAGTTTGTGACTGTGGCCGTATGAGGAGTCGGATAAGCCAAAACTTCGGGGCACCTGATATCATTCACGATTCGCATTGCCCTAGCAATAATTCGGCGGTGTATGTTCGAATGTTTTTGAAGGTCTTTGTGGAGAATCGTTCACATTCTAATCATGTGGGAATTGCCCTTTTCAGAAAATGCGTGGCTTACATTAAAAGATAAATAATTTAGATTGTTTATCAACTTTTACATGAATTATCTTTCTTTGCGTAAATTTACAAAAGCGCTTTCTTAGCACCTATGAATGCAGAATTTTCTCAATAGTAGATAATTCGGGAATTCTGTCAAGTCACACATATTCATACTACGTACATAAATCCAATTGTGTATGAAATTGCAGTGAATAAGTAAATACAGATATAAATACAGTAATATACATTTGTAACATACTAAATTCTGTTATAGATACAAATAAAGGAATCAACTATCTGGTTATTCTAAGTTAAAAAGGAAATGTTATATAGACCAGTTTTAACGTTACATAAACATTTAATATTGCTACATCTGTATCTTTATATATTCTTCGCCTCCAATATAAGGAGATCGAGGATATACTCATTTGACCCATAACCCACATAAAATCACCTTTTACAGAATTGCTACAATATGGTATACACGCTTGTGTACCTTTATCTTATTTATTAGCTCATGGAAAAATATCTCTCGACAGACAAGTTACATTCAAATCACAAGAAACACTAGTCTATTGTAAGATGATTATATTAAACAGCCAGCAGCAAAACGATATTTCTAGTGATGGAAATGATATTCAACCGATTTTATTTATATTGAATACACGGTGACCTCTAGTTGTTAACATCTACGTCATTTGGTTTCTCTGAATAGTTGTCTCATTGACTATCATACCACATCTTCTTATCTTATATCGTTCTCAGAAAGAAACTGTCTGCTGTCTTCTTACAATGTAATAGATCTAGATCAAACATGCAAATTCGTTTACACGATATCCGGATTGTTTCGCCTAAAATCAAGCTCGTTCCCAGGTTTGTTTCGTCCTGATTCTGGTTTACCCTGATTCTTCTTGTTCGCCCTTGTCCTTTAGTGTAAAACACAGTATGGTATTTGTAGAATGTATAACATCGTCTTATGGAAATAGAAATAGGATAATTAAAGTAAATGATGATCTCGATCATGTTAGATATTGACAACAGACAACAAAGGCAATTCGGTCTGATTCAAATAGAGAAGGAAAACGTTAGAAGGAACTTACACAAATGCCCAATCAGTGAATGAATGCTCGGCTTCACATAACTCGGTAATTTAAGGTACTTACTATTACAACAAAACTGATTTTTCAAAATGAAGATCAAGGCTTTTCAACATTTTGTAAATTCAAATTCTTTGTATTTTATTTTTATTTAAACAGCGCTTGTGCTGTTAACTCTCAAGTAAGTAAAATTTTAACTACTGTTATTGGTGCAGGTATTGGTAAAATCCCTTCATCCCTTAATCTGGCATATAGTTATTTGTCTCGTCTCAAGTTGATTGAAATTTAAACCTGTTTGAAAAAAAAACTAAAGTTTGTAACATACGATCTTCTCGTTTAGTGAGGTTCGTGTTGCTTTTATTTCAGTATTCTATGAAGTTTGTTGTGATTTCATTTGAATGGTATGTATTCTTTCTATTGACCATAATCTTCACTGGATTTTGGTGTTGTTCGTGTTGTCATATTTTAGTAAATGTTTTCTGGACCAAAGTTTGTCTTATTCAATATTCATTTTTATGGTATTTGGTTGTCCCGTTGCCTTGGTATCAGTTAACCTTGTACGAAATTCATGATCCTCATCATTTTGTTCCAAGATTTACAAATTAGTAGCATAGTTTAAAATGTTAAAACATTTATCATTTTATCAATTGAAATGTAGAAATATCTTAGTCTGCAGTTTAACCCTTTAGACCTCTGTATTAGATATGAAAAGTACATTTTGTAGCACTTCTCTAGTATTGTTTTGTTGCATATGAAACCACTTACATTCGGTGCATTTATTTAAACAAACACTTGGACTTATTACAATAAATCATACATGTACGTTAGACAAAATATTTATACCAGTGCAATTAAATTTGTAATAAGTATAAATTTCTTTCGAAAAAAAGTCTCGTTAAATAGTTATACCAGTGCAATTAAATTTGTAATTAGTATGAATTTCTTTTGGACAAAACAACAAGCCTCGTAAAATAGTTATACCAGTGTAATTAAATTTGTAATAAATATGAATTTCTTTTGAAATTAGATATTGGATTTACAAATATTTTGTTCATAACGTCACTGCTCAGACATCATTTGTCGAAACGATCGACTTTGAACACATGCTTCATTTCACTATATATTCTGACAATGGTTAGCTCTTAAGCATTTTTTTTTAGATTAATTGCCAAGAATGTCTACTTTGTATGTTATTTTTCTTAGTAAAATGGAATATGATATTATAGATACCAGTTTTCATGTTATCCAAACAGCTTATATTGCTACAATATGGAATACACCTTTTTGTAACTAATCTTATTTATTTAAAACATTGTAAAGCTTAAAAATATTTGTTGATATTATAATATTAACATAAAAAGATAGGCTTAGATTTTCTCCATTGTATTGTTTCACATTTTTCATGCCGGTACTTTTATAGCTAGTTATATGGTATGGGGTTTTTGCTCATGTTTGAAGACCGAACAGTACTGTAGTATTTTGGTTCCTTGTGCTTTGGTGAATAATGTCTCATTTGGCAATCGTACTAAACTCGTTATTTTTTTACATTGACCATTTTTAATTAACTAGCTGCAGTAATAATTCTGCAATAATTCCTTTTACTGTTGTAATGTTTCATATATATAAGTGAACGATTTGACTTTTTTATGAAATCTATTTTCTTGCTGAGGAAAGCATTTTTAGTAATTGATGTTTTATTCTCAGATATTACTTACAAATCTAAAAACGCCTCTGCAAACATGAGTATATCAAACTGATAAAGGAAATATAATAGCACTGAAATAAAAAATAGAGTAAAAAGCAAAAAAGAGAAGGAGTATTTTAAACTAGAAATACGTATAATTTATAAGGATAATTTATAATTCCTGGCAATAATTGTATGGCCTATGGTCTATTATTTAAAAGATTATAGAAGAAAATACGTATTTTGTATATGTTCAAGAAAATGTTGATACATTATTGCAACTTTGAAAAGTTGTTTGTAATAATTTGTATCGAAGGACATCCGGAACCAGGACGAATACAGTTTGAAGTGGGGTAAGTGTTGCTCAATCTTTAGTTATTATGCAGTGTTTTGAAGACTGTTGTTTGTATTTCGTCGTTTTTTGTTTTTTGTAATGATTTTGTCGGTCTCACGTTTACTTTTGCTTATGATTTTTGATTCAACGTTTGGTATCGTCCGCCTCTGAATTTAATTCAAATGATTACACATTGGTTTGGTCTCACAATATCTTCTGCCTTGGTGTGTTATTCTTACTAAAACATATAATGCGGATAACTTCCAATAATCGATTGAAGTGTATTGATAGTTTTATTCTTTCAAACTTGTCTAGGTTCGAGGTGATTTGTAACTAGACATACGAATAGACACTTGTCTAAGGGACTTATCATTTTTTATCTGGGAGGGGGGCTGGTCAAAATGCAGGGGGGATCAAGTTTTCTTCTGTATGTGGACAAGGGGGGTTCAAATTTTTTTATAAATTCAAAGTGGGGGATCAATATTTTTTGCACTTGGGAATAAGTAGTTCACATACTTTAAGAGACAAAATGTCAAGAAGAACATTACAACAGTCAAATCGAAATATATTTTAAACACCATTCATATACAATTAAGTAAGACATCACAAGACTTTGGTGATGTAGGAAGCTGCCATTTTGTGTCATTTTGTCCTGTATAAAATGCATAGGTGCTTCATAATCCGAATAATTCAGTTGTTATATTTCACTCATGTCGATCACTAAATTAACAAGCATTATTGCCAATGTATCTTTTTGTTTTCATTACAAGAGCCCTTTGGTCCATTTATACTTCTCACTCCCTCAAAATTTGTACTTTTTAGGCTAATAAATAAAAAATTTGAGGTTACTTTCACACATTTATGAATGAAATGTGACAATAAATGAGTAATTGAATTGTTCAAGCTGAAAGCATGAACTATCCATATAAAAGTTTAGCAACTCATTGGAGGTTTCAATAAGGTCATACATAAAACTTAAGTTTAAGCAGCGTTCAAGAGAGGAAAATATAAATAATGTGTGTTACTGTTTCAAAAAGTTTACTTTTTAATGTATATTTTTTACAGAGTTACTCAGAATCAAGTTTTCTTTAATAGCCCAATATAGGAAATAAGAAAAAAAAAGTCAGAAAAAGCTACCCAAAGCACTGGCTTGCTCTACCTACTAATATTCATGGAAGAGCACTATTTCAAGGCAATTTTCCCTCAAATAAATTTTGGGACTCAATCCACTGAGAATATTTCATTTTCAATATTTCCTTGAAGTAACATGATAAGTAAATTGCATGTTAAAATTTTGGCATGTTTAATAGAGGGGGGATCACATTTTTTAAATGTTTTTACAGGGGGATCAAATAAAAATAGTGAAATATTATGGGGGGATCAAGAAATTTTGTATGTATGATTTCAAAATGACCAGCCCTCCTCCCAGGTAAAAAATGATAAGTCCCTAATGGTGAAGATCGTATTTTGACCTATTATTGTATTTCTGCGTTTTTTTTTTTTTTTTTTTTTATCGATCTCATTGGCTAGAACACCTACATTTTTATTCATGTTGACTTCCTCTGTCAGCCTTATGCTTAGCAAGGATACATTTTGTTTTGAACATGTTTGTTTTCGTCTGAAAGATCTTTCATTGGAAAATAACAAACAATATGGAATATACTTGCTTGGACGTCGACCAGTATAATGTGACGGGTACCAATTTATTAATTGTACTTATAAACTTTAACTATTTCTTCACGTTCTAAAACGTTATATTTTGTATGCCATTCATTCCTAAATTTCACTCTACTATGAGATATAAAAGATGGAATCTGTGCATTCCTGTTCAGGATTATTTTTATGATTTTTATTCAGCATCATATCACTGATAACTGTCAAAATAAACCATAATGCCAGTCATTTTTATTATTGTGGTAACATTTACTTTGGGAAATATTGAAATTGTATTTGTTATTTACTGTTATGAGACGACCCCCGTAATTATTACTTTCATTGAACGAGTGATGTTTTTGACTCGTATGTACATTTTTGATTGTGTCATATGAACGTACTTATCTGCAAAGCTTCCTCAAGTCATATTGGTATAGGGAATTACAAGTTTTATGTCAGAACATTTTGTTCGACTACATAATTTGTCGAAATTCGTTGACAGGCAAGCACCTGGCCTTCAATCAGCACTATCTTCAGCCCACGGTACTGAAGTGTTTTCATTGGTCGAACAGTTACGGAAGGTCACGATTATTTTTAGCTCATCGTAAAGAAGTTTAATTATTATATTCTATTTACGGAACAAACATTTCAACAAATATAAAGTTACTTGAGCGTGATTTTGAACAATTATTTTATAAAAATAAACATTTCGTCGGCCGAAGTGGGAAAAATCGTCAATGATTTTCATTGGATTATTGCATAAACTTGCAGTTGCACAGTTGAAAATTGCACGAAAACTGCACGAAAACTGCACAAAAAATGCACTAATTTTAAGTACAAGTATAAAAACCCAAAACGCAATGTTTGACGTCATTTTAGTCAAAGACGTTCAAATCTAGTAGGAGATATTCTTTAGAAAGTAAGAATAATAGTAATTTATTTTACTTTTTGTAAAGGTTTCAACATTTAAAGAACACATAATTGTTTAAAAATGATTTACGCAAATTCTACCAAATTTTCGGAAAAACTTGAGGAAACTATCAATATTATGGAAATACTACATGTTTTATGATAATGCTTTAAATTTATCTAGAAATACTAAAACCATAGAGATTTCGTATAAATATTTTTCTTGTTGAGAAATTTAGTACGTTGGTAATACTTTTTGCTGAATCACTGTGCCAAGGCCGATTATGCGGTCTCATGTACTTGAACAATTTTGACCCAATTTAACGCCAATATTCTATTTACATAATCAATCAAAATTTAGAAACATATTTTATTTATGTTACTGGTAAAGGAATCCAGTAAATTTAAAGCAAAGACTTTTGTAAAAGTTTAGCGTTTTTAGTAGGGTTTTCAGACAGTGAGACACAGGAAAATGCACATTACTAGTGAAGGAAACTAGTACAAATTTCCATACATTCTTACTAAAAACTACAACTTTATAAGTCAATCAATGGTATTAGAACAACATATAAAAGTAATTGTTAGTAAAAGATATAATACTTGTTAGTAAAATACTAGTCATTTGATAAGTTTAGAAAAAAGGAACATTTGTTAGTAAACAATAATGAACAGATAATTTTAAATTATTGCCACTTTTGTCAATTTCTTTTGCCGTTTTGGTCACAATTTGAGACAATCGTTTTTAGTCAAAGGAAACTAAAACACAGTTTCAACAAAGAATTATTTAATAGAATTTTACTTGATATTTTTTAACTTTACTGAATTTCACATATTATTGTAAAGGTCAGTTTGGCAAATAATGAGACATACGTTTTTAGTGAGAGGAAACTAATACAAAGTCCCTACCAAAACTCATATTATTAACATTTTCACTGAATCATTGAACTACCAGTTTAGGAAACCTTGTAATAATCAAGTTTGGAAAATTTTAGACATTAGTTTTTAGCCAGTGGAAGCTATTACACTGTTTAAACAAAAATTACCCCTTTTATTTCTTAGAACCTATCATATATTTTTCTTGAATTACGTCTCACTATAATTAGCGTGAGGTCCGATGTACTTTTAATACATGAATACCCAATATTTTGTCCTGTGAGGTCGGATGTACTTTGATACATGAGCATCTAATATTTTTGTCTCATATCTGCTCATATTCTCAACAAACGAGAGAACATCATAGCAGTTATTGTTTTACTCTTTATGAGTATTTATATAATATTTGAATCAACCTTTTTAAAGATACCCTAGGCAACTGTCTAGAAATTCACTAAAGGTGTACTGAGTATTGATAATTGGAAAGTTGTTTTTATTGGTCTTGAGCTAGACTAAATTGTGATCTCAACTATTTGTTACTGTTATGTTGTTGTTATAATATATATAATATATATGTCTCAAAATAAAGCATTAGCAACTTCTGAATTGTTTGGTATACATTTGTGATATCAATCTAACGAATACCCTTAAAGTTCGCTATAGATATTTGGATAGGAGTTTAGGCTTGACCCTATGACACAAGTAAAAAGAGGTCTGTCATCGTTCGTTCTAGATCTAGATAGAGAGTAAGTGGTTTAGGATTCGTCTGGATTTATATATCAGAGGTTTCGGTGTACGTGTTTCTACCTTTTTCTCCATTGACCCGCTACAATAATAAGGCCCGAAAAAATTGTTACCACGGACACATTGTCGTCTGAAATGGCAGGTGTCCTCCCCATATCACCAGATATGACAAATACCTCGCATACGACACATTCAAATCATCATACTGGTGACAATAGTAACCTAGCATCTCTTTTTAAATGTAAACCAATAAACTGCAAAACCTATAAAATTTTGATAACAGAGATAGATGGCCAATTTACTAGCAATTTAACTACAAAATCTTATTATACCAGAAGCTACTATCTTAGTTGTAAATCAACAAATCTCGTCTACGAATACGTGTGTAACATTTGTGGATTGGTATATGTCGAATAAACAAAAGGAAGGCTTAATAAACTTAAGTGCGGCCATAAATCAGACATTAACAACAATACAAATTACATTTTTTACCAGGATTTTAATCAGTCTGATCATTCAAGCATTTCTATGCGAAATCGCATCATCAAAAAAATATACAACACTCATCTTGTAACACCTCTCCGTAGACAAATGGAATTTGATTCGGGAATTGGGAATTATAATATGGTTGCAATGACAAAATTGATGGTATAGGTATTCAATCAAGTCCTTCCTGTAGCTCGATGAATGTGGTGAATATTTTCAACTCTGCTACTCGACGCAGACGTAGTCATGGTCATCGTCATTATGCATTACCAACTCTCCATGATGTCTCTATTTATGACTTTGTGTCATTTATACAAAAGCTTTTGGGTATTCATTTATTTTCATCTGTTGCTACGTTTGCTTATTTTCATCCGCGGAAGGAGGGGTGGGTTTCAGGATGATTTTTTTCTTTCCAAACTGATCAGTTATTTTCATCTGTTTCTATGCATGTGCTTATTTTTCTTTGCCGTGAGAAAATAAATTTTCACTTTTGTACACATGCATATGTATCCTCAACTATCCTGCATTTTATGTTGCAGAATATTTATTATCATCCTGTCTTGTGCAAAATCATTTATTTTCAGTTCTTACCAGGCAAAGGTATTCCTTTTCAAAATCATCCTGCCCCTCCCTTTCAACTAAAAAACTCCAATGTTTATCCCCTAAGAAATAATGTTTTTATTTTGTAATCTTCAACATATTGAAATTAAGAAGTGTTATGTAGATATAGATATTGTTATTTTATGTTGGGATAAAAAGAAATGATGTAAATAATAAATTTGAGCTATACTAACCTCGTCCAATGGAGAGCACAATGCCTCTTTCCATGAAGACATGTTGGACCTGTTGCTCCTTCAAACGGTGGTTTTTCGTTCTAAAATTAATTGTGAACTGCTTAACTGGATGGTATTTAACGTTTTACCGTTCGCTGACTACTGTATTCACGATTGTTTCGTTCAAGTAAATAGTTTTCACAAATAACAATATTATCAATATCACGACAGGACACAAATTCACACAACATTATCATCTTATCGCAATGAATTTCTTTTATACTCAAAGATATTTTACAACAAGGAGTTTGAACACTAAATTCAGTAAAAAGCTTTGGTAGCACATAGCTTTCTGCTAAATTATTTTCACTGAACATTTTTTCACTTCTGAACTGAAGAGCTCTAAATAGACAAAAGGGAGATAATTCGATTAGTAAGGAATATTGCACAATGATAATTTTTTAGAAATTAATTTCACACATTTCTAGGTAGATTCCCCGTAATTGTTTTGGATTTTTGATAAAAACAAGACTGAAATTAATTGTTCTTGTGTTTCCTTTTAATAGATACAGCCGCATAAGTTCACAGCACTACACCAAATATTGTATTTTTTTCAAAAATTCCAACATTCTCCCTGTTACCATGGTTACCAACCAATATATATATATATCGCTTATTTCTGACTTGGCTATAAGGATCTTCATCTCCGCCCATTTTCAGAAAGATCGGTGACTATGTGTGCCAAAAAGTTTAAGAGGTTACAGAGAATGGGTATTAAATTTACATACATCAATTAAAAAGATTCAATTCAAGATATATAAAAGACCAAAACTGAAGGAATCGCATGAACTCCAAAAGGAACAAAACCGGGTGCGATGACAGGGTTAGCGTTTTCGTAATGCGAATCCACATTAACACATGTACTAAATGTGAGAGGCAATTCTGTATGAATCTTAGATTTACAGTTGAAAGAGTAAAAGAGAGAAGAAAGATACCAAAGGGACATTCAAACTCATAAGTCGAAAATAAAGTGTCAACGCCATTGCAAAAAAGGACCAACAGACAAACAACAGTAACTGTACATAAGACGCAACATAGAAATCTAAAGGCTGGGCAACACGAACACCACCAAAAACTGGGGGTGATCTCAGGTGCTCCGGAAGGGTAAGCAGATCCTGCTCCACATATGTCGACCGTCGTGAATACACAAATAAACACGTTGTTTTCATTTATCGATGATGGCATGAACGTAAAATATTAATTCTTTTTGATACGGATTTTAAAGTTCTATAATCACCACGTGACCTTTGTAGTAATCAACAGAAAAGCACACTTGATACAAAACGTTCATCAACTGCAAATATAAAAGTAAAATAGAGATTATTTAGTGCGCGTGACATCTGTATCCGTAATAAGACTCATCGGGTTCTTTCGAGACCAAACGTACATCAACTGTCAACGTATACCTATATTACAGATTATTCATTGCGCATATCATCTAATAACAGAATTCGCTTCATCAGGTAGTCTCTAAACTAAAGTCAAATATTTAAACGTTTTAACAGTCAAAACAATCAAAGTGAGGTTTTACTGAAGGTGTTGCAACCGTAGTTAAAGTACAATTAAGGATGGTCGTTACTTTTTTTTTTTTTAACTTTTTGTCAGATATCTAGTTTTATCCGTCTAGTGCCAATACAAATTTTGCTCGCTAATCCCTACTTTTCTTTTTATAATGATATAACATATAGATTGAAAAGCCATTTTTTGAAAATCTTGTAAATCTTTGTTTTTCATAGTTTTTGAAAAACAGAGAGTGCCAATGTTAAATGTATATAAAAATCTAAAGAGAATCATTTCCCATCAAATTTTTAAATGAAAATATCTCAGAAGCAAGGACACGGACCTTTCAATCTTTTGTGCTCTTTAAGTTCCGTTATTGATATACTATCAATATATATTAGTTTTAAAAAAGCTTGTTATTTTTAAACAGAGGAGCGAACATCCTTAACAATGTAAGAACTGCAACTATAAATTTAGAATGTAACATTTGCATCATGAAGTTTAGGCTACCAGACGGAGTTTACCGTCGTCGGCTAACAAACAAACAGCGGCTCTCTGTATTGGGAATGAATAAAACTATATATTTCTCACATGTGTCTCAATACTTGGGTATTGACCGTAGAGGATATTTTAAGCAAAACAGTAGGAATAATTTGCTTCAATAAATAAGAATGTATGCCTTTTCATCAAAAATATGCCAACATACAAGAAATTTCTAAAATTTGAAATTTGAATTTTTATATTGAATAAAGTCAATATTAAATATCAAACAAGAATTCTTCTGTGAATTAAAATTCAAATGGAATTGCTTTTAACATCATAGAGTAAACATTAGCATGTCATGACGGGAAAACTGGCAAAAATATCCTTTAGCTCTATCAAATTATTACGGAAATACAGTCAAGAAAAGCACGTTGAAATGCCATTAAGCTCCGGATAATTCAAAATTTAAATGCATCCTTGAAAATTGTGAAAAACTGAAATTAGATGTCATATTAAAACAGGTGATTTATGAATACGCCCGTAGCGTACTTCGGTACTGACATTCTTTATAACAAACCTTTCTAAAATTATCCGGTAATAAATTTTGAAATTATAAAGAAACTAAGGTTTCAACTCCCTCAGGCAAAGTTGACCGTAGATGACTTTGTCTAATTTTTTAGGTACTTTTAGGTCATATAGCTCTTCAACTGTTTCGGTTTTTATCCATCCTCGGATTTCAAATATTCGGAATTGACCGTTCCTGATGCTAGAAAAGCGCTTCGTACGCATGAGTTAAATAACGTGTTGTTTTTATTGTTTATATAAACATATTTCTATTTCTGCATCATTCATATCTCAATCGATACGCACATGCATGTTCATATTATACAGATTAACAGGGGTGTATTTATAACGCAAAATCTGCTCCAGCAGGAGTATAAGGAAGGACGGATTAAAACCGACGCTACACAATGTTTATGGTCACCATCCCTAATTGTTTGATCTTTGTGATGTGCCTGTGTCCAACCAACGAGGAACATATTTGTGCGTTCTTGTATTTTAGGTCTCAACTCCTTATCGCAAATTGTCCTTAAATGAATTAAGCTGTTTTGTTTGTGGCCTTTGGTCATATAGCACTTATACTTTCCAGGGCTTATACATCATTGGCTTGCAATTGTTTTGGTTAGGAGCGTTCCTAGTGAAGATAAACCTAGAGAAGCGCTTCGGACGGACGACTTTATATTTAGCGTGAATTATTTAGGATAACGGTCTGTACATTTACCGATTGTGTCCTATATTTCCTTATTTATAAATTATAGAATTATAACAGGGGTCTTTAAAATCATATTTCTGTCATGACACTTTGACTGATTCTGGACAAACATATAGGGCGATGACTGCATAGCAGACGGCACCTACCCTGTTGACGCATCCGGTCTTGGTCCTGTAAAATTCCTTGTATGATTGTTCAGTAAGTTGTTTTCACTTGGTCTGTACATTCAAATTGAACATCGGTAAACTAATGTTTACTCCTATTTGATATTCCTCATGACTTTTCTTCAATCTTTAATAAATGTTTGTTGTGTTTACAAATACCTTGTAGCTGATGAAATTCGAAATGAGGATACAACTGACACCGAATTATTTCCTAAATCAATTTTGTATGTTGTATATGAATACGAATGAATTCCCTATCCCTCGATAAAAAAGGGAAGAATAAGTATTGATTTGCTCGTATACAGAACTAAGATGAGAAATAATTCAAAACCAGCTGGTATTTATATAATCGCCTACTGTATAAATAAGTTTCAAAACAACTATAATAGAAGGTGAAATATCATATTTATAGACTGCAAGCATATTTTGACAGTTAAGCCTCCAAAGAAATACTTCCGTATCATTTCCGCGCACAGTAAACTCAAAGTATTATTTTCATTTCAAAATTAGAAGTAAAATAATATTTATCTTATAATAAGCTGTATATGACGAAAGTTTTACGAAACCTCTTTCTCAATTATTTACATCCGCTTTTTTCAGCAATCGCAGCCTGGCTTTAAAGTTATTGCGAAACTACCTATTCTAGAGGTGGCGTGAATCAGATGTGGATACTAAAAAATTCCAAAGATCTTTTAGAGTACATACGATCTAAGGCTCTTTCCTCTTGCAATAATATCAAAACATTTGACTTTTCTACACTTTACACAAGTATTCCCCATTCCAAACTTAGACATACTGAAAGAGTTGGTCTTGCTTTGTTTCATAAAAAAGAAAGGCCTACGTAGATACAAGTTTCTTGTCTTAGGGAGGGATAAATCGTGCTTTTTAAAAAAATCACTCTGATTCAAACAAAAAATCCTTTGAAACTAACATTATCAAGATGCTTGATTTTGTTTTATTGACAACATATTTGTTACGTTTGGAGGACGTGTTTTTCAACTAACAATTGGCATTCCAATGGGAACCAACTGTGCTCCTCTTCTTGCCGATTTGTTCCTTTATTCATATGAGGCTGACTTCATGCAGGAACTTCTTAGGAAGAGAGAAAAAAATTATCAGAATCCTTTAACATCACTTTCCGCTATATAGATGATGTTCTCTCACTAAATAATTCCAAATTTGGTGACTATATCGAACGCATATCCCATCGAACTTGAGACAAAGGATACAACAAATACAGTTAAGTCTGCCTCATATCTTGATTTGCATCTAGAAATTGAAAAAGATGGTTGGTTGAAAACAAAACTTTACGACAAAAGAGATGATTTCAGCTTCCCAATTGTGAACTTTCCATTTTTATATTGCAACATTTTAGCAGCGCTTGCATACGGAGTATATATCTCCCAGTTGATACGATATTTGATGGCCTATACATTTCCTATCACGATTTCCGTGATAGAGGGTTGCTGCTCACAAGGAAGCTATTAAACTAGGAGTTCCAAGTGGTGAAGTTGAAATCATACCTTCGTAAATTTTACGGTCGCCATCACAAGTTGGTTGATCGTTATGGAATATCCGTTTCAAAGATGACAAAGGATAAGTTCAAATTATCGTAACTACAATCCCGTCCCTTTTTCCCCGAATGTGTATTCTAATTAGACTTATCATGAGCAACACGACGGGTTCCACATGTGGAGCAGGATCTGTTTACCCTTCCGGAGCACCTGAGATCCCTCAGTGTTTGCTTGGGTTCGTGTTGCTCAGCCTTTGGTTTTCTATATTGTGTTTTGTGTACTGTTGTTTGTTTCTTTTTTAGCCGTGGCGTTGTCATTTTATTTTATATAACTGTGTTTTCCTGTTTGTGAAGATATTGTTGTTTCTTGCTTTCCCCTGATGATTCGTTTTTACTTTTTTATCCTTTCTATTGTCCTCATCATCGTTCTCTTTCTCTTTTCTTCGTTTTCCATCTCATTTCTTCTTCTTCCGAAGTTCTCGTTTTCTCGGTCTCCCTTCATCCTGTCCTACTTATCAATCTTTTTAGCTACTCGACATCTATTCAGGTTATTAGTGAAGTTTGATGATAAATATCGGGTCTGCAATTACGTGCGTTGTGTGGTCTTTGAAACAGTTAAAGTACGGTAAATAAAAAAAAAAATATGTATTATTAATATACAATTATTTGACAATTTGCAAAGAACAGATAGGGTTGCCTTAATTACCGCCATGAACGCCACCATAACTGAGATTGAACTTAAGAGGCATCTCAGAATCCAATCTCCGGCTCAGAGCTCACATCCGTTCCGTACTTACTTCGTATCACTACACTGAATATGACATTGTAGATGGCACGGTTGTATTTCCTGGCCCATAGGGATAATGATAGCCTTTTTTAGAATTTTCACCACTTTGTAACACTGCCCAAAATTCTACATACACAGTTAACTGAAGTACTTTCATTATGAAATGAATTTGAATATGTATCATGACCGTTTACTTTTTGCTATCTTTATAAACCTAGGGCCACTAGTGCTTTTAGGTCTTTTATCATGCAGTGAATAAAAAATTTAAAATAAATCTCAAAAAATTCCTTTTCACCTGTATGTAAAATTATTTCATATTTTTCTACACCTGATTCATCCCTCAGTTTGGGAAAGTATGTTCAGAAGATACTGTATTTTTTGTCCAATCACACTGTTCAGATACATTGACTTAAGTAGGGTACACAAAAGAGCAACTTAAATTTCGGAATGTAAATACTACCGTGCCACCTTAACAAAGACATCACACACTTGAAACCAGTCATGACACCTTTGATGCATAGACTTCTTACTAGGAAACATATTACAATAAAGAATACTAGTCAGCTCCTATTTCTTACCAAAAAAAAAAAAAAAAAAAAAATTATACCCCTACCCAAGCTGGCAGATTTTCACTTTTTTCATCTTACTGCTTTTACTTAAGGAGTGAACAAAAGCCAAATATATATGTTTCAAACCAGCACAGAAGTAAAACATGGTGATTCAGAAGGAATTATTGGATTGTCAACTCTATTTCTAGTTAATCTGACTGAAAGAAACAGTATAAGTACTAAATCATGAAAAAAGATAGTCAAATCCATCCCACATTTTACAGCATGCCTTACATTCCTTTAAGCATTTCCCGATTATGTAGGCAACGTAACAAGATTCTTTAGATGGCAGTTAACTATTATTCTTATTATTATTGACAATACATGTACTAGAATATATCTCTAATTTGGCTGTTTGTCTCTTTCTCATGTATTGCATTAAGTTAAATTATGTCCCCTTGCATAATCAATTTACCTTATTTGTGCTTTTCAGGGTCAGAAAATTAAAACAATTCATGACATTTGCATAGAAAATGAACAAACTATCTAATCTATCTAACATACAATCGTAATCACATTCTTTGTCCAAAACAATTGTCTTATCAATGTAAAGAAACCCCTAATGCTAACTCTATTTCAGCTAATATGGGGCCTAATTCAATAAGTAAGGACCCCTTAACAACTTAGTGGTCCCAAAAAAGCTCATACTGGTGTCGTGTTACCATAGAACTACAAATTATACCTGAAGAAAATGAGTATAGCTGTACTTTATGGAAAAAAATAAAAAAATATGCACTTTATTTATTTCGGTAAAAATTATAGGATGTACAGGCAACTATAATATGTCGCGTCTCAAATTCCAGTGGTTGCACATGTGTCAGACACGGCGAAAAGTTAAAGCGAGCATTTATAATTAAACATCTATTGCAAGTTACATTAAAATTATAAAGTTCTACTTTCTAGGTAAATTATGACATTATTACCAAGAGATCATGCAAAATTTCCTGAATCAGCAATTTTCACTCCCAGGGCAGGAATTTAAGGACTATTCTTATTCTAGTTGCCCTTAATCAACTTTATTGATATACTTACAAATTGAATAGGTGAAAAAAATACCTTTAGTAATTAAGTCTACATCATATATATCCCAGATAAGGTGGCACAGTAGTATTTCCTGGCCCATAGGGATAATGATAGCCTTTTAAGAATTTTCACCACTTTCTAACACTGCCCAAAATTCTACATACACAGTTAACTGAAGTACTTTCATTATAATATTTAGAAATGAATTTGAATATGTATCATGACCGTTTACTTTTTTTGCTATCTTTATAAACCTAGGGCCACTAGTGCTTTTAGGTCTTTCATCATGCAGTGACTACAAAATTTTTAAAAATTCTCAAAAATTCATTTTCACCTGTATGTAAAATTATTTCATATTTTTCTACACCTGATGCATCCCTCAGTTTGGGAAGGTATGTTCAGTAGATACTGTATTTTTTGTCCAATCACACTGTTCAGATACAATGACTAAGTAGGGTACACAAAAGAGCAACCTAAATTCCGGAATGGAAATACTAACCGTGCCACCTGTAGTGTAGTGTACTGAGTACACGGAACGGAAACGAGCGCTGTACGGAGATTGCCCGGAATCACGAAATGTATAAAACGTTATTTGCATTTAGGTTTCTGGAAGAGAAAGCAGCTACATCGGTTTAATAATCGTTTACTGGTCGAATATTGAAAAATATTTATTCTATTTTATGAAATATTTTGATATAATTTTTAATGACAAAAGATTTAGAAATTTATTTATTGAAGTCACGTTAGTGACAGAAGACAGATTACAGACATGATGTATTAAAATGAAATTATAGATAATCCATTTATTGTTGTCTTATGTAATCATATTTTATCAAAAACTTAACAGTATTCATTTCCATTTTACAACAATGTTATCGATCAACTACTTAACTGAGAAACATTCCTTGCTTTGGTTTTATTGTCTTCACAACTTATAGTTTATTTATGTTGAAAACCTCGTCTCAAAGAAGGTATTTTGTATGATTTAATTAAAGGAGAAATCCTGCAACATCTGCTTAAAAGTACACATGATAAAATCTATCTGTCGATTTTATATAAAGATACAAAAATCTTGTTGCATATAACATACAGCAATGTAGTTTTGGAACATGTATAGAAACAAAGCATCATTCTCAAATTACGATGCACTCTTACTTTCTATTGGGAATATTGAAATTAATCACTTTCAAGAAGGCATTTTCGTTGTTTCTCATACAATAGCCATTCAGAAAACGACAAGGGCGGTTGAAGTCATAAATGATTGTTCACCCTTCAAGAACAGAGAACAAGAAAACCCCACAAATAAATTAGCATATCTTAAACAAACTCAGATTTATTTACAGATTTTCAACAATAAAATTTATTCTAAAAAATAAACTATATAAATTTAAGCGTGGTTTTACGTTCAACCTATGATTATTTAACATCAGAAACTTTCCCTTCAGAGCATTTAGTATGAGATGTGGGGAGAGGGATATGCATTTATCACAATGTTATGCTGTGCTAAAGTAATTTATGTGTATAGATTTAAACATGTATATTTGTCACGTAAAAACTAATTTCGAACTTTTGTATTTTACGGTTGTTTCCTTTTGTAACGTGTAGTCAACGTTGTTTATGTAGCTTATCTTGAAACTTTTATTTAAGTGCAAAACACTTATGTATAAACTTTTAGGATATTAAGGTATCCTGCTGAATGTAATTACAGAAAAGGGTTGAGGACACACCCAAAAATTATAAAGTGTTATATTTGTCAAGTTCATGCCCGGGATTAAACTACTGTTAGTAGACTGTTATCCTCGTATGGTATCATCCGCTCAGTATACGTTGCAGCTGATTCGGGACTGATATAATTATTTTAGTTATTCTTTGATGAACTCATATATCATTAAAAAACTAAGGTTCCAACTCCATAAAGCAAATTCTAATGCAATTTTTATGTAACAATTTTTTTCATTGGCTAAAAGTTACCGTCAAATCCACAGTTGACCAGTCGTAACTAAGGAGGGACCCGCCATTTTGAATTCATGGATCAACAAATGTTCGATTACTACAATATTATCAAAAATAAAACAACACCTACCTCAAAATCGCCGTTTTGATGTGATTTTATCCAAATTTGAATCGTAGAAGTAATGAAATAACCTTCAGTTTGTAAGTTTTCATTTGTATGACGTCATGTTTAGCCATGACGTCTTTGCCAAAATCATTCATGAAGTTTCGCGGAATTTTATTAAATTTCAAATTTATACATTTTTTCAAGCTCTAACATATTATTTCTTTTTTGTAATGCATTAGAATCGGAATAACAGTACTGTAGTTGAAGAGTTGCCACCGTCAATTTTGATTTGACGGTCGCAAATATCCGTTTACTGTCTCGCCGCGTCGCCAGTAAAACTGTATTTGCGACCGTCAAATCGCCAATTGACGGTGGCAACTCTTCAACTACAGTACTGTTATTCCTTAAGTCGAAATTAAGTGGATTTCGCTATTTGTTTTAGATTCCTTTTGGTTTTAAAACAATTAACCTTTTCTGGTTTGAGCTTTCCTAAAGATGGTAAATGAAGAAAAGCGCTAATTTACAAATTGCAATCTTCTTTTAATCACGAGTAAAAAGCACAGCTTCTAAATTTGATAGATTCTTTTTATACATAAAACTTAAGGGCAAAACGGGTTGAAAAAACTTATCAAAGATACAAAGCTTTTTTTTTGAATATCCTAGATACGCAATCCATCTACATCAGACTCATTCAGTGGAGGAATCAAAAAATCGAATGGTCATATTGATAGCAGAAAATGAAGAGAATTGAAATAAAGAAAAAACCAAGAGTGAGATAAAGTTATCTATGTCCGGGTTTAAACCATACTTTGTGTGTTGAATATTTCGACTATTTTATTAATGATAAGAACTGAAGTACATGACGGACTTAAGCGCCAGTTACTGTGTTGGTGATACCGAAAGGTCCAGCTGTAGTGCAATTGACCCATTGTTTGTACAAAAAAAAGATACATTTACAAAGCTTATAAATTACTACACGAAATGAACGTTTTGTTTGCATAGTGGCTTGCGAATAAAAACAGTTGGAAGGCCAAACTAATGACGAATATAAAAAGCATTGAATTTCAAATATTCAAATGCAAATAGTTAACTGCTGGTAACGCATGACGAACAAAGAGAATACAGATAAAAAGAGAAGCAGCTCTTTTGGCTGATTGGTTTGGTTAAATTTTCCAAAGGACTTTGAATCTGAATGGAGTTTGTTGTATTAAAGCTTGATGAAATCAATAATGGCAAGAGTAGTGGAAATTAAAGAACTTAACAAATTCAAACTCAAATTAAAGATTAATATATTTTGGTCACAGATTAAGAAAATTGGATTGTGAGACCTTAAGAAATAGAAAAATGACTTCTTCTTTACAATTCAAAGTTGTGTTGTTTTTTTTTGGGGGGGGGGATTACTTTGACCCCCGGTAACGATCTGTACGATCAAGTCAAATAAAATGCAATTGATTACATATTGGTTACATTGATTGTTTTGACAATTAAACAAAAATAAAATAACACATTTCATCATCATACAAACATGTATGTATATAAATATATACATTGTTGTACTATATAGATAACAAACTACAAGTGACTAAACTCTATTTTGTTTATTCTACAGCGTATTAAGGCTCCTTCTTATATAATGTTCACAATAATAAACCAACCATTAATTTAAACATTAACCATATAGGTTTCAATTTTTGGTAGGGTTTGTGTCAATGCTGTTTCTATCATTTATGTAAGCTGTTCTTTTGTTTGGCATAATACACCACTGACGAAGAAAGTGTATTTCATTCTCTTAATGCTCTAATATGTATATTTTCACAATATTTGTCGTCTGAATTTTTTCTTGTCAACTGACAGAAACTACTTGTTTTATATACTTTAAATGAAGGCATCAGTAGTTGCCAATATTCGAATCTTATAAACGATTAAGAAGATACACATCAAGGTAACAAACAAACAAAAAAACTAAGATAGCATTGACTACAAAAGAAGCGAGGCGGTTGTGTCGACAATACAGGGTAAGCAATATAAAATTCAGCTTAAAACCATAGTATAAATCCAAGCAAATGAAATACAGGTATAACAATCATTTAGCACCGAGTATTTTGTATCCCGTTTTCACTATAAGCCACACGTTTAAAATCTAGAGTAATAGAGAAAATTTGAATAAATCAGTATTGTAAGTGTGTATAAAAACTACATCATTGTAACTTTTCTTTCATTTTATTGGCAAATGTAAATCACTGTTGCGTTTGTTAGAGAAACAGAACTTATTTAACATTCATTTGTTTCGGTTTGTGAAGAATAAACATTTTGAAATACTAGTAAATAAAAAAGAAATTCCGGTGTTGTCGTTTTTTAATTAATCACAGTGTCAAACACTTTATTTACTAATTCAACAATACTGTTTTGTGTATTCTTGCTGTTAAATTGTTTTGTAATTTAGGTTGACATATCCCCTTTTACCGTAATGCTTACGATTTATCTTAAAAACAATTTTGGTAAAGAACATGGCTTTAAATATGTGTAAGAAATATTTTACCAACATTGAGGGAAATTTCGGGTTCCAAGAAATACAAGTATAAGTACACTGCAATTTTGCTCTCTCAAATTTTCATCCTGGTATTTACAGCTATAATTGACATGTAGGTAGCTGATACATGTTTTAGTTGGTATTTATTTGCACTTATATTTTGTTTTCAACCTTAAGCTTCGTCTTGATTTTATTAATAATGACAAATCTTGCAACTAGTATTCCGTGCTTAAATGTTTCTACGCTATTGTATCTTTTTATTATGCAAACTGACTGAACTACCTATTTCAGACAGGTACTCTTGATTGCATGTTGTGATTTGATATAAAAAGGAGTGTTTCGTAACTAGTTGTTTAAACTGAATAATTGACCAAAATCTATCTGTCATAAAAATTGTTTTGCTGTTGTAAGTTCATTGTTCACCAGCATCCTTTATCAATTCATAATTTGTTACAAAAAATTATTTCGCTTTCTTGGTAGTGAGAAGCTTTAACTTTCAATAAATCTCCAGTCCTATTACATGCAAAGAATTCATGAAGAATTTTAACTTCTCTAAACTTGGAAAATGGAAAGCTTGCCATGTAAGGGAAACTTGTCAATCAAAAATGGTATGTTGATTTACAGATATAATTATATAAACAAATAAGAAGATGTTGTATGATTGAAAATGAGACAACTATCCGCCAGAGACCAAATGACGTAGATGTAAGCAACTTTAGTTAACCGTACGACCCTCAACGATGAAGAAAACTCATACCAGCATAGGAAGTTATAACAGGTCCGGACATGACAAAATATGAAGCAACTCAAACGAGACGATCGACTTCATGAATGTTGCTTGAGTTATAAGGTGGTTATCTATTCACGTTACCTCCCACCTTAAAAAGCTGATTCGAAACAAAATGAAAGTGCGTTTTTGCTTCTTACTGTTAACGCCAATTTTTTATTCATTATACTTTCAAAAAAACACCCTTGGAGCTGAGGCGATCAGGACTATATTCTAAAGGTTTCTTTTTCAGTTATAAAAATGTACTAGTAATTGGAAGTGCTACAATATATGTGTCAGTGTACATGTGAAAAGAACATAAACGATTTTAATGAAAGGCCATAACGACTTAGTTGATTAAGAGACGACAAAGACTGCCACATAGAACATTATACTAGATCCTACATTTTGATCAATTTGCATTTTCGTATCCCGGGTGAAGAAGTGCTTTAGTCGTACAGATGTTTTATTTATTTCTATCTATAATATGAACAAAAGAAAGATGTGTCAATGAGACTGCAAATAAGGACACAAATTACCAAAAGACATCTAGAGATCTACAAATCTGTAACATTTGGTTGGGTTTTATCTGAATCATGCGACTTGGGTATGGGAACCACTTGTAATCTAAATGGTTTTCGTGGACTTGTTTTTCTATTTGTAGATTCAAAACTTCAAACATGGATTAATTAGAAAAAAAAAAACTTATGAAATGAAGCTATACTTATCATTAATTTGTGTTTATTCAACTTATTGTTAATCGTGATATTTACAGCAGGAATAAGGCTTTTACCAAAGATGGTGTTTGGGTTTTGGTTAATTAATTTATACACCACATCCCCCCTTTTGAAATACATTGATTTATAAAATGAAAATCTGTAATTTTTTCATATTAATAGTCCCACAAGTAAAATCAGATATCAATATGTTGCAGATGTTTTGATACATTTCTAAGACTCTTAGTAACTATAAAATCGTTGTCAAGCCTTCGTTTCGTTCATTATAATTACAGTGTTCTATATAAATTCTCCAGGAAATTGTATAGTCAAGGACATAGATGTAGTTCCATATAAAATTATCATTCAACGGATTAAGTCACAATTCTTTAATTTGTCAATAGCTAAACGGAAATGACGACTTGAGAAAATTATAACTGTCAGCATCTTAATTAAATTTCAATGTATCTTTGCTTTCAGCGATGATCAGAAGTGAATGATCGGAATTCAAAGTAGTAGCATAGATTGCCATATCATTACTTGGGACAACTGTTTTTTGGAATCTTCGGTTTTTAATGCTCTTCTACTTCGTACATAATTTTGCATTCAAACTATTTTGATTTGAGTGCCACTGATGAGTGTTATATAAACGAAATGTGCTTCTGGCGTAGCAAATTATCAGCCTGATATCTTATATGTGCTTTTGGCGTAGCAAATTATAACCTGACATCTTTGATGTGCTTTTTTTTTATTACATATGAAAACGCTTCCAGACACAAATTGGATTATTTTGACGTATGCGTATGTTATGTATAAATTTTACAGATACTGAAATTTGTCATTATATTACTTATAAAACAAATGAAACTATGTATAGATATCATTCCTTTGATTAGTTCACATTTCTAGGATATATTACTTTTTCGCCAAAATGACGACTTGAGTTGTTTTAATTGTCAGCATGGAGTTTAAATTTCTATTTATTTTTTATTTTAGTGAGAACCAACCGGTTCTGTTAAGTCGTAAGAAGTAAATGAAGTTACGTTTTCATCAACATACCGAAAGTAAGCAACCAAAAGACTTGGAAAAATGATAAAGATACAATGATATTGAACTCAACAGTACACAACAATGATTCAGTTGTAAATCGGATAAGAAACCCAACAGCGCCACTTCTGTTATGTATTGCTGCAGTTATTATTTGTGCTTTCACAATAATCTTTAATGCATTCTCGATTTTCATTGTTTCTTTTATGTTTAAGGAAGTAAGAAAGAAAAAATATTTAAGCATAGTGAGTTTATCCGTTACGGATATGATGGTAGGAATAACGATGATTCCTATTGTTGACTCTTATTGGAACAGTAACCAATATTTCACATATTATGACTGCTGGTTTAGATTTTTTGGATACAGCATATCCTTTTTTGTGTCGATTCTCCACATCTTTGTTATATGCATCGAACATGTCCTTGTTTTGTATGGAAAAATTTCTAGAGCAAATACTTATAGAAGAAATATAACAACTATTTTATCAATTTGGAGTTTGGGAACAGTTATTACCGCCTTTGAAGTAATAATTTGGTCGTCTTATCGGGATTTAACAGAATGTTCAGTCGATAACTTATTTGGGAGTAATATAAACAAAACTTTTCTTTTAACCAGCATGACCTGGTTTACAATTCAGTTAGGAATTGTACTGTGCATGCTAATAATGTTTATTTTCGTCTATAAATATAGACAATATCCATTGAGATCAGGTATAAGACGTGCCAGTGCTAAAGACTGCAATATATGTCTAACTTCCTTATTACTTGCCGGCATTGTTCTCATTTTTGATTGGCCAATTACAATAGTACTCATTTGTGAAGGCGTGGACTCTAATGTAAAACCTACCCGAAATATTCGCACTATCTCAATGTTGTTGTCAGGATTAAATTCGACTATTAACCCGGTAATATATGTATTTAGAACTAAAAGAATACGCAAACGAATTAGAAATTTATATTCAATCTGTAAGCAGTGTATAACATGCACAAATGATAACGGGTTAAATACTCAAAGTGAACTGACTTCAGCTGCATTGCAAACTTTCCGTGGAATTCAGGATGACTTTAGATTTGAAATCTGAAAAAGCTCTTTATTATAGACAGGAGTATATAAGAATAATGAATTTACGAGCGCTGCCAACTTTGACATTGGCAATACAAAGGACTAAGTAGTGAATGGACAATCTGTTACTTCGTATTAAATAAATTTTTCATTCCAAAAATATATTGCATTACATATTACAAAATTATTTCTAACGAGTTTGTAATCCTCTAAATAAAATACATGTTATACAGAGCTTGTTTACAATATTTAATTACGCATTAAAAATATTATCTGCAAATAAAACAACTGTATGAAAAAATTAAATCTATTTGTCATTAACCAATTAAGAAATCGTGCTTACAAATTCAGAATGAATTTCTGAACGTTCCTGAAAGGATTAAGTATGGTGGCCGGTTAAGGCCATTTCGTGTTTTCGCGTTTTCGCGTTTTCGACTTCGCGTTTTCACGTCTTCGACTTCGCGATTTCGCGTTTTCGCGTTTTCGCCCTATAGAAAATGAAAGGCGAAAAGGCGAAAACGCGAAAACGCGAAATGGCATTAACCGGCCACCATAATTAAGTACTGTTTATGGTGTAATGCAGATAAAATAATATTACAGCTATTGATGCTTTATCCCAGTCTAATTTCTTAACTGCAATTGTCCGTCAAATGATTAAACTGACCTAAATAACAGAATACTGAACACTTTTCTTTCACTAATGTATGCAGATACGAAAGAGGCATGTAGAGAGACAATGTCTATACATTGCAATTATCACGTCCTCAAAAATTGAATATTCTATCTAAGTAAGCTGCGAATAGAGTTTCTATGTTATGGATAAACACTAATTATATTCCGTTTGACGTAGCCTCAATCATTTTTATATTGTTGCTATTTCTTATTACTACTAAGTAAATGATTTCGTTTACTGTAAAATCAGTTCACCTTCTAAAGTACGTAGATAGTCAATCACTAGAGTTGACTGGAATTGGCTGGTCAGAATAATTGGATTACACTGCACGTGTTTCATAATAACAACTTTTTACTAGCAATGTGCTAACATATTTATCGAGTTTATCAGTTTGAAAAGAGGAATACACACTGCAAAAGCGAGGTGGAAGATACGAAAGGGTTATTCAAATTCAGAAGTCGAAGACCAAATCATAACGCCATGGCAAACACCGAAATACCACTAAAAGACAAACAACACTCTACAAAAAACAACATAGAAAACACACCTTAATAAAACGTTTAAACCAAATTATTATTTGGACATTTCAACAACTGTCAACACAACCACACCGACAGGAAAAAGAGAGTTAAATGTAACTGGTCATCTCAATTCTAGTAATTATCGTATGTGAATACTACCAGTAGTTTACTGGCTTGAGAAATAGGTTTGTCTGTATGTCTGCTACTAACCATAACGTTATTTTACTTACGGTAGATGTAAATCATTTGTTAATGAACATTTAATTTTATTTTTGTAATTGACTATGAAGAAAATGCCGGAAAGTTCTTAATATATTTCATCTCGTAAAGGGAAATGAACAAAATAACATATATCTAAGTATTTAACGTGTAATCAAAACATTTATTTTTTACTTTTAATGACAAGAGCGGTAGCTGTCTATACAATGTTTGTGAACTGTGGCCTCGGATACCTCCATAATGTACTCATTTCTTTATAGCTTTTATTTCTCCAATTAAATGTTCAACTTTATTCTCTTTTCAGTGACACTATGATTAAAATTTCGTCGCTTTTCTTCTAATTTCCAGCATACAATTATCTCAAGTGTCGTAAATTGTAGAACCAAAGGGTGGCAATTAGGGCATATTTCATCTCATAGTAGAACACAGTTTTCTGGGAAATATAACAGACCATCTTTACCAATTAGCTGCATTAATGAAAATTGGTGGACATTATTCTGATCAACGGTCAATCAGCTGGTGATGACTACTATAAAACGTCCTAAGGGATTACCCCAATCGTACCAACGACTCCTGTTTGAGTCTGCATTTTGGCCCTGTCCAAAGAGACTCTGTAATGGCAAAAAGCTCTGCAGTAACGTATGCGTTAAAACATATACACTCTATACGCTATATTGCTAGATAGGAACGGAAAGTTGACTCCAACTTGTTTAAATCCATTTAGGAAGTATCGCAACATTAAAAAGTGAGAATTCCCTTGCAACAAAATACCGATATGACCTTGTCCTTTGATCTTTAAAATCAATAGTCATCTAGCCCTTTCTATATTGAATGTGTACATTAAGTGTTGTGAAGATCAGTTAAGACACACAGTGGCCACACGTGTGTTATGGACGGACTTACAGTCCTATTACAATATATCCTTTGAAAATTGCGAGGATATAATAAAATATAGTCATAGATTTAATGGGGCATTCCAAAAACGATTTAATCTCTGTAGACAGCTGGCGACGCTGTCTTCCATAGACTCGCACATCCAAATTTTCATAAGCATATGATTGTGGATGAAAAAGGATTCTAATATTAATTGATTGATTTCGGTATTTTTTAAATAGAGGTTTATAAAAGGCAGTGTAAAGTGTCGTATGTTATAAGATAAAATGGGGAGGGGGAGGGGGGAAAGCACGAAAATATACTTTTTGCTAAAAAAAAGTCTAATACGGTAAAAAGGAAAATTTAAATGTAATGTTATTCCAGAATGATGTTTATCTTTGATACGATCCCTTCATTTCAATTGTAAACTGAAGATATCGTTAGCTGTTGTCGAGAGTTATTGAAAAGGTCGATTATGAAAGCCTTTCAAATATGTGCATTTAATTATCGCGAGCAACATAAAGAGTTCCAATAGTCGAAAAGATACCGCTAACCTGTCCAGGGCAATAACGACATAATTATGACAGTAACATTCTGCACTAGGTTTTAGGGTCAGGAAGTTTCAAGTAAATATGTGATCTTTTTCATGTTTGAATATCGGATCGTTACATTTGGAAAGATGGATTTATGTATAAAAAATTGTAGAATATGTTGTTTCTCAATTTCTCTTCATGATCAAATACTATAGCATATATTACAATGAAAATAATATTAAGGTTATTTATTTCTTCTAGGAACAACTATTATATGATTGGACTTTTGTTGTGTGACATGGGGCCTGTTTACGGTTGTGTGCCTTATCTGTGTGCCTTAGTTTCTACGCACTTGTTCTTATGTAGCTACAACTTTAATGCCAGCACTCAGTAAACACCGCAGAACTGGAAACGTTCTGAGAGCGAACGAACTTTCTTCGAATCTGATCTAGCTCAGTATATGTTTTTACTGATATAACTGCCTTAACGTTAAGCCTTTCTCAAGAAATCATCATCGTACGCAGACTTTCAAAGGAAAAATAAGAGGAATAATTGATAGAGCTAACATCCGATACTTTTGAATTTCCTTTATTATATTTCTGCTTTTAGATAATTATTATTCTATATTTTGTTATGAATGTTAAATAATTAAATCAATTTTTATTTTGATAAAAACAGATATAATCTTCTCCTTTAGATAAACCGATTAAATCGTTTTGTAAAGTACCAGTGCAAGTTACAATAAAGTATCAAAAATACAAACTCCAAGGTAAATTCAAAAGTGGCAAGTCCATAAAAACATACAAAATCAAACTTTATCAACCAACGGAACAAGTAAAAACAACTGTCATATTCATGACTTGGTACAGGCATTTCCCGAATAAAGTGATGGGTCTACCTGGTTTTATAGCTTGCTAAACCTCCCACCTGTACAAATTTGAAATCATTATGTATCCAAATGTTCGCATTCTATTTATTTCTTTTGGTATTACCACGTCATTCTTTTAGTCTTCAACTCTAAGAAAATTCTAGCGTTAACATTATGTATTCAAATCAAGCAAAATAAGGCGAATGACATTTTCTATTTAACATATGGCTTTTTACCGATATGAACGTGTTTTTTAAAATTCGATTGAATAAAGATAGTTCCAGAAATAAAATTAGTTTAGAATTTGTCATCTGTCTTTGGTTTCAACTTGGCTTAATTTAAAGAATTTCCTTAAATAGAATAAATTCATTTTACAGTGTATGGAAGTGTTTCTTATTATAGTTGAATGCGTTATATGTTATCTAAACAGAATTATTTTCATGGATATGATTTGTGTTAGTCCTCTCTAATTGATTTCACGGCAATTTTCGTTTTGGCGAAAATATTAGAGAAGATCAGGCCTTGCGGTCATAAAACTTTCGAGCACGATTTTCGTACTCAGACTCAGAAATCAACCAATCAAAATCATGGATTTGGTGTTTCGAGCACAAATTTTGTACTCCGAGTACTGAGTAAAGTTTTATGACCGAGAGCCCTGGATTATGTTTGCGTTAATTGCGTTAATTTTGTACTCAAGAAAGTCGGGTCAATAAGTTGAGGAAACAGCAGTTTAACGATGTTCAAATCTTATTATCACAATTTACATGAAGCATGGACGCTCCTCACATTTATACATTTATACATACCAAATACTTTATTCTTTTTCCTCAGTTAATTTCAGACAAATATTGCATTAATGCGTGATTCAAAACATATGTAAATTAAAAGAACTAATGCTAGCAAGTAAAAACAATGTGGAAGATAAAAAGACAACTTTCAAAACTCATTAGTCGAAGAGAAACTGACAACGCCATTAGCAAAAAACGAAAGACTACGAAAAGACAAACAAATCCTCAAAAAACGATAGAAAACTAAAAAACTGAACAACACAAACCCAACCAAAAACTGGTGCTGACTTCCGGAAGAGTAACCAGTACTGCTCCATTAGAAGTGAAACAGTCGTGTTCACTAGTTAGTTAACCAATTTTAAATAGAAATTGCAATTTTGATCTAAACAACTCTTAAAAGACTGAACAATAGATTATTAATTTTCAGAATTATCCACCGCAGTAAATTTGGTACAGTTCAGACTGTTGTCTTGTAGTCATTTAAGATCTGTTTAGTCTATGCTCGGGTTATTCAGTAATTGTTTACCAGTACAAATTATAATGAATTGTCAGAAAAGCTACTAAACAATACTGGATTGACTGAACGCTCATCACGACTTACCAGTTTAAGATTTTCAGATGGTGTAAATATCAAAATGGCTGTTTAAGACTAAATTTCATTTACCAGTGGCTGCTCATGGAAAGTACTAATTCGATGATCAGTATCATTCGGTGATGTCAAAATCGAGGAAAAGAGGGCGGGATTATTTTAACGACAATCGGAACATATCCGTGACACAACTCGTGATGGTCTCCTCACTCTCTCTACGCGGGTCATCAGATTAAAGGTTCCAATTCTGACCCGAAGTGGCTGCGTATTATGTATCCCAAACAAAACGGACGCTCATCTTTTGCAAAATTTTACTGTCGATCGGAAGAAGACCATAAGATGCCATGTTTCTATTCTTTTAGTCATCCTTGTGGTGCAACTGAATGACAACTACTCCATATGCAGGTGCTGCTTGAAAATTGCGACATAAAAATTGAAAGTTCACAATTTGTACGCTGAAATCATAACTTTTGTCGTAAAGTTTTGTTTTCAACCAACAATCATTGTGTCTAACTAGATTTTAGTAAAGATATGAGGCATACATAACTGTATCTGTGGTATCCTTTATTTAAAGTTAGATGTCATAGATGCAATAAAAACAAATCACTAAAATTTGAAATATTGAGTGCGAGGAAACCATCGATATAGGAGAACATGGACGTTCATTATTTTGTACATAAATCAGGCTGTTAGTTTTCTCGTTTGAATTGTTTTACATTTGTCATTTCGGGGCCTTTTATAGCTGACTATGCGGTATGGGCTTTGCTCATTTTTGAAAGCCGTACGGTGGCCTATAGTTCTTAATTCTGTGTCATTTGGTCTCTTGTGGAGTGTTGTCTCATTTGCAATCATACAACATCTTCTTATTTTTATATGGAGTTAAAGGATAATTCAACCTGTTGCAATATTCTTGAGAAAGTAATACATATAGTCTGCCTCATATCAATTAAGGCGAAGTGTATGTAATTAACTACTCCACAGAATTTTTCTAAATTTTACATATGGATTCTGCTTGTAAAGTTGCACCAGAAAATAAAATAAAAAACAGAGATAACCGTTTTCGTTTTTGAGATACGAGCTGTTGAAATTAACGGAATGATACGCCAAAAATACAAAGGATACATCGGGAAAATCATAAAAATCGGGTGATATTTTTACATTATTTAGATTCTCTTTGTTGGTCCACAGATTTTTTTTTTAAATTGACATACTATTAAAAAATGAATGAAAAATCCATTGGTGCAAAGAAACTCCATAGCAACCGTGCTACTTTTCAAGCTATTCCCTGTGGAAATTTGATTTTTAGCGGAAAAAAATAAAAATATTCAGCGACGTTATTGATGCCTACAGTAACGTCCCCATAATGTTATTATACTGTACAGTGAGTGTGTATCATCCATTTTCCTAATTATTGCAAATGTTCAACCTTAATAAATTGATAAGGAAATAAACTGACTAATTTTCAAGGATATTTTTGCCGCCATAAAATGCAAGTTTGCAAATAAATGTACTGCAAGAGAAAGAATGTTACTGTAGTCTTTAAGGTAACAGGTACGTAAATGGGTAATCTCACGGATTTTTATGGAATTTTGCAAGCAATTAGGGCATATGGAACTGCATATGAATATCGAAAAAATAAATAAATACCTATTATAATTCCGGATATATAGCATTTTGAATGTTCTGTAGAAAGAAGTACAAATGTTTAGGACGCACGTAAATATCGAAAAAAAAATATTGAAAATTTTACTTTAAATTGCCTTTACTCAATAACGTTTCCTCCGAATTATCTTTAAAATTGATTTGTTATTGCCACTGAATTTTCTGTTTTATTGATATGAAAACTATAGGGGGTCAGCGAATTATTTTTGCTGTATAAATCATTAAAGTGTCTGTGTCTCTATAATATCTAAAAACGTCGAAAAATAAGATTTCTAACGTTACGATTATTTTTACCTTTTTCCCTACTTTTTCCACGCTGTACGGAAGATTCAACTATTCATACTCAAAAAGAGAAGAATTCGGTGACCCCCTATAAATTTTATATCAATAAAACTGAAATTTCAGCGACAATAACATATCATTTTTAAAGAAAATTCGTAGGACAGGATTTCGAAAAATGTTTATCTTAAGTCAAAATTGCTGTACTTTTGTACGAAATTTACGTGTATTCTATACATAAAGGTGTGGATGGGGGTTTACAGAATAGAGAATAATGGGCAAAATATATAAAGAATAGAAAAAAATGGACCAAAAAAAAAAAAAAAAAAAAGAATAGAGAATAGAGAGACGAAAGATCCCAGAGGGACATTCAAACTCATAAGTCGAAAATAAACTGACAACGCCATGGCTAAAAAAGAAAAAGACAAACAGACAAACAATAGTACACAAAACACAACATAGAAAACTAAAGACTGAGCAACACGAACCCCACCAACAACTGGGGGTGATCTCAGGTGCTCCGGAAGGGTAAGCAGATCCTATGAGGTACTAAAATATAAAGAATAGAGAATAATGGGTAAAAAGTATAAACAATAGAGAAAAATGGCCGAAAAAATTCAAGAATACAGAAATGAAGGGCCCTCATCCAGACCCTCATACATTTGTACTACTATTTTTCAAATATATTATATGCTATATCTCATAAAGTTTAAAATTATAAATAAAATTTTTCGATGTCCATGTGCAGTTCCTTATGCTCTAGTTGTATGAAAAATTTCAAAAGTTTCCGCGAGATCTTCTATATAAGTACCTGTTATCTTAATTTCATCTTTTCTATGTTAGACAGGTATCCGCACCTTTTTTGTTATGCCTGTATTGTTCAAATTTTTATGAATCAAATATCGAGTTTGAATTAGTACCGGTTAACACACACTACAAACCAGTAAAAGTCTGAAATGGCCTATATCTGTACTCGACTGTACTGATTTTTACTCAACCAGTATGAATTGGTATTAAATTTACTTGATATTACTCGACTGTAGTCTGAACCATACTTAACAGTCTGAACTTGTACTCGACCTTTACTCGACCAGTACTTAACCATTTTATATGAGTCTGAACCATACTCGACATAGTCTTAACTATTCTCGACCAAGTCTGAACCATGCTCGACCTAGTCTGAACCATACTCGACCTAGTCTGAACCATACTCGACCAAGTCTTAACCTGTTTTTCGTATCTATCTATTGTATTTCATCAATTTATGAACTGTTATACATACATATGTATATATATATATATATATATATACAATGTATATCACATTTAAAATAAAAATAAAACAAGATGATCAAAGGAGATAATTTCTGGTTGGATTAAAAATATCATGTAATAAATGAAGTTTTCGTTAAATGAATTTTATATACCTGATATCATGTTCATATTGCTTTATGTACTAAAAAAAAAAAAAAATCGAACTTTTAACCATTATTCAAATATCTGAAATGTTATTCAATTTTTTTATCAAAATCAAAGACATATATGTCTCTGTCAAAATATATATAAAATAGTATATAAAGCAACCTAATAAATGTTAACATTGACACCTTTGTTTTGTAAAACCAAGAAATTAATATAATAATAATGATGAAACTTTCATAGCAAAAAGGAAATGTATTGCAGTAGAAATTTATCTTAATTAAATTTAAATATGTTTTGTCAAAATTAAAGACTTGGCATACAAGAAGCACTTTGACATGGTTTGATTACCTTAGTACAGGTGTGTTTTACAGGTAAAAAGAAAACCCTATTTTTCTTAAACTCGTGTATTACTTATCTAGTGAATTCAAAAGGCCTTGTGATTTAAGTTTTACAGGATGTTATAATTTTCAATGGATGTTATTTCGAATTAATTGCTCTCTGACCAGGTGTGGCCCCAAGCAGGATGCATTACTTTATAGTTTGCCCCTAATCAGAAGAAAAAAATCATTTCTTTAATATTTTATCCCTTTTTAAAATGAATGTAGGACAGAAAGTCACAGGACAAAAAGTCACAGACAAAAGTCACGGACAAAAGTCACAGGACAAAAAGTCACAACTCAGTTTTGAGATTATTTTTCTTTGAAAAAAGAAAATAATTTAAAAAAAAAAACATTTTTGTATTTTTCTTTAACTATTATATATAAAGCAACCTTTTAATTAAAATTTATTTAATAAATATCAATAATGATCAAATAATTATTAAGAAAACAAAATGTCAAAGTGGTTTGGTACTTATACGGCTTCATTGTGCCAAGAAATATATCCTTTGCATGATTAAAATTTTATAAATTTTCAATTATCAAGGCTAATAAACAATTTCATAAACTGTAAAATAAATATATGTAATAAAAGAAATATTTCAAGATCTTTCTCTTATATATTCAAACAATTGTCAGCAAATATTTGTGACTTTTGTTCTATCAAATCTGTGACTTTCTGTCCGTTTACCTTTAAAAAATATATATATATATCAGAAATGATAATAAGAATAGATACATTTCTAATATCAGGTTAAATAACAATGTCAGTGATTTTGTTGGCTGTTGTTACCTCATTAAAGAGATAGTTATATAATTGTTGTATGTAACCATGAAACCTATATAGTTTTTATTTACGAATTTAGGAAAATCAAGTTTTGTTTAAAAAAAAACACATGCCAAACAAAAAGCACCTTAATAAAGTTTTATTACCCTCAGTATATGTGTGGTTTTCAGGTAAAGAGAATCTTTGTTTTAACAAGACTCAGACTTCGAAATAAGATAATTTAACTATCTCGATTTGATAAATCTGAGAATCATGTAAGGATGTAAAAATCTGTTTTTATATATCTTTATTTTATTGTGGCTGTTGTCATGTCAGTTAAAAAGAAAGTTATTTTAACAATCAAAATTATAAAAAGTAGAGGTTATTTGGTCAAGTATGGTTCAGACTGGTCGAGTATTGTTCAGACCTTTCGTCGAGTATGGTTCAGACTGAAAAAATAGGTCGAGAGCTGATCAAGTATTGGTCGAGTACAGGTCGAGAATGGGTTAAGACTGTTTCAGACTGGTCGAGTAATAGTTCAGACTATTTTCAATAGCAAAAATACGAGTCAAGTACAAATCAGTACAGTCGAGTATGGTTGAGAAGGGTCGAGTAATATTAAGTGAAATTCAGACCAATTCAGACTGGTCGAGTAAAAATCAGTACAGTCGAGTACAGCTATAGGCCATTTCAGACTTTTAATGGTTTGTAGTGACAACGTTGACAGAATGATTATATACAAATTTAATTAATCGGTTACAATATTGGGATCGCGTATACACCTCTTTTTCATCTTATTTCTGCATGTTTGTATTTAAAAAAGTAAATCTTATTTCCTGCATCTTTTCATCCTCACCGTTTCCGGTGCTATTCGAGGTATTGCGCGCAATATAGTCTACATCAAAACCCTTCTTTGTGTCTGGTTCAGTCAAATGCACGTGACGCAACTCTGCAGTTTTATTTTACAAAATTTCCTGTTTCGATCGATTTCCCTTTTCTTCAACTACACGACAAAGCATGATAATGTTTGCTGAATGGAGTTTCAGTAAAAAAGGAAAATATTTCTTGTACCACTATTTGTTAAATATCCACATGCACGGCTTTCATAAAGTAAGAAAACTCCATAATAATATTATGGCTCTTGAACTGTTTCGGTTCTTATACATCCTTGGATTTCAAATATTCGGCTTTGACGTTCCTGATGAAGGTAAATCCTGAAAAACGCTTCTGACTCATGATATTTATAACATGCTGTTTTCATTTTATCTTGAGAATTTTCTGGATGTAATTAGGTCATAAGAAGAACTTGCATGCATATAAATTTTATCAAAATAGAACAGATCGGAGTTTATGGTTTAACTTCCCGTAGCACATATTTTATGCAAATTCAAGATGAAAACGTACACCTAATATGATACTTTACTTTAAAACGACCTACCTAGTGCATTTACTACAGGGACATTTCCAGTGGTATTCCATAGCATTGTGTATAGTGTAATGCTATAGCATTGTGTATAGTGTAACGTTTTAAATGTACTGGTGTAATGCTATAAGAATGTATAAAAAGGCGATGTTATGAGAATGTATCCAGTATGATGCTAAAAAATGTACCTAATATAATTTTATAAGAATGTACCTAGTGTAATGCAAGGAGACTGTTCATAATGTAATGCTATACGGGTATACCTAGTGTAGTGCCATACGAATATATCCTGTATATAATTCAAATGCATTTCTTTTTTTTTATTAATATAATATAAAGATAAGGAGATGTGGTACTATTGTCAATGAGACAACTACCCGCCACAGTTCAAATGAAGTGGATGTAAGCAATTATTAAAGACAACCATACGGTCTTCAACAATGAGAAAAAACCATACCGTATAGTCGGCTATTAAAGGCCCACATGAAAAATGTGAAACAATTCAAACGAGAAAACTAATGACCTAATTTATAACAAAACATTTTACGAAAAAAAAATATAGTGACAGACCTGAACCAATGACAACTACTGAACCACAGGCTCCTGAATGCTTTTTGTTAAATTTTGAACTAGGTGATAGAATAGAGCTGACCTTGCGAGATCTTCATGGATAATTAAGGTTGTTAAACATTCCTGGTAGTCGCATTTGATAGTAATCCTGCAGAATTTATTAAAATTGGATACAGTTTTTTTTTAAATTTAAAAAAAAACTCAGTCTTTCAAAAGCTATCAAAATGTAACTCATTTTACCTCTCAGTTCACCAAATGTTAAATTGCAGTTACAAGTGTCACATAATTTTCTTAACAACCCCCACTCACCCCTCTTTACCCCCTGTTTTACCTTATACTCTATTCATTCATAATCTTGAATTGAGACTTGAGAAACAAAATGTTACTTCAAAATTGCATTCACTACTTCTGAATGATACATAAAAGAACAATAAAAGAAAACAAATTTCGATACCGCTTCGAAATTGGAATTTGATAAAGAAGACATGACATGTTCTATTTTTATCATACACTGTATGTGCAGTTTCAGTTTCAACTATGGTTCTAAATTTAGATTTAGTTTCCCCATAAATTGCGGACGGACTAGACGTATTTACACTCGTATGCAAATTTGTCCGCCATTACGTAAAATCGCACAAGTTCCCGTAAATAAAGACAACAGTAGTATACCCTGTTCAATAGTCATGAATCGATTAAGCGAAAACAAATCCTGGTCAGAAACCAAAACCGAGGGAAACACATCAACTGTAAGAGGAAAACAACGGAACAACAGAAACACTCAACTGCAACAAAATCAAACGCCAACATACATAGAAACGGACTATTTCATAACAACTGCCATATTCCTGACATGTTACAGGACATTTGAAGAAAACATGGTGGGTTGAACCTGGTTTTATGGCTACCCAAACCTCCCGCTGATATGGCAATGTTAAAATATCGCTAAAATGACAACATTACGTGACAGGAATACAATACAAATAAACACAAGAACACTCAGGACAGATAACACATAAATAAAAAAATAATATAAAAGTACATTACAACATGTAAACCACAGAATAACAACGGACACCTCTCATGAATCCACGACAGCACACCAGGACACCACAAACGAATTTTAAACTGTGCGTCACAAACGAATGTATCAACGCCACAAAAAGTGACGTATTTTTTGTGACGTTTATATTATCACAGGTAAATTTCTAAAAATAGAATAGATTTGTTTTATTGTAGACATGACAAGAATATAAGATTGAGTTTGTAATGATGTTGTTTTATGCATTTTCTAACTATGACAAGAATATCAAAATGGAATTTTGTTTGTAATGGTGTTGTTATTTGTATTTTATAACCATGTCGGTTTTTCTTCTAAATCAAAACTGTGTATAAAAAAAAAATCCTTTGCATATAGTTGCTTTGAACTAAAAATCATATAAATGAAATAGCTGATTAACTATCTTAACTTTTACATACATATAGAAAATAAAAATAAAATAACTGTAATATAAGGCAAGATTATGTTAGACCAAACAGTTGAAAACAAACAACATAAAACAAAAACACTGTAGACATACCACGAGTAACTCGACTAAACTGACAAATAAGACATATGTGAAATGTACCGAAAATACAGAATTCAAACCACAAACGATAAGACATAACACAATATCCAACCAGACTTACGAAAGAAACATCATAACTAAACACATGAATGTTGGATGTATAAATACCGAGACACGTCGTATAGCAATGCGAATTCATACTCGGCAAAACAAGTCTTATTCGGGATAGGTCACGTTCGGTACTTAGCAGACCAGACGACGTAGATGGTAAACCACAATCTAAGACGTGGTAAAAATGGCGTTAGTTAGTTTAGACACAGAGTCATCGTATAGATCAACCAATTCGTGATGGTGTCCATAAAGTTTAAGGATTGTCATTTTTATTCTTTCCTCCTCATAACTCTGTTGGAGCAGTTTCTGCGTAAGGTGCACACTCCTGTATATGAAGTCCGTATAGTGTGAACATGCACGAGCATAACGTATCAACTGAGATATGTAAACACCATACGATGGGGCAGAGGGTATGTTACTGCTGAGAAATGGGAAATTGATAATTGGGAAGTTGAAATCATCCCGTTTGTCATAGATTTTAGGGTAAAGTCGTCCATCTGTGTCAATATTGAGGAAAAGATCAAGGTATGAAGCAGTCCTTCTAGTATCAGTAGTATCCTTAATTTCAAGTTCACTTGGATATATGAGATGTAAGTTCTGACTGAAATATGGGTTATTCAGTGGTAGGACATCATCAATATATCTGAAAGTAAAATTAAAGAATTTCGCAAGGTGCATTTTCTTTTTGTCTTTAAGAAGGTTCTGAAAGAATTCTGCTTCATACCAGTGCAAAAAAAAAAATCGGCCAGTAGGGGTGCACAATTAGTACTCATTGGAATACCGACTGCCTGTTGAAATATCAATCCTCCAAACTCAACAAATATAGTGTCAATCAAAAAGTCCAGCATTTTGATAATATCATCTTCAGTGTATTTTCTGATAGAATCAGTGTGATGCATCACAAAATAAGACAAATTTGACATCACAATTAAAAAGTGATTGTTGCTTGACGTCAGAAGGTTATTCGGAGCAGATCTAAGGTCATTCGGAGACAAAATTCAGCTAAATACCAAAAGTGTAAATACGTTTATAGAAGAAACCTGTCTATTGTCTGCACCTGTGGATAAAGTTGAAAACTGAGAGTTGAATGACATAGTTTTATTTACTTTAAGATAAATGTTAGAGTGCTCAGTTCTTAGCTTCTGTGTAATTTTTTGTGGCCTGAATCTGGTGGGTTTTTTTGTTTGTCTGTTGTCTTTGTTCTTCGACTTGTTAATGTTACATTAGGGGTCGATTACCCTCCCCCTTGTTATCTTCTTACTTTATATATATATATAAATCATGTCCTTAAAATTTTCAATTGCATAAAAAACGAACATGCCAACGTCTTTCTGATTCAACATACAAATTCACGTCATATAATTATTCGTAACCTAAAATCATACATTTCTGTGTTTACTTCATTCAAAACTATTGTTGGGTCAATTCTGGTTTGATTTTTATCAATTTGATACAAATAGAAGCAGAATTGTCACTTGTTTATTTGTTTAAATGGTTATAAATAATTTTGTTGTAAGGCTTTTATATTTTCTGTTAAACACGAGTCGCATTGTGTACCCTCTCCTGCATGTCTAAAACAAAAACAATGGCAACAAAGTTAGGCTAGCTAACAACAGGATACTCTGATTTCTGTTTGGAGTCAATTAGATAATTTCTTTGAGGTTTTGCGACAGCACAGGCGTACTTGTTTGGAATCGTGATAGACCGCACGAATTCATTTCTCTTTCGTATGCCCATTTTTCCTTTCTTGGAGTAAGGGAGATAACTTGCGTTACTAACGACGCACGTTTTTCATCCCGAATTCCGCTAGAGGCGTGCAATTACGTACAGTTCGCCTTAGGGAACAAGTTGGCAGGAACAGAAATACATATGGCCCCAATAGGAATGTCTATTGTTTGTTGAAAGACACTTCCCCCAAATGTAATACATATGTTGTCAATAAACAAATCTATAATCTTAATGATGACAGTTTCAGAGAATTTCATGCTTGAATCACAGTGATCCACAGTGGTAAAGTATAATAATTTGAAAAAAAAAAAATCGATTGCACTTATGCTCTGTTTGATGTTTTAGGAATTACATTTTCAATCTACTCTTTGGAAAATATGATACTTTCGCACTAATTTGGCGAACCAATTTTTAAAACTCGACACTACATAAGTTGTATGCACCATCACGATAAGGTTGGGTCAGGGTCTCAACTCACTTGTGACATGTTTTCGCGGTCTTAGATATTATGATAGTCTACTGATCTGCAATTTTACCGGCTGTGTCCTATTTCCGATTGTGCCATTTTGACTAAGTGTAGATTGTCGAGTGATGCATGCATAGCAGAAGACGCTTATCCAGTCCATGTAACTGGCCTCTTTTTTTTTTTTTTGGTGAGTTCTCGCAATTCCCTCGTTTGAGACCATCATTTATATTAATCGATTTATGAGAGTTGAACATTGGTAGACTACTGCTGCGAATTTATTGATACGACTTTCGTGAGTACAGGAATAATGCAAAGATAATAAACCTTGATATAGTTTTAAAATATTAACCAAGTTAGAGAGGACTTAGGCAAAATTTATTTACAAAATAATTTTGTTTTGGATGACAAATCATGAACTAAAAAGAAATCTCAACTTTTACAGCCATTTCAATATTTTATCTTACGTCCGACTTCAAAGTAGGCCTATTTTTACATAATCTTCTTCATGCTGAATGTTTAAAAGTTGATGTGACACCTTCAAAGAAATTACCATTAAAATGATACTAGGATTGTGACAATGTAATTTTTATTATAACTATAGTTATACCGAATTGATTTTTTTTTTCAAAGGAAGAATTCATATATAGACTGAAAGTTATTATAAGTGCAACTTGTCAATTATCTTTTACTCGAAAAAAATATGTATTTTATAGGGTTTCATAATTCAGACAGCCCCAAAGAACATTGTAGTTTTTAGAATAATAGTTTGAACTCCTGTTTTAGTCGTCAATGAATTTTTTATATCATACATTCATGCAATCATTGATACAGTTAAATAAATCTATAAAATACAATTTTTGTAGTTCTTTGGAATTATACTATACATTTACTCTCGATAAGTTATTCATCTATTTATTTTTTTGGCTTCAGTGATTTTCCTTGAATCACAAATAAATGAGGCTTTCAGTCATTTGTGTCAATGAACTCAAATATCTGGATATAGCTAATTTAATTCTTAATACGTCTTCAATATTTCAAAATGTGTTTGAAAAGTGACTGTCAATCTCTAATCTTAAAGAGTTCCTTGATTTCATACTTAACATGTATTCAGAAGACAGAGTATGTTATATCACCGACTTCTTGAAAATAAGAAATTACAATCAATGACCTTTATTCGAGAAGTGACGAAAATTGCACAGTACGTATATTTGACAACCTTTCAAAAAGATTGTACAAATTGTATGCCTTCAAATGGTGTATAAGTTAGCCTTACATTAGGTGGTTGAATTAAAAATGAAACTTATGGCGTATTTGTTGCCTCTGAACTAGTTTCAGTTTCTGGTAAGTTCGAAAAACCTTCTATTTGTTCTTCAAACAGGTTTCCTCAACTTATCAAACCTCCTCTCGCAGTTTCAACAATTAAGCAAACCAACACTTTTGATTTGTTCCATTACTGCATGGTAAACCGAAACCGGTTTTAAACAAAACAACGAACCATTCAGAATCCGAAAAGCTAAACTGAAACTAGTTTGAAGGCAACAAATTCGCTCTTAATGATTAAAGAGTCATTGTCTACAATTGCGACAAAAACAAATATGATTTTTCTTTTGTTGGTTTGAAACTTTTCTAAGAGCAGAATATTGAAATTATATTTTGTCATTCGCTGTCAGTTTGATTCAATTTTATCAAGACAAGCTCCTCAAAAATATCGCAAATGTATAATTGGCTTGCAAGTCAATATTTCAACCAAAATAGAATCCGTATATTCATGTAATCTTAATTTGACCCAGGTTTATGCATGTTCATAAGAATGTCATCATTGAAAAGTGAAACAAGGAAGCCACCAGATAAAATCATTTCGTTGACTGAATCGTCCCACAAAAATCTTTCATATACAGGTAAAACGATGATTTACATTTCAAAAAATCTATTACATGAATCAATTAGACCTAGAAAGATGGTCATTACACGATTGCACGTGCTTGTTTGTCTATTTGTATTTATATCAGGTCATAAGACCATCGGCAGTCTTCTGGGGTCTTCTTTTTGGCTGATTAGATGGCCTCTAGTCTAAAATACGCCCGAAATGCTGGCACATTATAACGAGTTCATTCCTTGTTAATTGTATCTGTTGGACGTTTTTGTTTGGATGTACGTTTTAATATGTTGTGAATCAAGTATGAGAACTTAAGTCAAATCAGTGATCATGAATTTGACAAATGTCCCTTCAATGTCACTCTTTTAAATTATTAAATATGAAAATTTGGTAATGAGAGGTGAAGGACAAATTGATACACATCACATGAGTTACATTCCTTTGCCATACTTAAATCTTAGATTACAGTTGATATTTAAAACGAATTAATTGATATATAACTACTGCATAAAATGCAAAAAAAAAAAAGAGAAAAAAAAAAATAGAATTTAGAGAACAGTATTCCTTTCAAAATACATAAAATAATATTTTCACTGTCTGATTATCATACAAACAGGAAACAAAAACAAAACATCTTTCGCGGTTCTTTTATTACACAATCATATGATTTGATGATTTCCCGTCACTCAATAACCCACATTTCAGTATGTGCTTTCATCTCATACATCCCAGTGAATATGATATTAAGGATACTACCGAACCTAAAAGGTCTGCTTCATATCTTGATCTTTTCCTAGAGTTTAACACTGATGGACGACTTCAAATTAGAATCTTTGACAAACGTGATGATTTAGACTTTCCAATTGCCAACTTCCCATTTTTCAGCAGTAGCATATCTTAAAAAATTTGACCTTTAAAACTCAAATTTCGACTTTTTAAATTTCAAAGTTTCGAATTTAAAAAAGAAGATATTTTAAGTTTTTTTTTCAAATGTCAAATTTTGAGATTGCGAAATTTGAGTTTAAAATTGATATTTCAAGATTTTAAAACTCATAATTTCGAGTTTAAGCCAATAGTTCATGAATTGATACTAACATTTCGCGTAAAGGTAGAAATTTAAGGGTTTGAAATATCAAAAAGTTTACTTTGAACAAAAATGCAATGCTTTTTTTATAATATCATAACTATGTCCCACGTACACCTCCGTATAACATTATTGTATTGTTTAACTTCAACTTTTCAAAATAAGATTGTTTATATTTTACAACTGATTGAATAAAAACCCTACTTAATCCTCATTTGCAACTGACCAAGAAATGATCGGCACAATTATTTCTGTTATATATATTGCGTTTTTATTCGATTATTAGGAATAGGGTCTTGAAGACGACAGTAAGTTAATCACTTCCACGAAATAATTTTAGCTGCTTGTTAGACAACTTCTATAATAAAACAGACCTATATGCATAATAATCTGCAGATCTCGAACAATCAAATACATGGACTTTTAAGTGTAAATAATATATTTGGCATAGCTGACTTTCCGATGCACATTTATTACAATGGTCTCTGTCCGTTCAATTAATTAACAGTTTGCAAATCTGATTTCCGATTTTTTAAAAAGCAATAACTGTAAATTCAAAGGATATAATCGTGATAAAACACTATAAATACGACGTGTGCCACATGTGGAGCAGGATCTGCTTTCCTTCCGGAACACCTGAGATCACCCCCAGTTTTTGGTGGGGTTCATGTTGCTCAGTCTTTAGTTTTCTATGTTGTGGTTTGTTTACTGTTGTCTGTCTGTTTGTCTTTTCTTTTTTTAGCCATGGCGTTGTCAGTTTATTTTCTACTCATGAGTTTAAATGTCCCTTTGGTATCTTTCGCCTCTTTTTCAAGAACTATGAATTTAGGTTTGTGTATCGACGGCAATTCGTTTGGCAATGTCCTCAAATAGAAACAACACACAGAAAGTATGAAGATATTTCCGTCATTCATTTCCACGTCTAAATTCGACAAACACAAACATCAATAAACAAATCGACAAACCAAATAGAAATGAATAAATAGTGCACACTCTTACAGTCCTACTTAAATAATTGCATTAATACAATTCTATCATAATAGATGAGCAGATAAAATAAACGTGAATTCGAGAGTGTTCAGTCAAGTAGTATTTTTAGACAACAATTTCAGTAACGTAAAATAAACCCCCAAAAAACGTTTCAATTATGATATTCAGTTTTCTGGGCATTTTTCAAAGTTTTTTGTGCTCTTATAACATTGGTGTGTGATTAAATCTAAATTACAGCCAGCAACAAAGATTACCAGAGGGTAACACATGGGCCTTTCCATGATGAAGGTTTACCCATTTTGTTCGTTGTGGGCAAAATCTACAGTAGATAGCACTGTGTTAGCATGAATTATCATTAGTATGATAATATTGATAAATTAACTGTTTACAAATTTTGAATGGTTCGAAATACTGAGGATTTTCTCCACCAGAAATAGATAACCCAATCTGCATTTGGCTAAACCTTTCGGAATTTTTGGTCCTCTATGATCTTTAAGCTCATACCTTATTTGGCCTTGAAACGTTTTTGATCCGAGCGTCACTGATGAGTCTTTTGTAGACGAAAATCGTATCTCGCATACAAAATTTCAAGCCTGGTATCTTTGATGAATGTGCCATAATTGTTTTTTTCGTATGTTCGTTTTTGGTATCATGTTATATCGTTTTTTATAGTGTGAAGTGCTTTTCCTGTATTGCTTTTCATTGTATTTTTTTTCAATGCATAGTTTGTATCTCCCTTGATTGATATAGAAAGGAGATAGTGAACTATTTATATCTCACCAATTGTTAAAGTGCCTGTCTTTAATCACGAATCTCGTCAGTAATTTTTGTTTCTCAATGCTTTTGTCGTTTTTGATAACTTTTTGTGGGTAGTATATTAAATGAAGTTTTTTTTAAGTACGGCGCGGTTTTGAGCTTTATACCTTGACTTTTCGGATGAGAGACTTCTATCGTTGGAGACTCTATATCAACTGATATTATTTTTGTTTTTTTGTGTGTGTCGATTGGGATTGCTGTCTCGTTACAGTATACAACACAACACCTGTTATCCATATGCTTGAAACATCCAGTACTGCGGCAAATAGGTTAAAGTAAATGTATGTTTACAAAGTTTACGAAGAACACTATAGTAGATATAAATAGCCAAGAACAAATTGGGATATACAAATAAGTCAAATTATCAAGATCGTAGGTCGATGCTTTAGGAATTATCGTCCTTCAATGACGATGCTAACATTTTAACAGTTTTAACGATAATCTTGAGGACCTAAATATATTGAAGTTCAAAAACCAAAAATATTTGCAGAACAAGAATTATAAATAAAAAATATGATCAAATTGTAAGTCGACTTCGTTTTGAAGTGACTGACCTTCCATGATGAAGGTTTACCCATTTGTTCGTTGAGGGCAAAATCTATAGTAGCTATATATATATATAGTCTAAATTGAAAACAACGTTCAAACCTATGATTGCGTTGGATAAAACCGCAATTTTATACGTGTGCATGTAAAACAAATTTCTTGGTAGAGGGGTCTAAATACAACACAAACAACAATTTACCAAAAGACCAAAAAAGTGAAAAGTCTATTTTAACAAAACGCATTTGACTAACAGGTCGAACAACTGATGTTCTTAAACCCTGCTGACTGCCATTGGCGATTGCCAAATAAATTGATCATCAGATCTAACGAAATGGATCTTAATATTAATTAATACCAAACAGAAAACAATAAACTTGTGGAAAAGATGGTATACCACAAACATGAGGTGCAAAATACACCATATCCGGATTTCGACAATTAATGTCTCTTCAGTGATGTTAGGATCGAAACGGTATTTGGAAGGCCATATAATTTACCTCAATTTAGGATAGACTCTTGAATTTTAAAGAGTGGAAATAGGATAAACGGATCATATAAACCCGAAGGAAAATATAATACAAGCCCAAACGAAAAAATATATAAAAGTCTAAATTGAAAACAACGTTCAAACCTATGATTGCGTTGGATATATATACATATATCCATGTAAAGGAAATGACAATAAACGCATGAAATTATTAAACGTGTTGTTTTCACGCACGATGATCAGATCAAACATCACTGATTATTAAACTAAAGCACCTCTGCTGGTGGACTATCAGTCCCCGAGGGTATCATCAGCTCAGTAGTCCTTTGTTTTCAAATGTTTGGCTTTGAGCGGTCCTGATGATCGAATACGATACTCAAAAGAGTTCAAAATCAAAATAAGGAAATTTTGTAAGAGTGACAAAGAGACTCATATTGTACAGGAAGAATAACTAATAAATTAATGAACATTCTGTAGAAAATTAAAATGACAATGAACACCTAGTTATAGTCTGAGTAAATGAAATAAAATATTAATGGTTTAGAATGGGATCAAAAATTGGTTGAGATTCCTGACCTTTTGTCATAGTATATATGTTGTTATATAGTTCCAATTATATAAGGAACTATAGGTTGGTACTCTTAGATCGGTACTCTGTGTCTTTTGTCTTTTTTGCTCGTTGTTTTGTTTTGTCTCTTTTCAGGGCCGATATAAAGATCCAAGCATTTTCCGACTAAATTTCACAGTGTGTTCTTATGTTGTGCTGTTTAGTGGAAGAGTTGATTTAAAGATTTCTACTTATATTTCAACATCAACCTTAACAAATTAATCAAATACAAACAACAACGCAATGAAAATAGAATGAAAACAACACTTTAAAAACTTCGTCCGTTTGAAGCGCTTTTCTAGATTAATCGTCCTCAGGAACGCTCAATATATGAAAACCAAGGATGTGTAAGAGGGATTTTGTTTCACAAATTTTTATCTGAAAAAAAAAATCAAAATATGAAATGGTCGCAATGTCAATTAGAGATGCCAATATGTCGCAAATGTTTCATAACAATCATTAAACTTCTAATATGGTGGATGTTTCATCCCTGAGGGTATCACTAGCCCAGTATTCAACAATTTTGTGGTGACATGAAATATCATTGATATGTTCTTTTTCAGTAAATTTACTGTTTGTAAAATGAAGAATTATTTAAAACAGTAAAGTTTTTCTACCCCCTGGCGAAAATTGCCATAGCAGTATTAAGTACAACTTTTTTTCCTGAATTTGTGATTATTAATGCTCTTCAACTTTGACACTGATGAGTCTTACCTAACCGAACGCGCATCTGACGTAACAAATTATAAATCTAATATCTTTGATGAGTTTTATTACCTATGAAAACACTTCCAGTCACAATTTTTGTCCTTTCGACGTATGCGTATGTTATGTATTTGTTTTTCAGATAATTGACTAATAAAACCGATGCAGTATTATATATAGATATCATTCATTGGATTAGTTTCAGTTCCGATCCGCATAATGATGTAGTAAAGGATTCGATCTACGTACAGAGTTTGACAATGCTGTTGAACTCAACAGTACAAAATAATGTATCAGTTGTAAGTCGGATTGAAAAAAAACCAGCGTCACTTCCGTTGATTATTGCTGCAGTAAGTGTTTGTGCTTTTATAATCATCTTAAATTTATTCTCAATTTTTATTGTTACCTTAATGTGTAAGGGAGGGCAAAAGAAAAAATATTTAAACATACTGAGTTTATCCGTAACAGATATGATGGTAGGAATAACGATGATTCCTCTTGTTGACACTTATTGGAACAGCAACCAGCATTTATCACATTATGGATGCTGGTTCAGATTTGTTGCATACAGCTTGTCCTGTACTGTGTCGATTCTCCATATCTTCGGAATATGTTTCCAACATGTTCTAGTTCTATATGAAAAAATGTCAAGAACAAATTCGTACAGAAAAAATGTGACAATTATTTCATCAATTTGGTGTGTCGGAATAGTAATTACTCTAATTGAATTCACACTTTGGTCGTCTAACCGTGATTTAACGGAATGTTCAATTGACCAATTATTTGGAAGTAATATAGACAAAATCTTTTTTTTAATCAGCTTGATGTGGTTTATAATTCAGTTAGGAGTACTATTGTGCATGCTAATAATGTTTATTTTCGTCTATAAATATAAGAAATATTCGGTAAGAGCAAGTATTAGACGTGCCAGCGCTAAAGACTGCAATATCTGTCTGACTACCTTATTACTCGCCGGAATTGTTCTGGTTTTTGATTGGCCATTTACAATAGTACTCATTTGCGAAGGTGTGGACTCAAATACAAAACCTTGGAGTTCCCGAGATACTCGCACTATCTCAATGTTGTTTTCCGGATTAAATTCGACCATGAATCCTGTAATACATGTATTCAGAACTAAAAGAATACGGAAACGAATAAGTAATGTATATACAACTTGTAAACAGTGTCTTATATGCACAACAGATAACAGTTTAAATGTTCAAAATGAACTGACTTCAGCTGCCATGCAAACTTTTCGTGGCATTCAGGATGAGATCAGTTTTGAAAGCCGTCATACATGATTCAAAGATAAAGTACGCAGAATATATATGTATGGGGGTCTAGACAGTGTTTACAGAATAGAGAATGATGGGCAAAAAATAACGGAATAAAGGGGAAAAATAAAGAATAGAAAAAAATATCAAAAATAAAAAAGGATAATATGGGTGCTTAACTATAAATAATAGAGAAAAATGATTTTGAACCTTTAAAGAATTCAAAAATGAAGAACCCCATGCAGACTCTCATTTATATGTCCGTTTAATATTTCTTTCATCTTACTATTGTATTTCTTCCCTTTTACATTTATTATTATCATTTTTAACATGTTTTTTTTACAACTCATAAACTACTAGTTGTTGTATTTAAAGTTAAATAACAATCCGTACATACTGTATTAGCAGAGGGTAGTCGGTAGAAACTCATTGGTCAATTGGTGTACCTGTTTTTAGGTAGTCATTGTATTTGACTCTACCTCTAAAGTATTCTCTGGAAGTAACTACAAATATTCTAATTCGCAATTTTACAGATTTAATTTATTAGCATGAATTTTACACTCTGTTATTACTAAATCATATTTTTAATGAAAAAGTAATTGGTGCATTTATAATGAATTATGTAATCCGTTATTTCAAATTAAAGAGAACTTGTTATAATATAAAAATAAGGAGATGTGGTATGATTGCCATTAAGACAACTATCCACCAAAGTTCAAATGAAGTGGATGTAAGCAATTATAGGCAACCGTACGGCCTTCAACAATGAGAAAAATTCATACCGTATGGTCGGCTATAAAAGGCCCCGACATGAAAAATATGACACAATTCAATTGAGAAAACTAACGGCCTAATTTATAACAAAACAATTTACGAAAAACAAATATGACGGGCATGGTTTTTTAATTCGATATAAGGAATTTTATTATATGGATTTTGAAAAATTCGTTTTGATAATTTTATTCCTATTCACTTAAGACTTGAATGCTTCTTTTTGTAAATCTATTGGGGTGTAAAAGCGTTGACCGAAGTACATTTTGTATTCTAAAAATGTGCGCACGGTCAACGCTTTTACAACCCTATAAAATTACTAAAAGAAGCATTCAATACTTATAATTACATTTTTTGCTAGGATCATGAAAACACGATTTCTATCTAGATTTTCTTTTATTTACCTGTGCACTTTATTGTGGAAGCTCGTGTCATCATGAATAATACATTTCATTTTGAAATGAATGTTAGTTTCAGAATGACGCAAGATTGCTGTTAGCCAATCAAAATAACGTATTATAATGAAACATACATGTAATGTAATTACTTATCTATATCTTTATATTAAAAAATATGAAAGCTATATATTGGAAAAGCGCTTCGGACGCACCTTGTTATTATCACTTCCATTACGAAGTAAAAATATTTCATTTAAATTGTCTTAACGAATTAAATCAGCTATAACGGGTTTTTTTTTTTAATTACACATACAATTGATTGTTCTTAAATGTAGTTCAGTTCGTTAGTACGTTGTTACTTTGAAAAGAACTCATGCATATTATGACATTTTTGTGCTCAAAAATTATTTGTATAGATGAATAAGTACAGATCCATTTATTAATAAATTATGCTGTTAAAAGTGTCCCTTATCAAACACAATTACTATGACTGTCATTACAGATTCTGTTTTTCCCTGTCTCATCTGTCAAAAAGGGGCATTAATCGAGAAAAAAAAAGATGTATCTTACCAAAATGATTGAGTGCTTCAATCAATTTATTTTTTCAATGGTGGTATGTAGATACGAAAGAAGCATGCAGAAGAAAACCCATGGTCATAGATTACACTTGTCACATTCCCCCAAAAGGGATAAATTGAACATTGGTTTACAAAGTCATAGTTCGCTGATGTATTCTAAGGTCGCAACTTCTAAGGCAATTATTGCTTATCAGTCCATGGCAAATACTGTCAACTGTATTTTATGTGGATCCAATCTTCTTTCATGTTTAGTTGTTTAATTGACTGTGACTTATCACATTCTTCCTTTTGAAAATGGTGTTGCCCATGATACTCGAGTTCCCGCTCGGAAGAGTATTTACAAAATGGGAAAAGAATTGTATATCATCTTAAAACTTCCGGGATCTAACTAGATGTTTTCTGTGCATGTGTAACTTCAGTGTTCTGCTTGATACTGTAGGATACGGACGTGAACCTTTCATTCTCTTGGAGCTCAACCAACTGGTAACAGTATAACAATATACTGATATATAACTACTATGATTGAACTATATCATTGATAAACATTTATTATGATTAAAATATATCATTAATAAGAAATATATAATTTTTCGTTATATATTAAAAACAATTTCTTGTTTGTACAAGAATTTTAAAATCTAGTTAAGAAATAGATTTGAATATATTTACAAAATGGCTGACGCAATCAGAGATGGGTCCGATTACTTTCAATGTAATTGATTAAATTAGAATTACTTTGTCAATTGTACGATTAAATTAAATTAACGATTACACCATTTCTCAATGTGTCTGATTAAATTAATGATTACATTGGCAAAGTAATCATGATTACATCTGATTACAATGAATTTTAAATTAACCCATTTGAAAGATGTAAATGAATAAAGGTTATTACTGTAGCATGTTTTGAGAAAGGATTTTATTTGATAACATTTTCTACACTAGGAATATGACAGTTGTTATCCATTCATTTGATGTGTTTGAGCTTTTGACTTTCCATTTTGAATTTTAAATGGAGTATCGTATTCAGTTATTTTACTTTTTGAAATGTTATTAAATGATAACTTCAAAATTCATCGATTTAATATACCACAAAGATTCACAACATATATACATGAACATTTTGTCACTGGTTATGGCCCTTTACACTTTACCATTAGATAATTATTAATCTTTGAAATATTTTTACTTCGATTGTATAAAGGTTTGGTTATTTTTTTTCTGACATCTTACAGATTTTATATGTATTTCAGTTATCAGTCAAAACATATCTAAAATTGTAAAAGTATTGTTTAACACTCATTCTCTGTAACCACTTAAACTTTTTCGGCACACATAGTCACCGATCTTCCTGAAAATTGGCTGATATGTAGATCCTATTAGACTAGTCAGAAAAATAATGCCAACCGATATATATATTGGTTGGTTACCATGGTAACAGCAGAGAAAGTTGGGATTTTTGAGAAAAATGCAATATTTGGTGTAGTGTTGTGAAATTATGCGGCTACATCTATTAAAAAGAAACACAAAAACAAATAATTTCAGTCTTGTTTTAGTCAAAAATAAAAAAAAAGTTACGGGTAATCTACCTATAAACATGTGAAATTAATTTCTAAAAAATGATCATTGTGCAATATTCCTCACATTACGAATTATCTCCCTTTGGTGGGTTACTCTAATGACTGGACCAAAACGAAAATGCTAATAACTTTTTTATTTCTAAAAGGATTGATGTCAAATTTAAATTGTCATAAATTTAGACCATTCAATACATAAATATAAGAAAAAAATATAGAAAACTTTTTTTAAATCTTCATAAAACGTGACCTGACCAACGCTGACAATGACAGGACCAAATGAAAATGCTAATAACTTTTTTATTTCTTAAAGGATTTATGTTAAATTTGAAATATAATAAAATTTGATCATTTAATATATAAATTAATGAATAAAAAATAGTAAAAAATTCAGAAAACGTTACCTTCCTAACGTTGACAATGACCTGACCAACAACAGCAAAAGCCTGACCGATGCAAATTTCTGTGTTATTTAATATTATTAAAAAAAAACAGAGAAAACAATATGTTTTTGGGTAAAGAACTTGACCTGACCAACATTTTACTGTGTCCTGGTCGTTGTACTACCTAAAACTTATTTATATCTTATAGGACAAAAATGTAGGATTTGCTTAAAATGTATGAAAAATTAACATTAAGATTGAATGGTAAAAAACTGGGAAAAACAGTTTAGGGTACTTTGACGAGCACTGGATTATTTAAACTTTTTATGGTATTGAGTAGTATATTGTATTTAACTGTGTTGTAAATTATGTTGTATGTTACTGGTTATAATTTGACACGTTTGATCACAAATATAAAGTAACACACAAAAGGTGTGATTGAAGTAGGCCATGCATAAATACATATGTAAGTTGATAAATCCAATATAGTTTGTTTTTTAATATTTTCTTACAGTAAATAATTATTTCCACGTACTACTTAAGGCATGCCCGAGCCTTGTGTTGGATATCTTGGTAGTTTTAAATATTTTCATAAAAAACAAATAAACATTTCGCGGACTACTTGCGGTATGCCCGAGCCCTGCATGCACGATATCCTGGTAGTTTAAAATATTTTCATAAAATATAAGTATACATATTCGCGGACTTTACTTGAGGGTTGCTAGAGCCTTGTCTTAGTTTTAAATGTTCCCGAAAGCCTATTACATATAAATAGGTATAAAGTCATTTTCCTGGTCATGATAACGGTCAGAATGAAGGACAGAAAGTCACAGACAAAAGTCGCGGACAAAAAGTCACATGTATAATATGTTATTTATAAACATTGACTCCTGTTTCAAAGTAAAATGTATTCTTTTTTGTAAAAAGAAAGACAATATACTAATTTTGAGAAACATCTTTCTGTAATGGGCTTTCAGTGAAAATCAAAGTATATGTACATGTATATAATTCTTTTAAAGTTACCCTGTGTAAAGATCTAGAGTTATCATATTGTCAATATTTTTTAATTTGCTGCTAAAAATCCATGAAGATAATTGTTATTTTCTCAAATTTCAATAATCCAATACCTATTAGTAATGTTAATATAGTGCTACCATAGGCGGATCCAAGGGGCCCTGAGGGCCCGCCCCCTCATTTCATTGGAACATTTTGTTGATTACATATGGAATCAATGAAGCATGAATGTAGCGGGCCATCTCTTAAGACAGTCAGTGGGACCCCTTATATGAAAATTGTCTTGATGGTATATTTTCCCCCTGTTGCTCGTTGTAAGACCCGCAGTCACCCACTGTCAGATTTTCCGAGGGTCCTCGTAGGAAACCGTATTTTTTGAAGATCTCGAAAATTCTCCTAGCCAGAACGTCAAACAAGAAATGTGTCGGATGGATAGCAGGGACCATCGAGTAGCCGACTATAACCGCCCTTGCTTGTTACGCCCTTTGTTTGCTAAAGGACCCTTGTGTTTATTCTTTTAGGGGCCCTAGTTAACCTATTGAAATTTCTGTCCTTGTCCAATTGATCCCGATTTCCAGTGATATTTTAAATTGTCCGCCTTCAGCCCAGCCTAGCCCTATTGCAGGACCTTTTGAAATTTTCTATTTTATAACTTCCCTCAAAATTATCTTCATGTAGATACTCATCATCCAATAATACAATATTATTCAAAACGTATAGCTATACATGCTTTGCCATTTCAACATTGAGTTTAAAAGAATGAATAAGAAAAATAAACAGCTCATAATAAAGGTATTTTTCCTTTATAGAAAGTTTAGATGGTCATTTATCATTTATTTAGAGGATGAACGTCTGACTCTTTTGGTTCTATTTTTATTGTGTTTAATTGTATCAAATTATTGACTTTAATTAATTTTGGTCAGTAGACTAGCACAGAACCTACAATGTTCCTATTAAATTTATTGATTTTGTTCTCTTCTGAAATATGCATGAGATGTTTGACACTGGACATAAAGCAAACCACAACTAATCGATCATTTCTTTTTTACAAAATCTTTCCAGCCCCAAATATTGCACAATTGAATATTTAATTTTTTAAATGATTTTACTAGTATTTGTTTTTCGAGTTTTTCTTGTATATTTTCATGATCATGAAAACAGAAATTTCTTCGTAATCAGCAATTTTATCCACATTAGAGAAATTGTATTTGTTTCCTTCAAGTGGTAACACCATTATCGATATACTATACTAGCAAAATTATTTATACATACACATGTGTGAATACAGTGAAACTTAATAAGTGTTTTAGTTTTCCTACTTTTGTGCACATTTAAGAAACTAACTGAAACTTTTTTCAAAATTGTTTTAAACTTGTGTATCATCATGAAATTGTTTCCACAGCAACAGAGTTAAAACTATTATACCTATATATATGAATATGTTTAAATTTTTATGATTACAATAATTTCCACAAATTGTATATTTATTTATTTTTTCTGACTGCAGAATTAGGTTTTAAAACATTTTTTTTTCAAAATTTTTCAAATTTTTTTTTCTGAAAAAATGAAAACTAAGCATTTTGTATCCATGGTAACAAAAAAATGAAACATACTTCCCATTACTTTTCGCATCATTGATAAGATATGACTATGGTATTTATGAATTCATGGTTGACTTTAACTGAGGTGTCCGCAAAAATTATGGTGAGCATTCAAAATGACCTCAAAGGGTATTTTTACCTAATGCAAACCACATAAAAAGGGGTATATGTGATTATAATTGAAAATGAATTTGAAAATATCAGGAATTAAATTACATTAATAAAATGCTTATATTTAATAAAATCATAAAAAATTAGTCTTTCCTTTAATCATTTATTATGAAAAGTTATGTTGAAAATAGCCATTTTCAGCTTAAAATCCTAGATATCCAGAAGAGGTAAAACTGGTCATCGGTTGCTATGGCAACCGATATGCTTAGCAACCAAAATTTTGCCATTTTTTGTTTGTTTCATTAAGACTACTAAGTGTGTGAAGTTTGAAGAAAATCCATGACCATGCGTGCCACACTCCCTATGTAAGAGTTTAAATAGTTACAGAGAACCAGTATTAATAATCATTGCATTTTACATGATATTATATATACCAACATTTATTTATTTTAAACAACATATTTGTCACAATTTTTGTTTGTGCTAATTAGATAAATTTTGTTTTATCTTTTATCATATTGCTTTAAGTACAGAATAGGTAATTGAAATAAAAACAATGTCAATTCAAAGGTGACAATAATCACAATATTAACAAAAGGATTATAATTCAGGGTTAAAGAAAAGTAAAACATGAATAAAACAGTCATTAGCAAATAAACATCTTTTAATTGTGAATATATGTAGAACATTTTCTAATTAGGCTATAACAAGGACTTTCAATACTGTAACAGTTTATATTTAAAGAAGTAAATGAATCAATTAAGCCTGAACTAATACTACCACGAATCGAATTATTTACAATAAAAACCTATGTTCAATTAAATAGTTATTCCTTAAAAAATGTTTTTATAAAAAAATCCAGAATGTTAAGCCTTTCACCATTATCACTTCAAATCTGAATTATATCAGAAATGCAGATTTTGAATCCTATAAATTTGTTATAAATATTACATGTATTCATATTTCTTTTGATTTATTTAATAAACATTAAACTGAGGGTCTTAATTGTCCTCATTAATCTCTAATAAATCTAATAAATCAAACATATTATAATAATAATCCTTATCTTGAGATGTGTCAAAAGTTTGAAGTTGTCTTTGTATGTCCAGATATAACACCTGTATCACTTAAATAAAAATGTTCACACAATTTTATGATTTTTTCCATTGTAATCAGAATGTAATCAAAAAGTAATCAGGATTACAAGGTATTTTGAAATGTAATTGATTAAATTAAATTACATGTAATCAGATTGTTGGCTGATTAATGATTACAATGATTACTTGAAAAATTGTAATCGATTACAGCTGATTAATGATTACAATTACAATTACCCCAAGTCTGGACGCCATGCTACCGAAAAAGGTTCTGGGACAAATTCTTGTCTGCAAAAGTGCAAATAATGGGTAACTAGTTAAAATCCACTGGCAGGATTTGAAATTAGCGGTCTCCCACTCGCCATTTGCGAATGCTTTTGATGTGGGCTTATAAATATGAAATCTCATTAGCCCACATAGTCAGTGCACTTTGAAAATTCTTATTATCAAAATTGCATGATATCGACCGAACATGCTAAGCAAAAGGCAAATATGTCAAATGTACAGGGAAAAGTAAATGAATACAAACGTGATGATATTGAGTCCCACAGAAAACGGCTAAGAGTTGATGATGGTAATAAACCTACAGTAACAGTATTAAAAAAATGCTACACAAAACTTTCGTTGGAAAATGAAAAAAGATGTTAAAGTAACTAAAAATATCTAGATCTAATGAAAAATACTTTAAGACCTGAAAATTGTTTTACATTGACAAGAACTCTTGCAGCACCTGCATGTGGAGTATGAATCTCCCAGTTGATGCGATATTCAAGAGCTTGTTTTTTCCGTGAAAGACGGAGCACCTGAGATCACCCCCGTTTTTGGTAGGGTTTGTGTTGCTCAGTAATTATTTTTCTATGTTGTGTTTTGTTTACTGTTGTTTGTTCTTTTGTGGTTTTCCGTTTTTTGTCATGGCATTGACAGTTTGTTTTCGACTGATGAGTTTGAATGTCCCTTTAGTATCTTTAACCTCTATTTTAAACATCTTCATAAGTTAGATCGGATAAAATCTAGCGAAGAAGTATATAATACAAAAGATTTTTAGTCTCGTATTGACATAGGACTGGAGTCCTTATATCTGCTGGCCCGACATGACAGAAATACAAACTTGAAAAGAAAAGAAAAAAAAACAGGCCTGATCTTCAATATCTTTTCAGCAAATGTAGCTTTTACAGGACTAACTGTATGGTGGTGATATGTGTAAAGAGGTAAAAGAAATACAAAATGTCAAGACTGGTGACAGAGGTTACGGTGTTGGTTCAGGCTGTGGCCATGGTTAGGTATATAGAGGTTCGTTTGGAGGTAGTGGCTTTGGCAGAGGCAGTTAGGGCATAGGTACAGGCTGCCGCGTTGGAAAAGGTCGTGGTAAATTTGCTACTGACTCTAATAAAAGCCAGTAGTCAAAATACTTCATGTTTCCTCAACAGAATTAAATGATAAAATGGTAGGTTTAAATTCTGTTGAAAATCAAACTCAATTTCAGGCAGGTAGATTGAAACATGTGTGTGATAATTCGGAAACGTTGATTTAAGATAGAAACATTTGAGATATCGTTAAAAACTGTCATTTTGAATTTTCTAATCGACAACCAATATAATTATGGACAACCAATATAATTATGGAATATTTATAAAAAAAAAAAAAAAAAAACAAGAAACAATTATTTACATAGAAATTTCTAACTTATTAAAAATTGGTGTCCTGTCATTGTACCAAAGAAAGGTACCGAGGAGAACAGAATAATTTTTAAGTTCAGATAATTTAATGTGTATATAGAGACACATCATTTTAAGATGGAAAAATTTGACAGGTCTTTAAAACTGATCAAGCCAAATAATTGTCCTGCTTCCATTTATATGCGCCGCGCATACTATTCTGTGAATATGACAGATAGTCCTCAAAAATATATAACATTTAAATGGAAAACACAAAAAAAACTTTCAATGCACCAGCTTGCCAAATGGAATTACTAGTGGACCTAGGATCTTTACAAAATTAATGAAACCAGTATTTTAAACTTTGAGAAATGTTGACATAAAAATTCTGCATATATAGATGATTATTTGTTAATTGCAGATACTTTTGTTGATGTAATAAAAAAAAAAGTAGAGGACACTGCATTGTTGCTGAAATATGAAGGATGTTTTATTCACGATAAATAAATCTTTTTTTAGTCCAACTCAAAAGAATGTTTATATGGGACATATACATGTAAAAGACATTGTTACTATAATTGTCTATCTTGCAGACCATTTGCAGTGGGAAAAGTTCAAAGAATTAAAGACGAATGTTTCAGTCGTAAAAAATAAACACGAATATTTAATGAGGACATTAACAAAAGTAATTGAAATAATGATTTCATTACATTCTGCAGTTCAATATGGAATGCTTCATTACAGAGTTCAAGAAAACGAAAAAATTAAAGCATTGATAGCATCATACGGAAATATTGACTGTTATGTGTATCTAAATTTAGATATGAAAATCGAGATTCGTGGTATCAAAACATTAGCAAACAAAACAGTGTCATCAATCAGATTTTTCTATCGCAACCGATGCATCATTAGAAGGCTGGGTGCAATTAAAAATGATGTTCAAATTAATGGTAGATGAAACTATATTGAGAAAACATTTCACCTCAGTTATTAAGAATTATTATAAGGTATCAGGCCATTAAATATTTCTTTAAAAGTGTAAAAGATAAACAGGTACAGGTATTGTCAGATAACAGTAGTTCATATTACTGACATGGGTGGTATAAAATCTTTAGAAAAGAATGATTTAAGTTAACAAAATCAATATGATCATGGTGCATTGATAGAAATATTTTTGATTTAATCTGCTCATATTCCTGGAAAATTTATATCTGTCAATAGTCCTTCAAGACAATTTAATGATGATATTAAATGGAGGTTAGACAAGCTTGATTTCCCAAAATTAGTAGAAATATGGGTAAAACCATCAAGTTGTTAACAATGCCTTATTAAGACAAGACTCATTTGTTAACAAATCAGTTTAGTTTGATATTAAAACCACGGAATTTCTAGAGAAGCAACCAAAATCGTTTTTCTTCTTTGAGAGGAAGTACAAAGAAACAATTTGCACATTTCATCAATAGATGGATTTGTGTCTGCAAAGGCAAAAAGATTCAATTTGTTCAATTATACTCAAGTTTTAGATTTTTAACATTGTTTTTTTACGGATGGTATTAGTCACAGTGCTTAAAAGTCAGCTAGGTCTGTTTTATTAGTATATGATATTGTTCATGATGATATATTGCTTGGTAAAACTGTAATGTCACAAGGATTTATGAAAAGTGTCATTAATTTGAGACCTACTCAATAAAGAAAAAAAAAATTTTGACATATCGAAAAAGATCATCACCTATCAAATTCATTTATGTCAATAATTTAACTTTGAAATTAGTTATGCTTATAGCTTAAAGTACAGCGATTCGGTATCAGTCATTACATTTACTGACAATTAAAGATGTAATAAAGAAATACAATCGTGTGTATTGTAGTTAATGTGGGTTGTTAAAACAAAGTAGAACAGGGTGTTCACATAATTGAATAGAACGTTTTGCTTATCCTATTGATAGGAGAATTTGCATTTATTTTGTATTGAAAGAATATTTAAAGACGTCAGCTCATTGCAGAAAATATTGTGACAAACCATATAAAATTTATGTTAAACCATATAAGCCAACTAGTAGAGATACTTTAAGTAGATAGATAAAGATATGTTAAGATCTGGTATTAATGTGAAATAATTCTCATCACTAAGAGTGAGATCAGCATCAGTGTACAAAACCAGCTTTAACACAGTATCTGTACACACTATTTTAAAAGTGTCTGTCTGGTCAAATGAACACAAATATGCAAAATTTTATATATAAAAAAAAAACCATATTTACTCTGTACAAAAAAGTCATCTTGCATAATTGAGAGCTTAGATCTACATGTAGTTTTTGTATGACATTTATTGTATATTTGATTGGAAGAGGAGGTTTTAAGAATTGTATTTTTATTTTTCGGAATGGGCAATTTTTAGGTGTCAGACCACCAATTCACATTTTCCAATTTAGAAAGTATGTAAAAGTAACCCTTCCTTGACAAAAAATAGTGCTTTTGATGGCATTGTTTACTTAAACTAACCAAAACATTTGCAGAAATAAAACTTTTGGTGAAAGAGAAATATATTTAGAACATTTTGAGCTAAAATTTATTTGTCCATGAGTTTGCATTAAAAATTGAGGATTAATGCGCTCTATAGTATACTAATTTAAGATTTCCAGAAAACCAGGGGTTATTTTTAGTAGTGCTTGGCTGCCGAACGGTAGTTCTTCGTTACAAGACTTTAAACATTGATTGAAAATTGGCATGTAGAAAGGCGATGAATGTATGATTCAGGATATACCTGGTTTTTATGAAGTTTAACTTAAGGTAAAATATTTAGAAAGCTGTGAAAATTGCAAAATTTGGTTGAATAGATCGGGATTTTGAATTGGTGGTCTGACACTTGAAGTCTCGTTAGATCTCGGAAGAAGGGTCAAGATATAGAATTTTACAACTAAATCAAACTTTCCTTTGAAAATTTAAAGTTTGGTTGGAACTATGTAGAGTCATAACACAACTGAAGGGATCAAACGCCCTCCGCAGATTCAAAAAAAGAATTTCCCTACCACCATTAGCAGAGCATATTTTCAATTCAAAAGGGTGGTGTCGAATATATCTATACTACTTACTACAACTGTAACAGTTTTTGAACAGAAGTCTACGTATATGTTTATATCTGTGTAGAAGTTTATTTTAAAGCTTAACTAGTACCAAAACATAAGTGAAGTTCCTGTACAAGTACTGTCATCCCTTGGAATGTCTCTTGTACAAAAACAGTTGCCACACCTTTTGCACGTTATAGAACTCTTGCAACAACTCTTTCAGGGGTCCCTAAGTGGCCGAAAGGCGAAATTTCTATATCTAAATATATGAAAAACCCCTATTTTCCAGTGGCAGTCCAAACTTCCCACCCTCCATTACCTTACAGACCCTCCCCATTGTATTGATTGTTCATTTCTTCTCGTCTTGAATATGCATGAAACATTTGTCACTAGACGTTAAGCAACCGTTAATCAATCTATTGAAACTCCTCTTGAGTTTCTCATTAATATATCGTTCATTAGCAGAGCATATTTACAATTCCACAGGAATTTTAGAAGGAATCTTAAAACAAACACGTGCCTTAAGATGTGAAACAGACATATTTAAGTCTTTCATGCATGTTTTTGAACGCGTCTTCGTCATTTATCCAAAAGTTAGGACATCAGAACACATGTCTCCAGATGGTATTAGGATAATCAGAAAATTATTTCCTAAACATTTATATATGGATAAAATTTATTTTGCTACACTTAGCTCTACATGCTTTAAATGTTTTATTTGGCTAGACAGCCTATCTGGTTATTCTAAATCCTGGTTATAACGTACAGAATTAGAGTACCAATTTAAACTACTTGCATACTGATCATCATAGTTCATATGTGGTAAAAATAAAAAAGCGAATCATTTTTCAGGTCTTAGAAGGAGATGTTTTACAAATTAAAACGTCTGCGAAAGTATCGTTTTTGTACAAATCTATTGTGCGTCCGATTATAGAATACGGATCAACAATTTGATCACCTTATTTAATTAAAGATATTGAAGCATTAGATTAAGTCCAGTGTATGTGAATTATATGACAAACGATTTGTTCAACTTTGATTCTTTTAAACTAAGAAGATGGCTTCAAGGTATTTGTGAAACCTATAAATACGTTCATAATAAATATAAATGTAATATCGAATATGTTTTTTTTTTTGGTTTAATTGGACGACTAGTACACCAGAGGTCATAACTATAAAGTAGCTAAGCATTTTGCTAGAACAGATGCAAGAATATTTTTTCACTTAGCGTATTGTGAACTCTGTGAATTTGCTTCCCGCCTCAACTGTTGCCGCGCCAACAATTGTTTAAAAAGAGACTCTTGATGGTTTAAATGACTGATGAGGGTATCATCAGGTCAGTAAAATCAGTGCTTCTGTACTGACATGTTTTATATCATATATGTTCTATGATATGGTCTTTGAACGAAAAATGTTCTTTGTTTTATATTTTGCCAAATGCATATACTATAATCATGCTGATTCCAAAATTATAAGAAAACATATATATGAAAGAACTTGTTATCAAACTATAGATTGTTGGTATGTTTTATGTAGGAAAAACAGATAGAAAAAAAATAATGTACTGACATGATTTATTTCTTATATTTTTTACCATTGTCCATGAAGAAACTAACTCCTTCAGGCAAAGTTAAGCTTAGATGAATTTTGCTATTCCTTTTAGAAACTTAAGCTCCGAGTTATTAAACATCTTGTTTGGGTTTGAGCATAGTACTGTAAGAAAAATAAGAATTCAAATGCTGTCAACGGCAACTGAATGAAATATTCCCATGAAGTATTCGTTTAATGCCGACTCTCGTCCATGTCTAATCTGTCTAAGTATCTGAATTCATCTGACGGTTAAATGTTCAATACCATCTCTAGATGTGTAGTGTTTAATTTCTGTTGTTTGGTAACAGTCGCAATAACGTATAACCAACATCTCTATTTGGTCTTTGAACGAAAAATTGAGCTTTCTTTTGTATTTTGCCAAATGCAGATACTATAATCATAATGATTCCAAAATTATAAGAAAACATATATATGAAAGAATTTGTTATCTAACTATAGAATGAGGGGTATGTTTTACATTTTGTATGGATTATAAAAGGAAAACAGATAGAAAAAGATAATGTAATTTCGAAATTAGTTATCGCAAGATAGCATTTGCTAAATACCTAAATCACATTATATTTAGATGAGACGCGGTAACAACTTTTTCACGATGCTTAAATAATTATTCATGCAACAAATGTTTATAAATCATAATGACTATGCACGCCAAACAAAAAGAACGCTAACAGTCCCTTAGAAGTACAATAGAAAAGTGTTGAATCAGCTCTTACTATATTTTACAACACGAAATACATCAGAGACCTACCTAAATATCAAAAAATAAATGTTAGTAATGACCTTTTCATAAATCAGATGTCACAAGAAAGAAAGCGTTGGCTGAGGTAATTGTGATGAGAAGCAATTAAGTACTGTAAACAGGGAAATTTTTGCGGCAGTTTTATTTTCGCTATTTTCGCGGTAAGAATTGAAACGCGAAAATAAAACGACCGCGAAAATTTCAAGGAAACTCCATCTATTTATAAGATAAAAACCACACATGTACGTATATGAATATGGTTATGTAGAGGACCACTGTATAACACGGATTTTACAGACGACAGATCGATACCTCAAATCATAACTGTATTTTTAAATGAAAAGCAATGTTAGAAATCATGACTTTAACTCAAGTTTATCTTATTAACATGGAAGCCATCTCAAGCAAGCGGACATTACGGATATTGTTATGTAAACAACACTCGTTACAAATATGTAAATGACACCTGTCAATCAGTTTTACCTCGTTGAACCTGCTACACAGATTAGTCAGATCAAAAGATCGATTAATTAGCATTAATCATGTGAGTATTTTATTTTAATTCACTCTAAAAGGTCTTATTTTCTGTTATTGTGTAAGTATTTTTACAAGCAAACATGACACAACTTTTAATCTCTTTTAAAATTAATGAACCGAAAACAAAAGATTTCTGATTGATGTTATCACTTGATTTACAATACATGTAAAGCTGTTCACTTTCTATATCCTTTATGAAAATATTTATATAGGCCACAGGGAAATCGCGAATTCAAAACGGCGCGAATTTAGATTGTGTTCATAAAACGCGAAATAAAGACGGCGCGAAAATTTCCCGCTTTACAGTAAGTAAAAACAATTGTGTTGACTGATTGTTGTTTGCATAACGGTTAGTGGCAAATATTTCTTTTAAATTTAAGACGACTTAAAATAAGAGCTAGACTGACGAGGAATTTTGGATTATAAATGTAACATTGTTTACCTTAACTGAAGAGAAGTTTTTGAAGTTCGATATCTAACAGAAGGACAAAATAATATGTAACTCCAGATTTTTGACGTTCACTAAATACAAGTTTTTGAAGTTCGATATCTACCAGAAGGACAAAATAATATTTAACTCCAGATTGTTGACGTTCATTCAATAGAATTTTTTTGAAGTTCGATTTCTAACAGAAAGACAAAATATAATGTAACTCCAGATTGTTGACGTTCACTGACTACAAGTTATTGAAGTTCGATATCTAACAGAAGGACAAAGTAATATGTAACTCCGGATTGTTGACCTACACTGAATAGAAGTTTTTGAAGTTCGATATCTGACAGAAAGATAAATTAATATGTAACTCCAGATTGTTGACGTTCACTGAATATAAGTTTTTGAAGTTCGATATCTTACAGAAGGACAAAATGATATGTAACTCCAGATTGTTGACGTTCACTAAATACAAGTTTTTAAAGTCCGATATCAAACAGAAGGACAAAATAACATGTAACTCCAGATTGTTGACGTTCGCTGAATACAAGTTTTTGAAGTTCGATATCTAATAGAAGGACAAAAAAAGAGGGACGAAAGATACCAGAGGGATAGTCAAACTCATAGATCGAAAACAAACCGACAACGCCATGGCCAAAAATAAAAAGACAAACAGACAAATAATAGTACAGATGACACAACATAGAAAACTAAAGACTAAGCAACACGAACCCCACCAAAAACTTGGGGTGATCTCAGGTGCTCCGGAAGGGTAAGCAGATCTTGCTCCACATGTGGCACCCGTCGTGTTGCTTATGTTATTACAAATCCGGTAAATAGTCTAATTTGGTAAGTCACATTCGCGAAAAGGGAAGGGTATTGTAGTTACGACATAAGGAACATATCCGATATCATCTGTGAAACGGCTATTCCATAACGGTCAACCAACTCGTGATGGCGTCCGTAAAATTTACGAAGGGATGATTTCAACTTCACCATTTGGAACTCTTGGTTTAATAGCTTCCTTGTGAGCAGCAATCCTCTATCAAGGAAATCATGATAGGAAACACAAGCCTGGGAATATCGTATCAATTGGGAGATATATACTCCGTATGCAGGCGCTGCTGGAATGTTGCTACATAGAAACGGAAAGTTCACAATTGGGAAGCTGAAATCATCTCTTTTGTCGTAAAGTTTTGTTTTCAACCGACCCTCATTGTCAATTTCTAGATGTAAGTCAAGATATGAGGCCGACTTAACTGTATCTGTAGTATCCTTTATCTCTAGTTCGATGGGATAGATTCGTTCAACATAGTCACCAAATTTTGTATTATTTAGTGAGAGAACATCATCTATATAGCGGAACGTAGAGTTAAAGGATATTGCTAACTTCTTATCTTTCTTCCTAAGAAGTTCATGTATGAAGTCAGCCTCATAATAATAAAGAAACAAGTCGGCAAGAAGAGGGCACAATTGGTTCCCATTGCAATTCCGACAGTCTGTTGAAAACACGTCCACCAAACGTAACAAATATGTTGTCAATCAAGAAATCAAGCATCTTGATAATGTCAGTTTCAGAGATTTTTTGTTTGAATCAGAGTGATTCTTTACAAAGTAGGATTTATCCTCCCAAGACAAGATACTTGTATCTACGTTCGCCATTCTTTTTAATGAAACAAAGTAATACCAACTCTTTCAATTTGTCTTTTAGTTTGGAATGGGGAATACTTGTGTAAAGTGTAGAAAAGTCAAATGTTTTAATATTATTGCAAGATGAGAGAGTCTTAGATTGTATGTACTCTAAAAGATCTTTGGAATTTTTTAGTATCCATAAAATAATATGTAACTCTAGATTGTTGACGTTCATTGAATAGAAGTTTTTAAAGTTCGATATCTAACAGAAGGACAAAATAAAATGTAACTCCGGATTCTTGACGTACACTGAATAGAAGTTTTTGAAGTTCGATATCTTACAAAAGTTGACATTCTCTGAATAGAAGTTTTTGAAGTTCGATATCTAACAGAGGGATAAAATAATATGTAACTCCAGATTGTTGACGTTCATTGAATAGAATTTTTGAAGTTCGATATCTAACAGAAGGACAAAATAATATGTAACTCCAGATTGTTGACGTACACTGAATAGAAGGTTTTGAAATTCGATATCTAACAGAAGGACAAAATAATATGTAACTGCGGATTCCGAGTGGTTCCAATTTTGCAATTTATTATGGTAATTCTGTCTCCTATGATCTCGAATGTTTTTTCATCATCTGTTAATAAGTTAGCATCTGCTATAACAAAATCTAATATGTAATTTATGTAAATAACAAATAATAGGGGCCTAAAATTGAGCTTTAATGCATTCCTGAAGTAATGTCCTTCTGTTTTGATGATTCGCCATTTTCCGATACTCTTTGATATCTTTATATTTTGAAATTTATTATCAAGTCAAGTAATTGGTTAACTTTACCGTGTTTTACATTTTTTACGAGTCTCATATAAGAGGACTTTTCAAAAACTCCCATGACGCTTATATAAATGCAGTATATCTGGTATCCTTCATCTAAGTATTCTGTCAATGTGTCTACTATCTACAGTATTTGTAGAGCAATCGATTTACTCAACGAAAGATGTTTGAGGGAGTAATATTTGTCGAGCTCAATATGTGTTATAATTATATAGTCTCATATGATTATCTCCATTATCTTACACACAACTGATGTAAAAGAGATGCGTAAGATACCAAAGGGATATTCAAACTCATAAGTCGATCACAAACTAACAAAGTCATGACCAAAAAAGAAAAACGACCAAAAGACAAACAACACAGGTTTTGTTATGAATTACAGTTTATGGTCAGACTCGGTAAAGATCCATCTAAGTTATATTTAATTGATGAATTTAAAAACACTAACCGTTACCTTTATGCTAGTTTTGTTTTAAATAATCAAGAATTTTCTCACTTTACTAAGGACATTTACCCTAAGGAACTAACTTTGAATAAATCTAATATAGACAGCAATAATTGTCTTTCTTTAGATTTGGATATTTCAGTTTCACACGGGAAACTCTATTCAAAAATTAACGACGAAAGAGACGATTTTCCGTTCCGGATAGTTAATTTTCCCTTTTTGGACGGTGATGTTACTTTTGTCCCTTCTTACAGTGTGTATATTTCGCAACTCGTTCGCTATGCAGTGTCTGTAGTCGCGTATTAGATTTCAATGAACGTAATATATGTACAACCGGTAAATTATTAAAATAAGGGATTTCGTAACCACAAATTAATTAAAACCTTAATCAATGTTTTATCCATTTCAATTGATATTTCATTGTGTGTCTTTTTATGTTGTAATGTTATACCGCTGTTTCAGGTTAGGCTGAAGGTTGGTGCCTGTTAAAACGTTTAAACCCGCTGCATTGTTTTTTTTTACCTGTCCTAAGTCAGGAGCCTGCTGTTCAGTGGTTGTCGTTTGTTGGAGTGGTTAATAAGTGTTTCTTGTTTTTTTTATATAGATTAGACCGTTGGTTTGCCTGTTTGAATTGTTTTACACTAGTCTTTTGGGGCCCTTTATAGCTTGCTGTTCGTTGTGAGCCAAGGCTCCGTGTTGAAGGCCATACTTTGACCTATAATTGTTTACTTTTTACACATTTTGACTTGGATGGATAGTTGTCTCATTGGCACTCATACCATATCTTCTTATTTATATTTTCATAGATACAAAGATATGGTTAGGAAGTTTGGCTCTACCTGTAGAATTTATATCAAAAACGTTATATAACATCCAAATTTTTACGATGATGTTGTTCATAGAGTCCGTAAATTTAGATACGATCTATGTAAACTCATTGATCCTTTAAATGAACTTGTTCTGAAAGGTTGTCTGTTTAACACTGTAGTAAAATCTTTGATATTGTTTTAATCGGTACTCACATTGATATTGTTTTAGAAAAATGAAAGCATGACTAAATATGTATTGCTATATATTATATATATACAGTTATGAGAACTCATGATCCTAGTACATCGTTTTGATACGTTTTACGAATAGTTTGACATTGCACAATGTTTTGCGTTTTCCAGACTGTTAATGACGTCTTTACACTGAATCCGTTGAATGTGTACTGATTGATACTTTAGTCTGGGAGAACATGATCTATTCATTAGTTTTAACTGGATTTTACCTAGCTTTCAGTTACTGCGAGTACTCTTATATTGGTGCTTTTTGTCTATTGTTTCTATGTTAGTTGTTTTTTGTGCTTCGTACCGATCTTTTGAGTTAGGCCAATTGCAACTAATTTTTACAGTTCTTTCTTATGGTATCCTGTTACACCACTGTCCAAGGTTAGCGGAAAGGGTTGATAAATATATTTATCCCCGACACATTTTTTATGTGCCTTTCCCAAGTCATGAGCCTTTATTTTAGTGGTTGTCGTTGGTTCATGTCTGTCATATTCGGAAATTATTTTGTTATAAATTATACAGTTGCTATTTGTCCGGTACATGTAGCGACCGAAAATGTGGAAGAATAAAAATCTGAGGTCATTCATTTGGAAATTTGATCACGAATGTCACGAAGGTCTAGGAACACTATACTAAGTGTTTGATTTATTCTATTTTTATATTATATATACTTATATATACATGATAAAGCCGAAATTATTGTATTTGCACAAAATACAATGCTTTCTATCTTACAATACCCCATTAATTCATTTAGATGTTAGAATATCATGATTTGCGATTTAAGTTGTCCTTTTATAAAATTTGATCTTTATTTGAGTGCTTACTATCGAATTCGCGTGTGAACTTTTATCACAATGAACATTGATACCGCCGTTTTCAGCAATGATCCAAACATTAGTGATCGGATAACACATGCCCCCCCCCCCCCGCCCCTGGTGCTGCTGAAGATAATATTACGCGCACGCACACACATGGTGATTAAGTGACATGCGCATTGCAATGGCCGGAGAAATAGCCACTCCGTATAAATTAGGCCGTTAATTTTCTCGATTGTATTGTTTCACATTTTTCATTTTGGGGCCTTTTATAGCCGACTATACGGTATGGGTTTTCTCATTTTTGAAGGCCGTATGGTGATCTATAATTGCTTATATCTACTTATTTAAACTAAGTCGGTTAGTGGTCTCATTGGCAATCATACCACATCTCCTTATTTGTATATAACAGTATACAAAACTCAACATAGAAAACAAAAGACTGAGCTTCAGTTTCCATAATTTAGCGACTGAGCGAATTAGGTGAACACGATCATGCTTCAAACTGTAATTCTTTCTCTATATATCTCTAATGTCTCTTCGAGTTTTATCTAAGGTCCCGAATAAACATCTCACTTTGGTTTCTGTATTTTCTGATATATTTTTATTCGCTCTTTACTGCTGAACAATTTTGCGCGTAGACATAAATGCTAATGTTGAATTAGATATTTTGAATTTCATATACATTAAACTATTTTGTTGTCTGTGTTGCAAGTCTATGAAAGGCTCTTCCTGTTAAAAATCTGATAAAGTAATGCTTTAACATTTAACGCGATAAAATGACATTTAGCGCGATAAATACCGCGTTAAGAAATTAATATATTTAACGCGTAAGTGATAAAAGACATTGATCGCGATAAAATACCCGTCGCACTTGCCATATATGTCATAATAAATCACGCATTAAGTTCAACACTATTACGTTACATAATTTTAACGCGTTAAACATTGCATAACTCGATAAAACTCCTATTTATCATTTTTTATTTTTAAGGCATTCAATCTACATTTTATCCCGTTTACTCTACTTTTAACGGGCTAACGTTGCTTTTAAACCGTTAAATTTACCTTAAACGCGAGAAATTTACTTTTAATGCGTTAAATATATCCTTCACGCGTTAAGTTTACTTTAAACGCGTTGAAACTACTTTTAAAACGATATATTAATATTTCAAAATTTTCTATTACTTTAACGTGTTAAACCTTCTTTTAACACGTTAAATGTTCTTTTAACGCGTTAATTATTGTTTTAACGCAATAAGTAATTAATGACAATAATATTTAAAAGTGCTGAAAATCTTTAAACATTATCGCGTTAATTGACGAAGATATGACACATGCGGCCAATTCATTTAGTAAGTTTCGAGTAAAATCTGACGCCTTACAACGTTATTAAGGCAAAGTAGAATGTTTTTCGGTCATTTTTTGTAGTTTAGTGCTTAACGCTTTAAAAGTCAATTAACGGCTGTTAAAACTGTATTTATCGCGTTAAATGTGATTTTATCGCGTTAACATTTAACGCGACAAAATCACATTTAACGGGTTTTTGACATGAACGGCCTTGCATACTAGTCTTTAATAAACTATTTTGAGCGTCACAGTTTTCACTCGTTTCAAGTTAATCAACACTGCCAAAAAAAATCGACAAAACGTGTAGACACTTGCGATCGATCTCAACATATAATAATTACCAACTGTGCAATTAAATTTTGATACTTTTATACTTTATCCGTCAAAGATGGAGTTATTTTGAAAGTTAAACCTTTCATATTACAAACATATGTATAATTTTTTTTAGTCAATTATGGCACCTAATGTTGAGCATAGTAATCAGTTATAACAAAATAGACACATACCAACAGAGGCATATAATACAATAAATATTATATGTCTCTGATATCAAACACGTCAAATCTTTTATTAACAAGGCGATGATTAGTTAGAACGCGATAGAAAAGAAACTTGCAAATACCAAAATACTCCCATTACTACAGTACGGTCATGTTTAAAACTCACTTGTTGAGAATAAGTAAGTAGGGAAGTAGGGAAGGAGGGTTGTCGTTAGCAGTGAAGAGGCTAATCTTCCATGATTAAGTCCCTCAAAACATAATTATAAAATAAATTACTAGTTTCTTAAATATGAAAAAAAATCCATTTACGAATTCTACATTAAAAAAACCACCATACGATACCAGAGACATATATATACATATGTCAATATTCGGCTGCGATTTCTTTGAAATAGCGGGTGAAGGGAGATAATTCAAATTTATTAAAAGAGATCACGAGAGTGGAGGCCTGCAAAATATCAATCTTTGAAATACCTTCATATTCGGTTATTGACTTTAATAAAAGGACACAGTTACCCCTCAAGTTTCAAACAACAGGAGGAGGATTTATTGGCCAAAATGCATGTTATCAACAGTCACCCCCAGGCAAATCAACGAATCAATTAATACTTTCTCCCCGAATTTCGCAGTCGACATCAGTCATCATCACAACGCCAAAACTTCTTAATCAAAGAAAATAACATTACGAGATAGCTATTCATTTGATTTATACTTATCACCCTAACACAGAGCTTGGAAGAGTCTGGTTGACGAAGATAGCTGTGCATATTCAGAAGTATTGTTGGGGCTAGGTACATAGTCAACTGTGGGAGCATCCATGACGTACTCACTGCATCTGACCCCTGCATCCTTTTCTACTTAAATGCTACCTGTCTTTAATCTTTATAAAGTACTCTTTGAATTTAAGTGATAGAGCTCTCCAACGGCGGGAATATTCATGACGTGTTAGCTCTATTGCTTGATTTAAAACCTATTGAAATGGCTCTTAATCGTGTAGAATCCACAGATGCCTCTAGAAACAGTCAGTCAGGAGCAAAAATTGAAATCACATTTACAAAACCGTATAGTTTAAATATTGAAAAATCTCTGCTGAAAAAATCAAACTCTGCAAAACGGAATCATATTTCATTCAACCGCACAGGTGTTTGATATACTGCCCAGTTAGATGCTATAACATTTGAGCTTTTCTCCAGCGCATGTGAAATATTTTATATTCAATCTGCCAACAGCTTTTATGATGTTAGAAAAGATGTGTCTGTAGATAAGTCTGGTAATACCGTTCAAAGAACATATAAAATTAGAGAGAATGAAACTGACAATTATACAATTGGTCTTTATCTGACAAAATGTTCTATATTAGTAAATGGCAAACATTCAACCAATTTTATAAACAGAGACCTAACAAAGTTACATGAAATTATCAGTCAAACCACAGTAAATGGAGAAAATATAGATATACGAGAAACTAACAAAATTCTAGCCCAAAAACTAGATAGTATTCTCCAAAACTCAAACTAGCTATAGAAATGCCAGAAGTGTAGAAGGAGTTGTAGAACTAGAGCTGTTTACTGCATGAACAAACACTCGGTACATTTTAAGTGTGTGAGGCTCACTGAAATTGAGATAAAGCAACTTGAAAAGCAGGATAATTCTACATATGAATGCTCGATGTGTCGTAATAGCTTCATAATGGAAACCAACCATTTTCTAAATGTAAACATTTTGGATAATACAGAAATTACAACCACTAACAATGTATTCACTCTCTTCATCAAATAGTTCACAACCTACACTTGCTCAACAAATACTTTTGGATGAAAATATGGAGAACTGTCCAGCTTGTTTAAATGTATTAACAATTGAGAAATCTACATGTTCATCATGTTGCCAACAATTTCATGATCAATGCTTCCTTACAGATTCAAATTTATGCTACGCTTGCCATGACATTATTATACAAAATATGTAAATTACAGCTCTTCCGAATGAACCACAATCAGAAAACATTAATACACATGCCAATTATTATCGCCCCTGTAATGGATGCGCCCATGATATTTTTATAAGAGTTAGTTTTGAGGCATTAATACTGTTGAGAGGGGCAGAGGGACTATGTATGTGTTAGATAACATTGTGTGCAGTTAAGGTAGTGTGTGTTAAAACAATATAGTACAAAAACGACATAATTTACGATTTTCAATGATATTCCCGAGCGCTACGATGTCAATATTACATGTACACACTAACATGACTATTGAAAGTGTTTTTGTTATTTACTCTTGACTTTCGTGACCACTTGATATGAATTATATATAGTAAACATAACTTTGAGTAAAGAGCCATAGCTACGACTAAACTAAACTAAACCCTTGTGGCATACATAGATGAACAATATAGCTTCAAATACATGTAGCAGCAACTGTTAACATGTAGTTTCAAGTGTGTGCAAAATATAAAGTAAGCAGACTAATATAGCAACTTTTCATAGAATATATTTACATATTAATATAAAAATGGCATCAGTAGAATTTAAAGAGCTCAAAAGCCTCATAATGGGAGTTGATAAAAAAGTAAGTGATTTTTCACAGCAACTTGAAAAAGTTGAACATAACTTAACGGGTATGATCAATGAAGTGAAAACCGACGTCAATATACTAAAAACAAAATATGATGAATCTCAATTAGAAATAACCAGTTTAAGACGAGACTTCACAGAGTTGGAACAGGGTGTTGCAGGTATGGATTAGCAAATACAAGCAATTAAAGGTGAAAAACTACAAAATCAAAAATATGAGCTTCAAACCCAGATGAATGAAATAAAGGATCAGGTAACATTGCTTGAAAAGCATGAAAGGAAATATAATGTTATGATTTATGGTGTTGATGACAGTAATGCAGACGAGAACATCTATTCAGTTACTCGTGAGTTGTTTAGCCAAAATCTAAACATTGAACAGAGAAAAGCAAATGCCATTCCGATTGCTAATGCTCATCGTGTACCAACAAGGGGTAGTGGACCCAAACCAATTATTGTTCGATTTCTACACTATAGAGATAAACAACTCATTATGCCTAGTGCCCACAGTCTGAAAGGTAGTCAAATTCGTATTCTAGATGATCTACCGGTATCCATGAAAGAGGAAAGATTCCTTCTGTCTCACGTGGCCTACAAAATACGCAAAAAAGAAAAATTGCAAACACGTATTCGAGATGTTGGGGCACATATGACTCTTGAAACCCGTGAAAATAGAGGGGACTCTTGGAGAACAAGAGAATGATGAGCGATATATAACAATATACATGTATAATATACATGATAGAGGGTCTAAATACAGCACAAACAACATTTTCCAAAAGACCAAAAAAAGTGAAAAGTATATTTTAACAAAACGCATTTGACTAACAGGTCGAACAACAAATGTTCTTAAATCCTGCTGACTGCCATTGGCGATTGCCAAATAAACGGATCACCGATGTAATAAATGGATCTTAATTAAAAATTTAATACTAAACAGAAAACAATAAACTTGCGGAAAAGATGATATACCGCAAACAAAAGGTGCAAAGTGTTTTGTACACCATATCCGGATTTCGACAATTAATGTCTCTTCAGTGATGTTAGGAATCGAAACGGTATTTGGAAAGCCATATATTACATCACTGAAGAGACATTAATTATTACATCGGTGATCCGTTTATTTGGCAATCGCCAATGGCAGTCAGCAGGGTTTAAGAACATTTGTTGTTCGACCTATTAGTCAAATGCGTTTTGTTAAAATATACTTTTCACTTTTTTGGTCTTTGAAAATGTTGTTTGTGCTGTATTTAGACCTCTAACAAGAATATATATACCAAATTGTGCATGTACAACAATTAACCATATTTATATATATATAGGCTGTTGTGACCTATTTGTAAGAAACTACAGAACTATATATGCAGATGTAGATATCTATTTTTACATATGAGATAATTCTTTAATAACGAACTACAGACTTACCCTAAGAAAAAAAATTAAAGTAATTTAGCTTTGTATATTAAACAGTATTGATTAATTTTCTTTTTCTCTTTGTTTTAATACATGTATAACCTTTTTCTATATCATATTTTCACAGATACCATTATAAAATTGATACCAAATTGTAAGTATAGAACGGGGAAATCCGAGGAATTTTATTCCAGGATTATTTTCTATTTATGCAAATATTTTATTTTTGTTTTTGTTTTGTTTTGTTGTATTTTGTGTTTTTTTTTTTTTTTTTGCTTTTTATTACTTTAGTTTTGCTTGCTCTCTATTCTTTCTTGCCTGATTGTCTGCAATATATTGGCATTCACATATAAATGTAAATGCTAATTTTGCTTTATATATTCATTTTCCAGCCTGCTGTGTTGAAATTTTGCCTTTATAATTTTTTTATATGTTTATTTTTCTGCTGCTTATATACTTATTTATAGTTTTGCTCTTGCTAGTTGTTCATTATTATTCTGAACTGCTGTAACATGTCTGATGCTTTTGCTATATGTTTACCTTATTCCATCAGATACAGACTGACACAAATGAGATGAATATGTAAAGTATAGACCTCTTTTAAAGTGATGTTTATTCCAAATTTCAGAATGAGATGCTTGTTTGAGATTATCTTTTCTTGTTTGAGTTTATGGTACATGTTCATTATACTGAAGTGACCATACTATAATCAGTTTTGCACTGCAATCTCTGCTGAAACTAACTCATTAATATGATATGCATACACACACTCATGATGTGCAGTCTGTGTTCGATTGGTAGATAGTTTTGTTAGTTTTTATGATATATTGATCATGCATTAATTTGATTTACATTGTGATGCAAAAGTATTGCTATTTATCAAGAGTGATACTACATTTGAAGTTAGCCAGAGTTCTAAATTTTTTGAAATTGTCTCTCATGAACGCATTGCTCTTTTAAACGAGAAATATTTACGTTTATATTTATATCTACATCTCATAAAGAATATTGATCTTTGATCGTATCAGAGATATAATGAATATAAAACATCTCTGCCTTCTTAAATAGAGAAAGGATCATATAAATTTGTAAATTTGACATGGGAGTTTTTAATACATGTATTCGAAGTACAAACATAGAAATTCCAATATCTACATGTAGTAAATTGGACAACTCTGACATTCTTGAAATATTGTACATAATATGCTTATCTAGATTATATATAGTTCATTTAACTAAAACTGTTTTCAAATAAGAATGAACATGTTGGACAGACAACATCTTATGATAAATATATTGACAAATCTGACTGGATCAGATTTGAATGCACAAAACAATGGACATTTTGTATAGTTGTGCTTCTTGTGTGATCTTTTCTTCTTTGCCATAACCACATAGAATGGAAAAAAATGTCTTTGTTGTCTTTGTGTGTTGGAATGAAAGACAGTAAGGAAATCAAATGTTATATGAAATTATAGGAATAAAATCATCCTCTGCTGGTGGACTGATAGTCCCCGAGGGTATCACTAGTTCAGTAGCCAGTACTTTGGTACTGGCATGAAAATACGGATTTTGTGTTATTAAAATTTGCTGTTACAAAATTTTGGATATTATTAAAAGTTAAGGAATGTATCTCCCTCATGCAAAGCTCTGATTCCGTCCCCAGCTTTGGCTATACTTTTGGTCCTTTCTGGTTTATAGCTCTTCATACTTTTAAATAGCTTCCGATTTTCAAAAATTTTGGTCGCGAGCATCACTGAAGAGACATTGGTTGTCGAAATGCGCATCTGGTGCAGAAAAATTGGTACCGTTTATGCTATTACTACCACTGGGTCTATGCCTATGCTGGTGGACTGATAGTCCCCGAGGGTATCACCAGTCAGTAGCCAGTACTTTGGTACTGGCATGAAAATACGGATTTTGTGTTATTAAATTTTGCTGTTACAAAATTTTGGAAATTATTTAAAGTTAAGGAATGTATCTCCCTCATGCAAAGCTCTGATTCCTTCCCAGCTTTGGCTATACTTTTGGTCCTTTCTGGTTTATAGCTCTTCATATTTTTAATAAGCTTTGGATTTTCAAATATTTTGGCCTCGAGCATCACTGAGAAGACATTTATTGTCGAAATGCGCATCTGGTGCAGAAAAATTGGTACCGTTTATGTTATTACTACCACTGGGTCGATGCCTCTGCTGGTGGACTGATAGTCCCCGAGGGTATCACTAGTTCAGTAGCCAGTACTTTGGTACTGGCATGAAAATACGGATTTTGTGTTATTAAATTTTGCTGTTACAAAATTTTGGAAATTATTTAAAGTTAAGGAATGTATCTCCCTCATGCAAAGCTCTGATTCCTTCCCCAGCTTTGGCTATACTTTTGGTCCTTTCTGGTTTATAGCTCTTCATATTTTTAATAAGCTTTGGATTTTCAAATATTTTGACCTCGAGCATCACTGAAGAGACATTGGTTGTCGAAATGCGCATCTGGTGCAGAAAAATTGGTACCGTTTATGTTATTACTACCACTGGGTCGATGCTCTGCTGGTGGACTGATAGTCTCCGAGGGTATCACCAGCCCAGTAGCCAGTACTTTGGTACTGGCATGAAAATACGGATTTTTGTTATTAAAATTTGCTGTTACAAAATTTTGGAAATTATTTAAAGTTAAGGAATGTATCTCCCTCATGCAAAGCTCTGATTCCTTCCCCAGCTTTGGCTATACTTTTGGTCCTTTCTGGTTTATAGCTCTTCATATTTTTAATAAGCTTTGGATTTTCAAATATTTTGGCCTCGAGCATCAGTGAAGAGACATTGATTGTCGAAATGCGCATCTGGTGCAGAAAAATTGGTATCGTTTATGTTATTTCAAAATATGTACATAACATGAATTATACAGATATTCACTGTTGGATTTGCTCAAGTTAAATTTCCATCTGAATCCAATGTATTTAATTAAAATTTCTTCTGAGTTATCTCCCCTAGACCAGCTATAGTGAATATCCTACACAACAACAATGAATGTCTCAGAGTGCAGATTTAATATTTGATTTTAATGTTGGACTCTGTCTTGCTATTGTATTTTATGTTTTCATATATATGCATTTATTGTACATTACAAATGTGTCTTAAGGTGTCACAGATCTTGAAAATTTATACAGTTTTAAAGGAAAAGAATTCTAAAAGTCCCTTGATTTCACAAATATCATGGTATATTCATGTATATTCACTTATTATTAGAGTAATAGATATTGATACAGCTAAACACATGTATGAAGGGTGATATACTTAAAATAATTTCTTATAATTGTCAAAGTCTTTATACAAAGGAGAAACGGAGAGATGTTTTGAATTATTTAAAGTCAAAGAATTTTAATATTTACTGTCTTCAGGACACACATTTTACAGAACAAGACGAATTAAACATTAAAAATCAGTGGAAGGAGAATGCCTTTTCAATTCATTTACATCCAATCAGAGAGGTGTGGCCATCTTTTTAATGAAATCTTTGATCTTCAAATTCAGAAAGTTAAAAAGTTGAGGGTGGAAACCTTCTTGGATTGGATATTACATTTGAAGAACAAAGAATTACCTTAGTTAATATTTATGGGCCAAATGTAGACACTCCTTGCTTTTATCAAAAGGTGGCATACATTATTGAGGAATTTGATAACCAGTCTTGTATTCTTTGTGGTGATTTTAACCTAATTCAAAGTTTCAATCTCGACACTCATAATTATGTTAATATCAACAACCCAAAGTCTAGAGAAAAAGTATTACAGATAATGGAAGACTTTAATCTAGTTGATCCATTTAGGGAATTATACCCCAATGTGAAAAGATTTACTTGGAGGAAGAAAACCTTTAAACAATCTCGTTTAGACTTTTTCTGATTTCTGATAATATTTTTCACTTTGTTAGTGATGTTAAAATTGATAATAGTTACAGGTCTGATCATTCGCCAGTGATCTTTTCTTTCAAGATTAAGGAATTTATAAAAGGCAGAGGCCTTTGGAAATTTAATAATTCCCTTCTTCATGATACTGACTATGTTAAAGATATAAAAAAACTCATAAGTACAGTAAAAGAACAATATGCCGTTAAGATATATAGAAATGAAAATTTACAAAATATTGACAACTCTGAAATTGAATTTACCGTTGATGACCAGTTATTTTTCGAAACTTTACTCACAGAAATACGCGGTAAAACTATTTCATATGCCTTTTATAAAAAAAAATTTAAAGATTGAAAATGAGATTATTTTAAAATTAAAACAATTAGAAGAAAATGCACTAACAGAAGAAAATCTGGAAGAGATTGATCAGAAAAAAGCAGAATTTAAAATGTATAGACAAAAGAAAGTTCAGGGACAATATGTAAGGTCAAGAAGTCAGTGGATTGCAGAAGGAGAAAAACCTACCAACTTTTTTAAATCTAGAGACTAGAAATTATATTAATAAGACTATTCAAAAACTTACTTTAGAAAATGGGGTTGTAGTGGAAGAACAAAAAGAAATCTTAAATCAGACAAAGGTGGTTTATGAGAAACTTTATAAAAACCAAGATTGTTTGAAAAGGGTTGATTTAACACAGGACAATTTTTCTGATGATATACCGAAGCTGAGCGAGGATGAAAAGCAGTTATTGGAGGGAAATATTAATTTTTTTTAATTAACTGCAGCATTAAAGAGAATGAAAAATAACAAGAGTCCAGGATCTGATGGTTACACTGCAGAATTTTTTAAATTTTTTTGGATTGATATTGGTAAATTTGTTCTTAGATCTATAAATTTTTGATATGGGAAGGGTCAAATGTCTGTCACCCAGAGGCAGGGAGTGATTACATGTATTCCAAAAGAAGGTAAACCAAAACAATTTCTTAAAATTGGAGACCTATTACTCTTCTAAATTCTACATATAAAGTGGCATCAAGCTGTATAGCAGAGAGAATAAAATCTGTTTTGTCAAAATTAATAAGTTCTGACCAAACTGGTTTTATTCCAGGTAGATATATAGGCGAAAATTGTCGATTGATAAATGATATTCTACATTTTACTGAAGAAAATAATATTCCAGGAATTCTCTTGCTTATTGATTTTAAGAAGGCATTTGTTTCCATATCATGGTCCTTTCTTTATGATACATTAAGATATTTTAATTTTGGTGATTCAGTTATATCCTGGGTTAAAACCTTCTATAACAATATAACAGCTGCAGTGATACAAAACTGTTTTCTGTCAGAATTCTACACTGTAGAGAGAGACTGTAGATAGGGAGATCCTTTATCTCCTTATATTTTCTTGCTATGTAAAGAAATATTGAACATTTTAGTGAGAAATAGTAAGGAGATAAAGGGTATTACTATAGATGATACAGAATTTGTACTTTCTCAATATGCAGATGATACATCATTGATATTAGATGGCTCGCCAGAATCGCTCGATGCATCTCTGTGTGTTCTCCAATTTTATGCTGAAATCTCGGGACTTAAGATTTATATAGAAAAACAAGTGTTATGTGGATAGATAGCAAAAACATTGCGAAGATCAAATTTGTGTAAAGTGGGATTGAAATGGGGCTCCAGTACATTTAAGCTCCTTGGAATTACTTTTCAGTTGACCTAGATAGAATGATTGATTTAAATTATAGGCCAGTGTTAGATAATATAGACAACACTTTGAAAAATGGTCAAAACAGTATCTCACCCCTTTGAAAGATTACCATTTTAAAAACTTTGGTCATATCTAAATTATATCATCTGTTTCTATTTATCCCTAGTCCAGAGGATAATATGTTACGTAATTTAACAAATAAAATGTATGCTTTTATCTGGGATAATAAACCAGATAAGGTCAAGCGAGATCTTTTGTGTCAAGATTATTATATGGGTGGTTTAAAATGCTTAACTTAAAAGCATTTATACAGGGACTGAAACGTACATGGGTAAGAAGGCTGTATAATTCGTATTCAAAGTGGGTGAGATTAGTCTCTATTGTGGAGCAAATAAATTTTATTGATTGGGCCTATTAAAAGGTCATCAAATAAATTTTGGCAAGAGGTTTTGATGCTTGGAAAACCCTTAATCAAATTAGAAAACAAAGTTGCATTGATGAAATTCTATCTTATCCTTTATTGGAGGTAGGAAACATTAAAATCGGGGGCTCAAGTGTCTACTATAAGAACTGGGCTAAAGCTGGAATGTGGACAATGCACGACTTGTTAGATTATCAGGGCAAAATTATGTCATTTCAAAATTTCCAACAATTATATCAATTTAGGCCAAATGTTTTACATTATTATGGAATAGCACACTCGCTTAATGAGTGGTTAAACACGATCAATATTGAAGTAAAGGAGAAAAAATCATGCAATACTACTTTTTAATATAAGTATTTTCTTTGAATAAAAAAAAGGTTCAAAGGACATGTACAAAGTATTGAATGAGAAATATAATTTACTTTTAGTGCAAAGGAAAATGGGAAAACCATTTTAATATGACTGGTTGTAACTGAAAAAATACACACTTCGTGTACAAAATTTACTAGAAGCACTAAGCTTTGCTGGTTCCAATATAGAATTATCCATAGAATTTTAGGAACTAATTCACTACTTTACAAGATGAAAATAAATGGTAGCAACATATGTAAATTTTGCAAAGAAGACCAGAGACCATAGAACATTTATTTTGGAGCTGTCCGATGGTCGCCAGTCTCTGGCATGCACTAAACAACTGGATTTTTGAAATGACAAATATTGAACTGCCTTTGAATATTAAGATTATTCTATTTGGTATCTACGAAAATGTTAAATTGAATTTTGTTAAAAATAAGATTATTCTGCTTACAAAATACTATATTTACCGAACAAAATTACAAGAAGTTTTGCCAAATTTAAATGCTTTAAAAAACTATTTAAAGGAACACTTGAACTTAGAAAAATACATTTCATTTAAAAACCTCTCTGTAGAGGAATATAACAAATACTGGAGTCCCTGGGCCCCAATTATAGAATAAATAATAAATGTCAAATTTTGATTGAAAACCCACAAATAGATATTGCAAGAACAAATTAGATTCCATTGTTATTACTAGTAGATAATTATTTATGTTCAATCTATTGTTGCACCATTATATATTCAATTGTTGATTTATTATTTCGATATGGGAAGGGTCAAATGTCTGTCACCCAGAGGCAGGGAGTGATTACATGTATTCCAAAAGAAGGTAAACCAAAACAATTTCTTAAAATTGGAGACCTATTACTCTTCTAAATTCTACATATAAAGTGGCATCAAGCTGTATAGCAGAGAGAATAAAATCTGTTTTGTCAAAATTAATAAGTTCTGACCAAACTGGTTTTATTCCAGGTAGATATATAGGCGAAAATTGTCGATTGATATATGATATTCTACATTTCACTGAAGAAAATAATATTCCAGGAATTCTCTTGCTTATTGATTTTGAGAAGGCATTTGATTCCATATCTTGGTCCTTTCTTTATGATACATTAAGATATTTTAACTTTGGTGATTCAGTTATATCCTGGGTTAAAACCTTCTATAACAATATAACAGCTGCAGTGACACAAAACTGTTTTCTGTCAGAATTCTACACTGTAGAGAGAAACTGTAGACAGGGAGATCCTTTATCTCCTTATATTTTCTTGCTATGTGCAGAAATATTGAGCATTTTGGTAAGAAATAGTAAGGAGATAAAGGGTATTACTATAGATTATACAGAATTTGTACTTTCTCAATATACAGATGATACATCATTGATATTAGATGGCTCGCCAGAATCGCTCGATGCATCTCTTTGTGTTCTCCAATTTTATGCTGAAATCTCGGGACTTAAGATTAATATAGAAAAAACAAGTGTTATGTGGATAGGTAGCAAAAAACATAGCGAAGATCAAATTTGTGTAAAGTGGGGATTGAAATGGGGCTCCAGTACATTTAAGCTCCTTGGAATTACTTTTTCAGCTGACCTAGATAGTATAATTGATTTAAATTATAGGCCAGTGTTAGATAATATAGACAACACAGTAAAAAAAGGGTCAAAACAGTATCTCACCTCCTTTGGAAAGATTACCATTTTAAAAACTTTGGTCATATCTAAATTAAATCATCTGTTTCTATTTATCCCTAGTCCAGAGGATAATATGTTACGTAATTTAACAAATAAAATGTATGCTTTTATCTGGGATAATAAACCAGATAAGATCAAGCGAGATCTTTTATGTCAAGATTATTATATGGGTGGTTTAAAAATGCTTAACTTAAAAGCATTTATACAGGGACTGAAACTTACATGGGTAAGAAGGCTGTATAATTCGTATTCAAAGTGGGTGAGATTAGTCTCTATTGTGGAGCAAATAAATTTTATTGAACTAAGTTATATTGGGCCTATTAAAAGGTCATCAAATAAATTTTGGCAAGAGGTTTTTGATGCTTGGAAAACCCTTAATCAAATTAGAAAACCAAGTTGTATTGATGAAATTCTATCTTATCCTTTATTGGAGATAGAAAACATTAAAATTGGAGGCTCAAGTGTCTACTATAAGAACTGGGCTAAAGCTGCAATGTGGACAATGCACGACTTGTTAGATTATCAGGGCAAAATTATGTCATTTCAAAATTTCCAACAATTATATCAATTTAGGCCAAATGTTTTACATTATTATGGAATAGCACACTCGCTAAATGAGTGGTTAAACACGATCAATATTGAAGTAAAGGAGATAAAAAATCAAGCAATACTACCTTTTAATATAAGTATTTTCTTTGAATCAAAAAAAGGTTCAAAGGACATGTACAAAGTATTGGATGAGACATATATTACTTTTGCTGCAAAGGAAAAATGGGAGAACCATTTTAATGTGACTGGTATTAACTGGAAAAAAATACACACTTCGTGTACAAAATTTACTAGAAGCACTAAGCTTTGCTCGTTCCAATATAGAATTATCCATAGAATTTTAGGAACTAATTCACTACTTTACAAGATGAAAATAAATAGTAGCAACATATGTAAATTTTGCAAAGAAGACCAAAGACCATAGAACATTTATTTTGGAGCTGTCCGATGGTCGCCATTCTCTGGCATGCACTAAACAACTGGATTTTTGAAATGACAAATATTGAACTGCCTTTGAATATTAAGATTATTCTATTTGGTATCTACGAAAATGTTAAATTGAATTTTGTTAAAAATAAGATTATTCTGTATTTACCGAACAAAATTACAAGAAGTTTTGCCAAATTTAAATGCTTTAAAAAACTATTTAAAGGAACACTTGAACTTAGAAAAATACATCTCATTTGAAAACCTCTCTGTAGAGGAATATAACAAATACTGGAGTCCCTGGGCCCCAATTATAGAATAAATAATAAATGTCAAATTTTGATTGAAAACCCACAAATAGATATTGCAAGAACAAATTAGATTCCATTGTTATTACTAGTAGATAATTATTTATGTTCAATCTATTGTTGCACCATTATATATTCAATTGTTGTTTTATTATTTAATACTTCCTTTGTGTGAATATGCCATTCTGTATACCTTTGTTCATACATGTTGTGCTAGTCTATTTGTTACAATAAAGAAAATTCATTATAAAAAAAAAAATACACATGCCAACATGAATACATCTGGAGTTCAAAACTCTCAGATTACAGCAGTGTCTCTACACACTCAGAACAACAATAACATCATAGGTAGATTCAGCATACCAAAACACCCTATAACAACGTAGCAGAGCAAAACTCCATCTCAACTGATAATGAACATGCTCAACAAGAAACATCTATTAAACTGAAATATCTTTCATAGCTCAAAAGTTGTAATCTTTTTGTGTAGAAGTAAAAGGTTTGATGGATCTTGCGGTCTTCCTTTGACTTTCGATTCACAAAAGGCAGTTTTCTTTGCCTTAATTGCTTTATATTTATCATGATTCATAAATTGTTATTAAGGTTTTAGTTTTTTAACTTTCTGAAGTACAGCAACAACTGCTAATGCATCAATTACTGCAGTGGTCAGTTTCAAAACTGCATCGTCTATCTGTTCAGTATTATCTGTTTGAATGTCACAGTCAGTCAGACGATCGGATAAAGCTTATACAGGCCTTTATCAATTTTGCTCCAGTTCACTTTATGACAAGTATGTTCATTGCTTGAATAAAGGCAACAGTAGCATACCACTGTTCAATCGCCATAAGTCGATTAAGCGTAAACAAATCCGGGTTACAAACTAAAACCGAGGGACACATCAACTATAAGAGGAAAAAAACGGAACAACAGAAACACCGAACTGCAACAAAAGCAAACGTCAACATACATAGAAACGGACTGTTTAATAACAACTGCCATATTCCTGACTTGGTACAGGACATTTTAAGAAAAAATGTTGGGTTGAAGATATTTTTTCTGTATTTTTCATTGAAAAGGAAAATTTCATATTTGCTCCAACAGAATAATGATCAGAGATGTTGCTTGTAATTTCTGGCCTTCTCGTGTGTAGAATATTGTCATCAAATTCTTCTGGATACAAGATGTAAACAATGGCTGTACTGTCTTTGCCACTTGTATAAATGTTTTTCCAACAGCTTTGATCTTTAAATTATATTCCTTCATAAAATCTTAAATATATTTATTTCTTACATTATTCGAGTTTACAAGCAAATTTTCATTGTAGTCACTTCCAGTAATTACAGTATTAGTGGCTCCAAATGATTGTATTATTTCATACAGGATATCTATACATTCTTGAAGTTCTGATATGTTGTTAGCAGAGCTTTTACATGGCACATAAATGGAAACGAGTTATAATTGTTTAGAAATTCCTTTCAATTCAACACATTGTATTCTTTCATTACCAATACGTATGCTGATTTATTTCTTTCCTCCATTGAATTGCAACACCTCCATATCCTCTTGGCATATGTGTTGGTGGAAGTGGGTCTTTATCATCCACTGTTTTTTCAAATAACATTTAAATTTTCATTTAGTTCATTCAAAAGGTTAATCTGACTGTTAAACAGCCAATGTTCCTGTATCAGACACACATCAAAATGTTTAATAGCCTCATCAAAAAATGGTCCACATGTTAAATCATTTTTGCAGTTAAAAGTTAAAACTTTGACAACATTATGAACAAGATCATCATCATTATTTACACTTTGTACAAGATCATTTTAAGTAGTTTGTGCACTATATGTTACACCGATTAGCTGATTCGGTTGTGTTGGCTCAGTTGGGATGAAAAAAATTGTTATTTAAAGGTGCTGTATAAAATATAGGTTGACCAGTTTTAGAAAAGTACAGTGTATTGGTAGGAGTTTGGATTGGTTGACTGTATTGATTTCTGTTAGTTGATGGACTTCCCCTTTTTTGAATTAAAGTAGGAGTTCAGTCATTTTGTTAACACTTTTTCCTGATCATTTTAGTGGGAGATGTTATAAAAAGGCAAAGAATCAGGACTCTGACAGCCATTTGAGTGAGAATAAACTTTCTAAACAACTATTGGATATACCGGCAAGAACTGATAAAAAGAGAGGACTAGATTACACCCTGAAAAAACGATTGTCACAATACAGTCAGACTGTTAGGGATAGTCTACAGTTCAATCCACAGCTTACTATTACTGAGTAAGTTTCTTACGAGACTAGCTAGCACGTTCTGACGGATTTGACTAAATAAGATTTTCAAGTTACTTGTTGAGATAGTGAAACCAAGGCTTGTAGGAAAAACTAAAAATGCCCTGAAATGTCAAGCGTGTTCTACCGGTAGTCATACCAAAATATAGTAATCAATAAATTTGATAACCCTTTCGTAACAGAGTTGCATTGAGAAATAATTGATATGCATGGGGCAATTCATTTACTGCCATCGCTTGGTTTTTATCCCTTGAATAACGCTGTCACTTAATTTGTGAAGTGTGGGAAGGAGAAGAGAGTTATCCCATCAATCTTCGCATTGTCAAACATCCTGCTGTTTGTATATTATTTTTGATCAGTAATAGATAAGGTTCTTTTATCTCCGTGTAATGGATAGAGTTTTACTGCCTTAACCCTTCATTAATGTAGTGTGTCTTTTTGGATATTACAATTGGGCCTCCTTTATCGTTCTTAGAGAAAACAACATCATGAATGTTTCTAAAAGATCGTAATCCTAGCCGTTGTTCTTTAGTGAAATTGTAGTAGTTATTTTTAAATCTAAATTAGATAATTCAAATTTTGTGAGATCTAAATAATTTTCAAGTTCAAAGCAAGCAGGTGTTGGTTCATAAAATGTTTTTTGTCGGAACGGATGCATTTCCTGCCTTTCTGTATTGTCAAAATGATAACGAAATATAAGTTTTCTGGCAAATTCATTTAAGTCTGTCATTTCAGATCTGCTTATATTATATTTCTTAGGCATAGTTATAATTTAAAACCCTTACCTAGAACTATGTATTGTTCGTCAGTCAATTAATTGACAGTTTGCTAAGTTATATGCATACTGTTCAGCTTTATATAGCTGTGTTTTTTGTTTGTCTATTCGTTCGTGAAACCCGATCGAGTTTTCTTAATTTTTGTTTAACAGTTTTAACTTTCTTTTTAAATCTGCGAGCCATTCTTCAGAGTGACAACTGCAATGCTGATAGTTATAATTGCGATCATATTTATAACCTTTACGCCTAATACACGCCAAAATTTTGTCACCGAAAGGGTTAGCAAATTTATTGATTACTTTTTGATACCTATAGTTCAAAGACAAAACCAGTTACATTAAAGATTGTGGGGATTTCATAAATAAAATAGAAAATCTAAAGCCCGATCGAGATTGTCTTTTAGTCTCTTTTGACTGCACCAGTATGTATACCAAGATGGAGTTCAATGAACGCATTCAATCTGTTGGATGGGTTTATAGTAGTGCAGTAAAAGATGATTATCCGATAGAATTAACTAGTAATGAAACAATTAAATCTTAAGTAGCCACAGTGTTGAAGAACAATTATTTTGAATTTAATTACCGATACTTTCTACAGAAAATAGGCGCTAGTATGGGAAGTAAATGCAACCCAGAAATATGTGATATTAGAGCATTCGAAGTTATCAATGAAATCATTAAAAAAAAGATATGATTTTATTTTTTGGAAGGTATAGAGATGATGCGTTTATAATAGCTCGTTCGTCACGAGAAGAGATTGAGAAGTTCTTTAAAATAGCAAATGATCATCACCCTTTATTAAAGTTTACTTTTGAAATTTCAAACAAAGAAATTATTTTTCTAGATAGAGTCACACATAAAGGGAGAGGTTCAGGAACATTGGTATTCTAGATATAAAGGGCTACACAAAACCTACTAATACATTTCAGTATTTAAATAGGACGTCTATACATAAATCCACAGGTTTCTCGGGATTTATAAAAGGGGAAGCTATTCGCCACCATCGAAATAACAGTAACACACAGAATTTTAAAAGATACAATTTGTAAATTCAAAGGTCATCTAAAGCAAAGAGGGTATAAGGAGCTTGAAATATATCGTTTCTGTGAATCTGCTCTCAATATCTTACGATCGGAGCTACTCAGCTTTAAACAAAAATCTGACAAGCAGATATCACTAGTATTTATAACCAAATATCACTTTTCATTAGGAAATATAAATAAAGCTTTGCATAAACCTTATAGAAAAACTACTTCGCAATGCGAAATGTAGGGGACTATTTCCAAATCCACCAATGGTTGTGTATAGTAGACATCGGAACTTAAAAGAAATACTGCCTAGCTCGCTAGTCAAACCTTAGTATACCATGAAGGACTGGGTCAGGACCCCTGAAGAAGCACCCACCTTTCATATGAGCCACGTGACATCATAGAGTTTGTCCTATTCTGTACTGCAGAAACACGATGTGTTGGGTCCTGGAGAATATGCGTACGTGGCTGATAGGAACTTTTTGACATTCTACATTTAGATTAAAGGATATCGTCCTTGTTTATTGCCTTCCCGTGTATCGCTTCAATCTACCACCATATCTATGTGAGTGATCCGTGTTCAATCCGGTGTTGAAAATTCGAAGAATTCCGAATACAGACCTCCTCTTGCCTGATCTGAATTAGCATCGACGCATAAGTACAAGTAATCGACTAACATAAACAGTAAAAAAAACTTATATCGGAGTAGATAAGGAATTCCGGAAACAAGAGTAATTTTACCAAATATCACAGAAATTCGTTATTTTAAGTAATGTGGAGATATAGTCTTGGTTTTTAATGAAAAAACGATAACTGACCAGTAATTTACTGGGCTCTTAAACGGGCAGAGTGCAAATACATTTAATGAACATCAAATTGCAGACCCGATAATAAAATAAAACTGAGAATGGAAATGGGGAATGTGTCAAAGAGACAACAACCCGACCAAAGAGCAGAAAACAGCCCAAGGCCACCAATGGGTCTTCAACACAGCGAGAAAATCCCGCATCCGGAGGCGGACTTCAGCTGGCCTCTAAACAAAAATGTGTACTAGTTCAGTGAAAATGGACGTCAAACTAATCTCCGAAACATATAAATGAACTCAACTAAGAAACATACAAGACTAACAAAGACCAGAGGCTCCTGACTTTGGACAGGCGCAAAAATTCGGCGGGGTTAAACATGTTAAACAATGTCAAGATTATGAAAATATTCGTATAAAATGTCAAATACTTTGCAGAAATGCAAAAGCAGGCGGACTTTCAGTCGTAAATACTGTTATTCAATATTTTATAATTCTAATTCATTTAATTATTCTGTCCAAAAGAAGATTCCTTGGTTTGAAAAATATGTCGTTATTTTATAATTTTCAAGTAATTTCTGGAATACATGTCAATTTTACAAAAACCGCACCGTACGATTTTGTGACGGGTAAAAGTGAAAGTTAAAACATTATTCTTTCATTTAAAAAATTTCCGTATGTTAGGTGGGTGCACTAAAGTCAATAACTAGACGTCTTTTTTCAAATATGTCACTCGCCTAATTTTCTATTGAGAACACATCGTCTGATGAAAATAAAAAAAAGGATTGTTAAAGTATATGAAAATCTCGATCAAGTTAAATATTGACAACAGACAACAGAGGCAATTCAGTCTGATTCAAATAGACAAGAAAATTTATAGACACAACTTACACAAATACCCAGTCAATGCATGAATGTCCGGCTTTACATAACTCGGTAATTTCAGGTTCTTGCTTTAACAACACAATTCATTTTCCAAGGCTTAACATTCGGTAAATCCAAATGCCTTTTATTTCACCAGGGCTTGCGCATGTATTGGTAAACTCCATTCGTCTTTTAATCTAACATACGGTTATTTTTGTCGTCTTGAGATGATACAAATTCAAACCTGTTTGAAGAAAAGAAAAACCTAAAGTTTTCAATGTATAACCTTTTGTTTTAGTGAGGTTTGTCTTGCTTTTACTCCAGTTGCGTGTAATGATTGTTTAGATTTATTTTAATGGTATGTGATCTTTTTATTGACCATAATCATCGCTGGTTTTTGTGTGATTCGTATTGCTCTATTTTCTTTTGTGGACCGTTTTTTTTCTGTCTTATTAGATATTGGTGTGTATGGTATTTGGTTGCCCCATTGCCTTGGAATTGGCTAAACTTTTACAAAATTTATGATCCTCATTATTATGTTCCAAGATTTACAGATTAGTAGCATAGCTTAAAATGTTAAAACATAAAACATTCTATCAATTAAAATATAGCGATATCTTAGACAACAAATTTACCCTATGGACCTCTGTATTAAATATGAAAATTACATTTATAGCACTTTTCCTGGTATATTATTTTTGTTACACATGAAACCAACTACATTTGATGCATTTATTTAAACACACACTTGGACTTATTACAATAAATAAATCACACGTTAGATAAAACGATATGTCTCGTAAAATATTTATACCAGTGCAATTAAGTTTGTAATAAGTATAAATTTCTTTTGGACAAAACATTAAATCTCGTAAGATAGTTATACCAATGCAATTAAATTAGTAATAAGTATAAATTTCTCTTGAAATTAGATTTTGTATTTCCAAATATTTTGTCCAAAGCATTGAACTCCTAGGACGTCATTTGTCGAAACGATCAACTTTGAACACGTGCCTTTTTTCAGTATATATTCTGACAATGGTTAGCTCTCAAGCAAAAATTTTGGAATAATTGCTAAGAATGTGTACCTATAAAAATAAGAAGATATGGTATGATTGCCAATGAGACAAATCTCCACCAGAGACCAAATAATGTAGAAGTTACCAACTATAGGTGGCCGAACTGCCTTAAACAATGAGCAAAACCCATACCGTATAGTCAGCTGTAAAAGGCTCCGAAATGACAAATGCAAAACAATTCAAACGAGAAAACTTACGACCTGATTTATGTACAAAACAATGAACGAGCAACAAACGACAGACACTGGATTACAGGCTCCTGACTTGGCCAATTGAGACAGGCACATTATTATTTTATTTATTTTTTTTTTTTTGTTAAAAGAAATATGATTTTATAGATACAAGTTTTAATGTTATAAAAACAGCTTATATTGCTACAATATGGAATACACGTTTTTGTAACCTTTTAATCTTATCTATTCAAAAAATTTAAAAGCTAAAACATGTTGTACTTTGACCTATAATGGTTTACATTTATAAATTTTGACTTGGATGGAGAGTTGTCTCATTGGCACTCATACCACATCTTCTTATATCTATTGTTAATACAATAATATTAACATAAAAAGATAGGCTTAGATTGTCTCTTTTGCATTGTTTCATATTTTTCATGCCAGGACTTTTATTGCTAATTATATGGTATGGTTTTTTCCTTATGTTTGAAGGCTGTACAGTGCACTGTATTAGTTTACATTCTCGTTTTTTGAACTCGTTGGATAATGTCTTATTTCTCAATCATATGTTATTCTTTATTTTTATATGGAACATTTTAAATCAAGTAGATATAGTAGTGATTCTTTAATAATTCCTTATAATATTGTTGAAATGTTTGATATATATAAGCGAATGATTTGACCTTGTTATGGAATCCATTTTCTTTTGAAGAAAGCATTTTTAGTAATTGGAATATTACTCTCAGATATTACTTACAAATCTAAAAAAACGCCTCTGCAAACATGATTATATCAACCTGATAAAGGAAATATAATAGCAGTGAAATAAAAAATAAAGCAAAAAAAAAAAAAACAAAAACAAAAAAGAGAAGAAGCATTTTATTGATAGAAATACGGATGATTTATAATTCCTGGCAATAATTGTATGGTCGATTGTCTATGGTCTATGATTTAAAGGATTATAGAAGAAAATACGTTTTTGTATATGTTTAAGAGAACTTTGATACATTATTGCAGCTTTAAAATTGTTTTATAATAATATGTATCGAAGGACATTCGGAACCAGAATGAAGACGGTTTTAGGTGGGGTAAGTGTTGCTAATTTTTTAATTTTGTATGCAGTATTTTGTAGGCAATTGTTTGTATTTCGTCGATTTTAGTTTTTGCAATGATTTTGTCGGTCTCACCTTGACTTATGCTGATGAGTTTTGCTTCAACCTTTGGTATCACCCGGCTCTGAATTTAACCTTGACGGTATTCAGCGAAAGATTATCTGTGGTTTCTTTGCCATTTATAATTGCTATTGTTAAATGTCACAAAGAAACTCTGGGCGAAGGTACTACATACTCTCTTTATATTGATTTTTTAAAAACTCCCATCCCATATATATGTAGCATTCATTGGAGCAGAGAACTCCAAAAGGAACAAAACCGAGTGCATCGACAGGGTTAGCGTTTCCCGTAATGCGAATCCACATGAACCCCTGTACACAATGCAAATACGAGAATTAACTTCGCACTATGATAGTTTGATACGGATTTGAAAGTTCTATAATCACCACGTGACCTTTGTAATAACCAACATAGTTGATACTAAACGTCCATCAACTGTAAACATACAGTAAAATACAGATTATAGAGTGAGCTTGACGTCTGTTTCTGGAATTCGCTTCATCAGGTAGTCTCTAAACCAGAGTTTTTGAAACCAACAATTTAAAACATTTGAAAAAAATATAAAACCGTCGGTTATAAAGAGAACAGTCAAAACAATCAACGTAAAATATTTACTGAAGGTGTTGCAACCATAGTTTAAGTACAATTAACAATGCCATACTAAAATTATAAATTTGAAATGTTAGATTTGCATCATGAAGTTTATGCTACCAGCAGATGGTATCGTCGTCGGCTGACAAACCAACAGTAGCTCTATCTAAATGGGAATGAACAAAACTATATATTTCTTACCTTTTCTCTCAAAACTTTGATATTGACCGTCAAGGATATTTAAGGCCAAACAAAAGGCGTAATTTTCGTCAATGAATAAGAATTTATGCCTTCTCAGTGAAAATATGCCAACATACAAGAATTTGTTAAATTTGAAATTTGAATCTGTTTAGATTGAATAAAGTCAATTTTGATATTCAAACAAGAATTCTTCTGTGAATAAAAACTGCAAATGGAATTGCTTTTAACATAATAGAATAGCCATAATCATATCATGTGGAAACAGCTGGCAAAGTTATTCTTTAGCTCTATCAAAATATAAAAGGGAAATAAAGTAAATAAAAGAACGGTCGAATTTTATAAATCTTTAAGAAATCTCATTATAAGCTCCGGAAAATTCAAAATTCAAAGGCGTCATTGAAATTTGTGGAGAGCAGAAATTAGATGCCATATAAAAAAATTGATTTATGAATATGCCTTTAAGTTCATAAAATAATTTTCTGAAACGGATTAATATCTTATAGCATTGAGGCGATGCAATGAAATGACAATTCTTTGAAGTTTGATATAATATCCCCTATATTAATGACCATCGGTATGTGGTTAATTAGAACAAATGAACAATTGTCAAGTAAAGTTATCATATCATTGACTTGACGTCCTCTTATACAGATATAATATCATATTATAAAGACAACATTAAAAAAAATACATTTTAGTAATACTGTTTAGATTACAGTTGCTTCTCAGACTTTGTAAAACGTCATCGGTGTCTGATCAAAAAATTAATGAGCCAAAGTTTTGTCAAAAACGTCTTGTCCTTTTTCTCAAAGTACAAAGACCTGATAGATAAATACAATTATATAAGGCGATCTTGACTTATAGATTTTTGGTGCTGAAGTTGTGTGTCTTTTATTTACTTTACAGTTTTCCCCTTTTTGTTTTTGAGCAATTACGTTCCTCTTTGTCGTATGACTCTTTACGTGACTCGGTATTTATACATTAAGCTATCAGGTTGTTAGCTTTTGGCGTTCCTGGTGAAGGCTGGGCAAGAGGTGCGACTCGGACGCATGAGGTTTTACAGTGTAGTTGGCGTCTTTGATAGATATACAATCAACTACAATAACTTTTTGTTGGCGTCTTTGTCACATTTATTTGTATGATTGTTTGATTTTTTTTAGTCAGTTGTGTTATATGTTTACACAGTTTTGGTTGCTGGATCTCAATTAGTTTTATATTAACTTATTATGTCTGTTTGGGTTAATCAACCAATTCTGTCAATATAACAGAACTATAAACAACTTTCATACAAGTGGGAGGTTTAGCTAGCTTTAAAACCAGATTTAAAAATTTTCTTAGGAAAATGCCTGTACCAAGTCAGGAATGTCACAGTTGTTTTCCATTCGTCCCGTTGTTTGATATAGTCGAGCGTTTGATTTTGTCCGTTTTTATTGACTTCCCCTTTTTAATTTACATTGGAGTTCGGTATTTTTTGTTAATTCTTTTTGTTTTCAAAATATCGAATAAACATTATTATTAAGCACTGTGCATTGTCGTTAAATAATTGATTTCTTGATTGACAACATATTTGTTACGTTTGGAGGACGTGTTTTTCAACAGACTGTCGGAATTCCAATGGGGAACCAATTGTGCCCCTCTTCTTGCCGACTTGTTTCTTTATTATTATGAGGCTGACTTCATACAGGAACTTCTTAGGAAGAAAGATAAGAAGTTAGCAATATCCTTTAACCCTACGTTCCGCTATATAGATGATGTTCTCTCACTAAATAATACAAAATTTGGTGACTATGTTGAACGAATCTATCCCATCGATCTAGAGATAAAGGATACTACAGATACAGTTAAGTCGGCCTCATATCTTGACTTACATCTAGAAATTGACAATGAGGGTCGGTTGAAAACAAAACTTTACGACAAAAGAGATGATTTCAGCTTCCCAATTGTGAACTTTCCATTTCTATGTAGCAACATTCCAGCAGCGCCTGCATACGGAGTATATATCTCCCAATTGATACGATATTCCCGGGCTTGTGTTTCCTATCCTGATTTTCTTGATAGAGGATTGCTGCTCACAAGAAAGCTATTAAACCAAGAGTTCCAAATGGTGAAGTTGAAATCATCCCTTCGTAAATTTTACGGACGCCATCACGAGTTTGTTGACCGTTATGGAATAACCGTTTCACAGATGATATCGGATATGTTCCTTATGTCGTAACTACAATACCCTTCCCTTTTCACGAATGTGACTTACCGAATTAGACTATTTACCGGATTTGTAATAACATGAGCAACACGACGGGTGCCACATGTGGAGCAGGATCTGCTTACCCTTCCGGAGCACCTGAGATCACCCCCAGTTTTGGGTGGGGTTCGTGTTGCTTAGTCTTTAGTTTTCTATGTTGTGTCATCTGTACTATTATTTGTCTGTTTGTCTTTTTATTTTTGGTCATGGCGTTGTCAGTTTGTTTTCGATCTATGAGTTTGACTATCCCTCTGGTATCTTTCGTCCCTCTTTTACTGCAAAACAAGTAGGTTACCGATAGAAAAATTTGCATGTTTTATATTCCTTCGGTTTTAATCGATTTACGAAATTTGAACATCGGTAAACTACAGTCTTCTTAATTTATATACATGTTGGACACACACTTTTGGAAAGAAATCTCTCGTCATTTAGTTCGTGATATGTGGGTTTAAGGTTATAAATTTCTCCACATTTCATTCTTTTTACCAAAAACAAATCACATGAACATTGTATTTGTTTTATACGGCTTGAGAACAGTTTTCCGCGTTTTCAAATAGAGGTTTATCCTCTTTGATGCGGTCAAAAGCACATAGGTCAATAACGTATTTTGCAGCTGCTATTAGATTTTGAGTTCGTTTCTTTATGTGTGTATATGTGTAACTAAATGACTGACGGAAAATTATGTAAAAACTTAAAGTTGCTGTCGTTTGAAATCGTTTCTGACCACTGCAATTGTTCAGTCCTGTGAATGTTTTGCGACGCTTAATTGTTCCCTGAAAGACGTACACATTGGCGTATTTAGAGGGTTCAGTTAACAGAGGACATTTTTGCTACAAAAAGACGATTTAGTAACCAATTACGCGACACAATAAATGCTTTATCGAAAAGTAAGACAACTTAGGAAGAACTTATTTTGATTATATTGTATACCCATATTCAATATACAGGCGATTGCCTCAAGATTTTTACTAATTTCTAACTTGCCATGGGTAAACTGCATTGGCCTTGTTATTCTTGCTTCCTTCTGTGTGTCAGCTAATGATGTATATACAGTTTTTGTGTTTTGATAAACTGAATTGTTACAGGTAGCCTGTGATGAAAAGGCTCCATGTTCAATAAAATTAGAAATATATCTCACCCAGTCTCGCTCGTTTTAGAGTTCTGTCAGGTTTGTTCTATACCCGATTACATTTTGACTGATTATGAATTCGCATGAAGGGTGATGTATGCATAGCAGGAGACACTAAACATGTTTAACTTTTGTTTGTTACTTTGATTTGTCATTTAAATCGATTTTTGAGATTTGAACATCGGTGAACTACTGTTGACTATATTTATATACATATTCAAAGGACCAGTTGAAATTTGCTGTCTGTGTTAGAAGTATATGGAGATAATTTATATCTTGAATATGATAACCAATGACCAAATCATTTGGTTTCGGTTAAGGATAACATATAGGAAAATAACTTGGTGTTCTGCACTTTTCTCAAACTTGCTAACAAAAAAAAAAAGAAAAGTTTGCAAACACAAATTAATCAGTGAACTTCTTTAAAGAAAAACTGGTTTAAAACTAACAAATGCTTCTTTAGCAAGGAAGCACCCTTAAATATATAATACAACAGGTAAAAATAGAACATTAAGTGGTTGCTTTATATTTTGTTGTTGTATAATCAATTGAAAATGACTTCAGTAACAAGAATTATGCTCTTTCAAATAAACCATCGTTTTCTTTGATATCAAACATGAGCTACATTTATAGATATAAGAAGATGTGGTATGAGTGCCAATGAGACAACTCTCCATCCAAGTCAAAATTTATAAATGTAAACCATTATAGGTCAAAGTACGGTCTTCAACACGGAGCCTAGGCTCACACCGAACAGTAAGCTATAAAGGGCCCCAAAAATTACTAGTGTAAAACCATTCAAACGGGAAAACCAACGGTCTAATCTATATAAAAACGAGAAACGAGAAACACTTATGAACCACATCAACAAACGACAACTACTGAACATCAGATTCCTGACTTAGGACAGGTGCAAACAAATGCAGCGGGTTTAAACGTTTTAATGGTACCAAACCTTCACCCTTTTTCTGAAACAATAGTGTAACATCACAACATAGAAAGACACACTATAAAATATCAACTGAAATAGCTTAACTCAATCAAAGGACATAGTAACACCATTGAACATACACTGAACAAATAAATTTGACCTATGATACAATGTAAATTCAAAATAAATAAACTAAGGAAGAATAATAAAAGTAACATGTTATATCGGTATGAAATGTTAAACAATTTAAGAAAAACAATATGCTCGAACAAAAATATCAGCCATTTGCAATAACTTTAAACACAGGTAAATAAAATAATTTTGTTGTTAGGTATACGTATACAGTTACAATAGAGAAAGGAAATATTTTAACAAAATAAATAATTTTGATGTTCATAGTACGAAGTGGAAATTTATATTAGTACCAAACACTAATCAAAGCTGGTATATAGACCATTTAGCTGGTATTTAGAATTATTTCAATTGAAGAATGATGTTAAAGCATGCACCTTTATATGTGACTTTTCTTATCTTTCAAACTAAACTGTCAATTAGATCCACTTTTCCTTTTCTTTTTGAAAGAAAGCAACCTGTAAAATATTTAAATGAACACTGTAAATCAAAATTACAAAAAAAAAAAAAAAAACCGCAACAATCTTATAAAGTACTAGAAAACATTTTAAAATTCGCTTTATGAATTATGCTTGCCCGAATCGCTTCTCTTGATGAACCTTTATCTGGAAATCCATACCTACAAATTTGAAAGCTACGGATGTGTCAACACTTAGTACTTGAGGAGTGACATGATTAAAATCGACCAAAAAAAAAAAAAAGAAGAAAAAAAAAAAAATAGCCGACTACATCTAAAGCCAACTTTGACTAAAGAATTGGAACCTCAGACTCTTAATTTTTTTTTATTCATTAACGCAGAATTCAGGAAAGTTGAGTTATACAGTTAATCATGCCAGTATCGAAGTACTGTCTACTGCGCTGATGATACCCTCAGGTAGTAGCAGTTGACCAGCAGAAGTTTCGGCTCAGTGGTAATACATGATAACAATTGATCAATTTGGTTCGTACGAAAAACTTTTCTCTATTAGCCTCCATCAGGAACTCTCAAACCACAAAATTTGAAAGCATAGGATGTATAAATACTAAAATATTTAATTAACTTTATGACCAAAAGAAACAAGCTATTCTTTTATAAAATTCTGTAATTAAAAAATATTTTAGTTTTCCTCAAATTTATTGTTTTCTGTTTGGTATTAAATTAATAGTTAAGATCCATTTTGTTACATCTGGTGATCCGTTTATTTGGCAATCGCTAATGGCAGTCAGCAGGGTTTAAGAACATCCGTTGTTCGACCTGCTAGTCAAATGCGTGTTGTTAAAATATACTTTTTCACTTTTTTTGGGTCTTTTGGAAAATGCTGTTTGTGCTGTATTTAGACCCCTCTAACAAGAAATTTCTTTTGCATGCACACGTATAAAAATTGCGTTTTTTATCCAACGTAATCGTAGGTTGAACGTTGTTTTCAATTTAGACTTGTTTATATTTTTTCGTTTGGGCTTGTATTATATTTGTCTTCGGGTTTATATGATCTGTTCAACCTATTTCGACTCTTCAAAATTGAAGAGTCTATCTTAAATTGAGGTAAATTGTATGGCCTTCCAAATACCGTTTCGATTCCTAACATCACTAACGAGACATTAATTGTCGAAATCCGAATATGGTGTACTAATTCTTGCACCTTTTGTATGCGGTATACCATCTTTTCCGCAAGTTTATTGTTTTCTATTTGGTATTAAATTAATAGTTAAGATCCATTTTGTTACATCAGGTGATCCATTTATTAGGCAATCGCCAATGGCAGTCAGCAGGGTTTAAGAACATCCGTTGTTCGACCTGCTAGTCAAATGCGTTTTATTAAAATATACTTTTTCACTTTTTTGGTCTTTTGGAAAATGTTGTTTGTGCTGTATTTAGACCCCTCTAACAAGAAATTTGTTTTGCATGCACACGTATAACAATTGCGGTTTCTATCCAACGCAATTATAGGTTTGAACGTTGTTTTCAATTTAGACTTGTACAAGTCTAAATTGAAAAGTACAATGAGTATTTGGAAAGCCATACAATTTACCTCAATTTAGAATAGACTCTTTAATTTTGAGGAGTCAAAATAGGATGAACGGATCATATAAACCCGAAGGCAAATATAATACAAGCCCAAACGAAAAAGTATAAACAAGTCTAAATTGAAAACGATTATATTGGCGATTATATATATATACGTAGATTGCAGACATTCACGTACGTTTTTCTTTCTTTCTGGCAGATGGATTGAAGGACAGTCATATTTTATTGACTTTGATTATTTCATTTTTTATGACCGATATTTGTTCTATATTTGTTTGATTTTTTATTATACCATTCTTCCTTGAAGGAATTTTTTTGTTGTTATGTATAAAAGGATAACAGGGCCCGGTTGTTCGAAAGTGTCGATAGGCTAACGATGTCGTTAAAGTGTCGTTAGCCAACCGTTAAATTCAACGTAATCGTTAAGTGTTGTTCAAAATGTTTAACGCTTAACGCAGTCGTTAAATCTGTGTTAAACCTAATCACTTCATATACCTCGATTAAATCCTTAACGCAGTATTAAAGATGGCCGGTTTAGCTCACTTTCATGTACCAGTTCAACGCAAACAAAGAACATTTAGAAGTAAAGAAGAACTTTCACTCAACTACACTGACACAGAACTAAGAGCACGATACAGATTTTGGAGGGAAGGCATTTTATTCTTATCCAATCTAGGCAGGGACAACTTATCTCGTCAGACAAACAGGAATCATGCCCTCAGTGTAGAGCAAGATATTATGGTCACATTGAGATTTCTTGCCAGTAGATGTTTTCTTCAAGTTATAGGTGACACATTAGGTAAGACTATTTACTTTTAAATGCCTTTACTGTTTACATATATATTTTCATGTTTTATTTCAATTTGAGAACTTTTAGCAGAATCTAAGTGCCAATTCATAGTATATATGCATTTATTGTTGCATTGTTTCTTTCATACTCTACAGTACATATATATTTTCCTTTTACAAAGAAACTGGCCAATAAGTTTTATGCTATAGTTGTGCATCTCTACTTTGATTTGATTTTGATTTTTGGTGTTTTAACGCCACTTTTAAGCACCGCTTTTGGGCTATTTCGTGGCGGCCAGTTTTTATTGGTGGAGGAAGCCGGAGTGCCCGGAGAAAACCACCGACCTTCGATAGGAAAACTGACAATCCTAGTCAATTAAGATTGGAGTCGAGTGCACCCGCACGAGCGGGGTTCGAACTCACAACCTCATTGTTGACTGGCTAGTGATTACAGTAGTAACTACTTAGACCACTCGGCCACCGAGGCCCCTCTCTACTTTGAAGGTGTGGACAAAAGCACAGTGTCAAGAGTGGTAGATTCTGTTTTCGACGCTCTTTGTGAAAAGAGGAACGATTTCATCCAAGCAGAGTGTGATGCAAAGGGTAATGTTCTTCTTTTTTCATCTGTTACCCCAGAATTAAAAATAAATTTCAGGAACCAGTTCTTCTATAGTCTGTTCCATATAACGAAGTCTTTTAAATTAACTCTGCCCTGTGAAATATTAATAGTTTTACTTTTCCCAGCCCTACATAAAGAATTCCATACAGTAATTGAAAAATTACTGTCCAGCTTAAAAATGTTTTTATTTACTAGTATTTTGTTTTCCAGGTTTTCTAGGTTTTAAAAGAAAATTGTACAAATTATTCATTAGTAATTGACACTCCCCCCTTTCATTTTGTAATATACACAAATTAAACTATTTACACTCATAAACAAACAACTGAATTTGCTAGCTCTACTTGGGTATAACATAAAGAACAAAATAGTTATCAAAGGTACCAGGATTATAATTTAATGAAGAGATTGGAATAGGGTTTAGTGTCTTAAATCAAACATATTGACAGGAAAAACTATTTAAAAAATAAAATTTAAGAGAATATATGTAATCATATATTACTATTTCCAGCAGATAAACATATATATATATATATATATGGTATTATATATGTCTCTGTTTCAAGGGATAACCTTTGTGCTTAATAGGATATAGATTAGCAGCACGAAAGAAAGACTCTGGATTAATTAGACTTATTCTTTATAATCTTTGGCCCCTCCCTTTTTGGGAAATGTCTTTTATGGTTAACTAGTCTATGAAAATGAGTAAAAATTGTAAGGTTAACAAATATTAACTTTAATTGCTGCTATAGCTATGTGTTAATTAAAAATAACTGTTTTCTTTACTTTGTTTTTCAGGAAGATTTACAAACAGAAATGCAAACTGGCCAGGTTGTTGTCATGATTCCCATGTTTTCCGAACATCACAGGTGAGTGTAAATGGTCAATAAATAATTTTTAATCAGCTTCATTAGTCCAGAATAGTAAACAGATCATATTTTTACATAATATTGAGAACACTTAAGTGTGGATCTATTAGTCCCAGGTGGTATATATATTTCTGTTGTATGTTGACAAGCCAGGGGTAGGTGCAAAATATTTTCACTTTTCTCAAAGAGGTCCAATGGTTTTTGTTCATATTATCCATCAAAACAATGAACCCCCACACCCTATAATGAAAGGACATGTGGTATGATTGCCAATGAGATATCTTTTAACAATACCAATTAAATTAATATACATGTATATCCTTTACTATAAATACATTTCCTCATGCTGGAGAGAAATGGCAATTGGGAAAATGGTATCTTACTTGGCGATAGTGGCTATCAGTGCAGGTTATTTTCAATGACACCTTTTCTGAATCCTATTGAACAACACCATAAAAGGTACAACAGATGTCATTCGGCCACAAGATCTGTTGTAGAAAGGACATTTGACAGAGGGAAGAGAAGGTTCCACATATTGCATTCTAAGTGAGTGATTATTTAGATGCTTTTATACTGCTTCTCATTGATTGGAGTATTTTTGTTCTTCAAAATTGGGAATCATAATAATTTTTCAGAAAATTACCATACCCCCTCCCCCCTCAATATTAAATGGTTGTTCCTTATTTGGTATGAGAAAAACACAATCAACTTTACATGCATCTTATTCTTCCTTCAACTACAATCTTGTGTAACCCTGCATGGTAATTCATTTTTATCTTTTGCAGATTCGTATGGCTCCCGAAAAGATAACCAAAATAGTTATGGTTTGTGCCATTCATCATAACATTTGCATACAACTAAATGAACCTGATGTAGCAGCCGAAGAGCCAGTTAACGAGGATGTAGAAAATGAAATAAACTACAATGGACAACAGGATGGAAGAGGGATTAGGGAAAACATTGCTGGAACTTATTTAAACCGTCATTAAAGTAAAAGCATCTGTTGCACTTTCTTTATTTTTATCTAATTAAAGACTCTGCAGGACCAGGATTTCTTTTACGATTTCATAGAATTGTTAAGCTTTGAATGGTCAAGAAAAAATAGTTTTGATAATTGCCAAAAGCTCGCACCAACAATGAAAAAGAAACTAAAATTCAAGCATTTCTCACTTGGGACCCCCTTACTCGACAGGCACTTGGGCTGTGGCTGATCAAGTTGAATAGTGATTGTCCATGCTGGTACCAATTTATAAATATTCATGAATTAGGCCTAATGCAGTGTAAAATTTCATTTTACCACAAGTTCTTATCCATTCAACACCAAATTCTCTAAATAGCAGAAAACATTTAGATATATCATAAGACATGTAAGACAACCACTGGCATGTTTCGTGACTTGAGACGCTAGGAGCACCTATATATGTGTTGAGGTTATTATAACTACTGTTTTAAGAAATTTATAATTCCACTATTTAGCTCACCTGGCCCAAAGGATAGTGTGGCCTATTGCCATTACTTGTCACGTCCGTTTCCATTAAAATAGAAGATGTGGTATGCTTGCCAATGAGACAAAATCTTCTAGAGTTCAAATGACGTAGATATGAGCAATTACAGGTCACTGTACAGCCTTCAACAATGAGAAAAATTAATATCTTATGGTCATATAAAGAAACGTTTTGGTGACTAATAAAATAAGACTCAACATTGGAATTATTATCTCTTAACATCAGTCTGAAGATATCACATTTAATATCATCAAAATGTTAACACCTCTTCATTCTAGGACTACAGAAATGACAAAAACAACGCACAATCCAAATTGCTAACACTCTTACTTTATAAGTTAATCATCAATTTCAATTAAATAGAAATAAAATACAATATGTGATAATTGAACATAAATCAATATGATATATGTGGCATTTTAATAAATGGATTTTGTAATAAAAGTGGTATTTTGGAAAAGGCAATTAATACAAGTCAAACATTAAAGTAAATAGAGTCAAAACATCTAAATATACCACTTGAAAAAAATTTCTCATGTTTTAACTATCACTGCCCCACAACTGATAGTAGTTTTAGGCATCAGATCTAAATTGTCATATTTGCAAAGCAATTTTATTAGAAGATCTATTTGAAGTATGTTCTTCTCCAGTTCTTTTTCAAGAACTGCACATTGTAACGAATACACGTCTTCAGCTGTTTTATTCTTTTTGGGTGTTGGCTGTATGCTGTAAGAAAAAGAGCACAATATTGAAAATAATTAATAACCAATATAAGAATCTATTTACATATTCAAGTTTTGGCAAATTTTCAGCAGTCCTTTTTTCCTGGAGTGTGTCTCAACTTATGGGACAATCATATCCTGCTTTTTATTATTTTTTTTTGTCTGCTCATTTAAAATTTTAGTTTCAGAGCTGTGCATCATTGTTGGATGTTTTTTATGCTTTGTATCAATTTGATGAGTTAAGCCCTTTTCAACTGATTTTTATAGTTTGTTTTTATGTTGTGCTGTAACATCACTGCATGTCCCAGGTTACCGGAAGGTTGAGCGCTCACAAACATGTTTAACGCGCCACATTCTGTCCCAAGTCAGTAGCCTGTAGGTCAGTAGTTTTCGTCGGTTCGTGTCTGTTAATTATTTTATTTGTTTTTCGTAAATTGTTTCGTTATAAATTAGGCCGTTAGTTTTCTCAATTCAATTGTTTCATATTTTTCATGGCAGGGTCGTTTATAGCCGACTATACGATATGGGTTTTTCTCATTGTTGAAGGCAGTACGGTTGCCTATAATTGCTTACATCCACTTCATTTGAACTTTGGTGGATAGTTGTCTCATTGGCAATCATACCACATCTTCTTATTGTTATATCTTGCATCTTTAGAGTAATCAGTTTTTATAGGCTATTTTAAGATATGTGTGTAATTTTTTTAGGGAATGCTTATGATTTTCTATAAAGAGCCTAAACACGGATAAAGTTTATAAATTCATTCTCCTAGGCAATCAATGATTTCTATTTGTACGATCATTTTAAAGAAAGAATGTACTAACTTCATCACAAGTGATCCTGAAAACGAAAATTGTTATCCTTGGATTTTTCAACCCTGAATCTGTTCATATTTTTTCTCTATACATTTTACACCAAACACAAATGGAGACTTATAATTGTTGAACATGTATAGACTATGGCTAATGTTATGAAGTGATGATTTTGTTGTTGTTGTAAATGTTTAGTAACATTACCTGCATGAACTTGAAGATCTTTTAGTCTGAGACTGGGAAGATGCTGAACTACTTGGACCTGGACATACGCCATTTCTATCAGTCCCTTCAGCATCATCAGCTACTGAGCAGGTCTGCTGATTGTTTTGCAGGTTTGAGTGATGCCTGTCTAAAGCTCTTATCCAGACAGATTCTTCTGTTGTGGGCCTGGGGGTAGCTTTGCATGGAGACTGGCTTTCGTTTGTGTCAGGACTTGCTCCTAAAATATTAAGTGAAGAAATAGAAATTCTTGTAAAGATTTTCAGTTAAAACAAATAAAACATATTGACAATGACCTGAATGTTTTATATGTGACATGATGATAAATACCATAGTGGTGGTATCTGAAACATTTTTTTGTTTGTTTTATTCTAAAGTATATTATATTGATTTTTTTTAAAGTTTTTTTTTACCAAAGAGGAATTTGTTTCATAAAGCACTTGGTTCCACTTTTGCTTAATTTCTCAACTTTTTGGTGCATAAGGCATGAGAATATGAATGATGACTTTGTGGTTATGTTAAAAGAGACATATAATTCTTTTTTTGCTTGTAATTGTCTGTCTGTTTCTTTCTTTGTTTTTATTTTCTTGATTTTTGTTTTGTTTAAGGAGGCCACTATGTAAAGACCCCTTTTTAAAATAGTACTGGATTGAGTTTTTTTTTTTTTTTTTTTTAGTTTTGAAAGAAAAAGTATAAAGAGGAGTAACTAAAGATTATTCATTTACAAGAAATAAGAAACAGGCTATAGCCTTTCATCCATGGTATAAGCAACTATTAAGTTCTTATCTGTATATCAAATTAAAGATTTTAAACTAAATTAGTGATTGTTTATATTGATTAGAACAGTTTCATCACTTCAAACCAGTTTTTGATTCTTAATTCATATCTCCGTATGAATTGATTTTTCGATGTTACAAGAGACAAAAAGCGGCAAAAGCAAAACAACACGATGAGGAAAGTAGGTTTTGCAGTCAAAATAAAGATACATAATGGTTATATACTGTTTTAAGGATATCCCAATGTAAAGAGCTTAAGTGGATGATCCAATTCTTAAGTAGCAGTCTGGCTAAGAATCATGCAAAATGATGAAATAGTGATACACACTGTATCGCAGAAATCAACAATACTTTTGTGTTGAAAGGTCTTGTGAAGTAAGAACTAAATTTGTAATATTAAACCATTGAACACAGTATATTTTTCTTGGTGCTATATTGAATATTGGGAAAATATGAACTTTCCCACTTATTCCAGTATGAGAATTTCACTATTTTCTCCTAAGACCGGATGTTTTAAGGAAAATGGTTATATGCAAACTAAAGAGAATAATTTTCTTTAAAACATATCAAAAATAAAATATGTAGCCTAGTACTGATTTTGAGTAAATTTGATTTCTTTTTATTTAAAATGGTCTAAGGAGATAACTCTTTCTAAGAAACATTACTTTCTCTTACATAACAACAGTTGCCATGTGACTGAAAAACATCCAAAGATGTTATGTTAATAGAATTAAAACATTCCTGTACCAGTTTCCTTCTTTTATGAAAATACAGAGTGGTTAATATTCAGTAAAAGGAATAAATAGTATAAAGACTATATTCTGAATTCACCCTGAACTGCAATGTTTACAGTTACTCACTTCCTGTTTGAAAAGATGGTTTATCTGCTATGTTTCATTTGATATTACACAGCTTTGTTCCGTTTTTACCGTAACGGGCATTCATATCCCCTTCGAGAAGACACTGTGCATGATGTTGAGATATTTTAGAACTGTTTAAGACAAAGGCATGTCATTTCAAAACTTTTCCAGTGACATGTAACGTCATGTTGCTGTGTCTACTGAGTCTGATGCCAGTGAAGAAGCTCGAGAATTCCATTAGTTATAGTTTTTAATTGATCAGGACTGTATTAAAGACATCCCAACGAAAACCAGCCAGCCACACAATATGACTGCAACTCATACATTGTATAGAAGTACCAACATGACATAGAAATTGTCAATGTCCAGGACCTCATGAGCAAGCAATGAAGCATGTTATAAATTGATAACTTGTGAGGACATTTTTGTTTGTCTTCGTTAGGCCATGGGTGGCTTTCCACTACCAAACTTTCTTTTGACTGTTCCCTATTCATCGGAATAAATCTGAGAAAACAGTGTACATGTATGCACACACCCTCTATCCAATTGAAAAGGCTCTTTAAGGGAGAACAATAACAGGAGTAACCAGTCAACAGAACAGAACAGAAAGATCCATATAGCCATGGAGTAATAGTAAGTAATAATAATACTTATAACTTAATTTTAATTTATTATTCTTTTTATGAAGGATAGATTTATATTGAGATAATGAATTCATATGATATTAAGAGTCCAGTATAATGTCTAATAATAATGATAGTTACATATAGTGAACTGTTATACACAGTAAATCATCACCCCACCCCCTCCATTTTCTATGTTTCACCTTTTAAAATTCAAGAGACAATTAATATTCTTGTAAAATGAAATCCAATTGATGCTCAGTGTAATTGCCAATACATGTTTTCAAAACAAATACCTCTTAACCCTTTCCTCCACTGAAATTTTGTTGTTGGCATACTTGATTTCAAATTTTGCATAGGATTTTTCAATAAAATGCTGAAAATATGCTTTAAAGTGTTAAATGCATTGCAAAAAACAACTATTTCATCAAATAAATTTTTTTATTTAAGTCGGATATTCCTATGATATTCCTTTTCATATTGGATACAATTTTATTAAGTCTACTGCAGACACTTTGTAGTCAAAGCGTTTCAACTAAGGTACTACACAGGCGTCAAAAGGCGTCACTATGGAGTCAAGGGGATGGCGTCAAAAGGCGTCATTATGGAGGAAAGGGTTAAAACCTTAAAAGACCATCACACAAAAAAGGTAAATTGGCAAATGTGACTAAAATCTGGATAGTCCCAGCTAAAATGTACATGTATTATTGTATATTTACAATGATTTAGCCTGACTTTGTCAATGTGATATAGCCTATAAACAATTTTATAATTGCCAAAACCTCTCTCATCCCCATCCTATATCTCCAGACCATGAATGCCATAATATAATACAGTAAAATGTATTGTTACTTGCATTTTCTGGTAAAGAAATAACTACATGTAGGTATAAAATGTACATGTTTTGTACATATTGTTTAATTTTATAACAAAACATACAAATATACTTGCACATGTACATGTAATGTACTACATGTTTATTTACAACATGGATAAGCTGCCAATTAATAATTGATCACCTTAAGAAAATATATCAGTTACATGTATCATAAATTTGTATATGTACATTAAACTCAACTCTGTTTTTATTTCACTTGTTTTAAATTTAAAAACACAGTTTTAAATCATTTTTGAAGTTTTGCATATTTGGTTTACCCTTCTGACAACAACATGTACATGTATGACATGTATTGTATCAAATCATTCAAATGCCCCCTCCCCAACTTTTTTTAAATAAACAAACAAATAATGATTACAAAGGTACCTTCTCCCTTTTAAAAATATTTCAATAAAGTGATTTGTTTATTCTGTAACAGTGTTACAGGTCTGATAATATCTGATAATGAACATCATGGTGTACATCATTTGTACTTGGATATGAAATCCAGAACCTGTCATTCAAAAAGATAAACTGCTACCCACCTAACAAAACTGATGCTATCTTTAAGAGTTGTGAAATAGACATTTTCTGGCTTATTTAAATGCCCTTCCCATATTCAAAATGATATTACATGTATTTGTTGTGCAGAATGATTTACAACTGCTTGATTAAAATTTTATTAGATTTGTATCATGACCACTCACATGACATTTTTTCATGACTAAATACTAAAAACCACCTCCCCATATGTTATAAATACTATCAACTATTAATAAATGTTATAATAATTACTTATTGTATTTACTGATTGAAGATCAGGAATCATCCTGATCTTTTAACAAAATGAAAACTTTTATCTTATATGTTATGTACTGATCATGATGTACATGTAAATTATGTTCAACATTTGATGTCTTATTTTTCAGGTATTTCTAACCAGTGTTACCCAAATAGTACTGAATAAGGTAAGTGATATTTTTAAATTAATAAATAATTAATGGATTATAACACACATGGTCACTTTTTCAGCAATTCAGGTGTATACAGTGAAATTGTTTCATTAAAACATCATATACATTTATCTTGGTATTTAAAAAAATCACTGGTTTATACATGTATGTTTGCAATGAACTTCAAAGCATGTTAGGAATTTTGTAATGCAAAATATTGTATGTTACCCACTTTTGGATTTCAAGCATCACTTGATTTTCTCAACATAAACATTAAAGGAGATTCCATGTATATGATATGTATGAGACTGAGATGAGTTAATAAAACACATTTTTTATTCAGAGTAATTTTGAAAGTATTTTATTTTATTATTTTTTTGTCATGACACTAATAACACACACACATATATATACATTGTATTTTTTTCAACAACTAGACCTATCAAATTCTATTATTCATTTATTTGCTCCACCCTTGAAAAAAAATGAATTTAGCATCTTGACTAGCTAAGGATTACCATCCACTCCACTTTACATTTGATCAAGCTATATTTGTTTTCCCATTCATGATTACTTTCATATATTTTAAATGGGAGTTACATTATGCACTGACTTAAATCTTTTTATATTAGGAAATTATTCTGAACTTTTATTTCAGGTTTCACACACATTATGATGGTTCATGTGAGAGGAAGAAGTGATTTGTTGGAGAAAGTTCTTGCTTGTCTTTTATCTACAAATGATGTACATTTTCCAGTTTATAAAACGTTGAGAAGTTCATTGAACGAAGCTTAAGAACACACAGAACAAGAATTAAAAGAATACATTCTTATATAGATATAATTTTGATTTTTGATTTTTGTGTTTTAACGCCATTTTAAGCACCGCTTTTGGGCTATTTCGTGGCGGCCAGTTTTATTGGTGGAGGAAGCCGGAGTGCTTGGAGAAACCACCGACCTTCGATAGGAAAACTGACAATCCTAGTCAATTAAGATTGAGTCGAGTACACCCGCATGAGCGGGTTCGAACTCACAACCTCAATGTTGACTGGCTAGTGATTACAGTAGTAACTACTTAGACCACTCGCCACCGAGGCCCCTATATAGATATAAAGCAAAGCAAATATTATAAAATAAAATATATGGAGCTGAGAGTTTACATTTCTGATATTCGAATATATATATATACAATGTTAAAAGTACAAAGATTTTTGCTCACATTGTTTTGAAAATATATCAAAATATTAACTTTAAAATGAATGATAAATCTTTTGAGAAGACATAGTTTCATTTCTTTTTCTTCTTGGTTTGAATAGTCTTTTGTACATGTACATGTATACTGCAATGGGTTTTTAGAAAAGTCAATTATAATACCAGCTGTTAGCTATAGTTAATGAACTTGCCTGTCCCTTACCTCACCAAATGATTGACCCAAAGGGTCTATTGTCACCACTTGGCATTTGCTGTTATGTCAGCAGTCTATATACATGTATAAAAGAAAGGAGATGTGGGTGTAATGTATGAGTCAATGAGACAGCAAACAAACAACACAAGCACATCTATTATAGAACAACCAAGCCAATTGAGAAAGGCAATGGTTTGAATAGATTAGTGGTACATGTATTTGGTTAAATACAAAAAATGTGGCTCCCTTTTAACAACTTTATTCCCAACAACCTTAATACTGATAACTCATCAGTTTTACAAGGTATCAAGAACATGAAGAAGGTATGAAGAAAAGGAAAGAGATAATCCTTACAACTGAAGTATATACTAAGGAGACAGCAACTCAACACAAATATGTCACAATTATTTTAAATACCATACAGTTATCAGACCGCTAATGTCAAAGCAAGAAAACTGAAATATCTTTATTTTAGTCAGAATATTTCACTCAATTTGATCAATAGCACTTTCAATTTTTAAGAACATAATGAAACCAAACAAATAATGAAATTGTCATATAAATCTAAGTCGAAAATGGATTTTCCCAAAATCATGTCATGCATGAAAGATATATAAAGCAATGTCTTTTGAATACCAACATATCTGCCTACTCATTACCAACGAAATAGAGATTTGTTTGGTACTGAAAGTCAAAGGTCAAAGTCTGATCATTGGTACAGTGTGTACAGTTTAAAATTTATAAATATATATATATTGTCAATCAGTATTTAAAGTACAGATCTGAGATTACTTGCACTTGCCAACAGCTAGATTACAGCCAATAACAATAAGTACAAAAACAAAATGTATGAAAGACTAAAATATCAATCAGTACACTTACTTTACACGTCCAAAATTCGATGGATTTAGTATACAGACGTCTTTAACAGTCATAGAAAACACGAGCTTGTGCAATGCCAAAATATAGGTATTGACATTGTTTTGGGGTTTGCTTTGAAGTTCTAGATCTAACAATAAGTAATTGTTTTTCAGCTTTCTGTGTCAAATATTTAGCTACATTGTAATCTGGCCAAAACGGCATGAATAAGCTTCTGTCTTAACATCAAAATTCGCCTCGGGTTTTGTGCATTTTTTAAAAATTATACCCTTGCTCTAAACGTTGAAGCTTTATTGCATACACCTTGTCCATACATTTGTGGATCCGTCTGTCTGTTAGTCTTCCTTGTGACCATTACTCTGATAAGTTCGTCGCTTTTTTCTTTGGTGCTACTTAACAGAATTGTATATTTGGTCAGCATCTTAAGAGTTATGAGTTGAAATATATGTTATGAAAAAAAATAAGATGTGGTACGAGACACCTCTCCTCTATAGACCAAAGGTAGTTGAAGGTGCACAATTTTAAGATCTGTCGGGTACTTACTTACCTTCATCTCCAGCTTGGAAAAGACAGAATATTTGAAAATTGGTACCTTTTTTTACTTTTTTTCTGCCGAACACACGACATTTCGGTGTAGAAGCAAATATAAGTACTAAATAATGTTGGCTAGGAGTCAGAAAAATACTTGGTCTATGTACTTTTCTTCTTGTGGGAGTCTTTCAACTTGTCAGCTTGCACAAATATTGCAATTTAAAAAAAAAGAATGAGTGTCGTTCTTTTTTTTCATTCATATTTCATTATAATTAATCGTCAGAAACACGCATGAAATATTTGCCACTGGATGTTCTGAAAATAACAATCATAAACAGATAATCGTCCTGTGTTGCGTAGATGGCGTATACCATGGAAAATAAATATTTGTATGCCCCTGCAACTGTTATATTGTTATACACATGCCTTCCCTTTTTGTGTATATAGTTTAATCAGCTTAACTCCTCCTACAGTTTGAATTCTAGGATTTTTTCTCTTTGCTATCTGTTTCTACATATATTGAAGGTGTGCATGTGGTCAGGGTTTTGATTTTTATTAATATTTGCTCTTTTTGGAGATACCAGGGGTAGTTTAACTTTGTCATTTTTTAGGGTATAAGCGGTTAAATGTTATAGTTATTTTAGAATAACACTTTGCATCTGTTGGGGCATCAATTATGTCTCCCAGACACAATAATATCTAAAAGAAAGTCCTACATTGACTTTGCTATAATATAGTTACTTCAGAGTGCAGTTCGGGGCATCACTTTGTATAGTTTTTCATTAAATCTTTAAAAAAAATGTAAAATTTTGCTCCGCTTACCGGTATACAGCATATATTCCGCTTTCTGAATTAGACCCCCTTTTTTTTGGAAAATTTAGGATCTGCCCCAGGTTTTTTTTTACATGATTCATATATCATTCAAAGAAAATGTTGGGTTAAACCTAGCTATATAGCAAGCATAAGTTAACCTGCCACTAGTATGACAATTGGTTATCTTTCCATTTTGTATTAAAACAATGAAGCTTCTGACACGTTCAGGTACTGATGAATTTAAGTTATATCCCAGAAGTCCCCCTCAAGGCAATCGATTCTTAAATGGTAAAGACATGCTCTTTTTCAATTCATCTATTAAAAGAAATGGTCGTTTTTTAAAAGTGTAGCCACATTAACTTGTAACATTCTACTTAGTTATGTGTCTTCATAAACCTCAAAATCGTTTATTTTGTTATACAACTTCTCAAAAACCGGATCATATCTACCTTAAAAGTCCATTTTCACAAAATTATCTATGCTTTTGCTTCAAAATTCAACAGACTATCTTTTAAAATGGTTTTAAAACATTATTCACATTAAACTAGCAATAAAAAGTAAATAAGGTTATCTACAGAAAGCTTATTTATATGATTATTGAGAAAAAGTGCATAAATATTGTAAAAACGTGAAGACATGATCAACATTTTGTGAAAATTCTGTACTAGACTACATATTTTTATTTTTGATATGTTTTAGACAAGAGTCAACTGAAATAGTATGATCAAACAAATCAATTCTATCATCCTGGTCTAGGAGATAATAGAGTTTGAAAATTTCAAATTTTGACAATTTTCCAACTTGAAAATATTTGTTAATTTGGTTGTCATGGTAACCACGTTTCCTACTTGCATCCATCTTTTCAAATGTTTCCTATTTTAAGTTGAACATTATAGATTGAAAGATCTGGTATATACTTGTTATACAGTTCATCAGTATTGCACTTTTTCCAATTAGAAAACATGTATAAATTTTTGGTTTTTCAGGCCATTAAACACCTTGTTGCTAGGAAGAGGTTTCCATAGCAACAGCTTGATTGTAAATTGCCATTTATATTAGTTCTGCCTCAAGTTGAATCAATTAAACTATAGCAGATGAATATCCTTCACTATGGATGTATCACCCTTTGCATGATTCTTAGCTGGACTGCTACTTAATATACAAGTGACTACTAATGACACAAACGTATTATTAGGAGGGTGGATTGACACATATTTTTAGAACATGTCAAGGTCAAAGATATTTAAAGCGAGGAAATCCCATGCAATGGGAAACCCTTCTGTCAAAGCAGATGATCGTTAGCGTAAACTTATTTCTGCATTTACTGGTTGAAATACAAAAGTTTTTAAGTCAAAATGAAGAACGAATTTGAAGTAAAAATTAAATTCAATTTAAAAAATACATACCATTACAAGTGATATCTGTTTCAATCCCACCAACTCCACTGAATGAGGCACTATCCTTTATTTCATTAACAATATTTTCCTCAGCAATACTAAGATGTGTGGGTGGTGGTCCACCTCCTGTCTTGCCCATTTCCTTTCTGGAGTAAGTGAATTTCTTTTGTGCCCCACGACACCACATATTTCTGTACTTGTTTCTGACTTCTGCTTCAGTTCTGAAGCAGACACCAAGAGCATTCACCTCCTCTGTAATTTGTTTCCAAACCTCATTATTTTTTTGATTGGTTACTTCAGTGCTGAATCCCCCTTTCAACAACTCCAACTCATTTGTCACACGACTACCGATTAAATTTGCCTCAATGGAGGTGAAATTAGCTTTTTCTATCCTTTGGCAATTTCTTTGCAGTGTTTTCAGCCAATTCAGCCATCTTGGTAACAGGACGTGAAAATTTTCTGTGCATTATGGGTAACAATTTAACATAAAAAAATTTAACGACTCTTAACGCAGTGTTAGTTAACATTGTCGTTAAAAATTTTTGAACAAGACATTTTAACGCATATGTTAGCTGGCGACTTAGTTAAGATTTAACGACTCATTAGCCTTAATCATCATTTAGGCACTTTTGAACAACCGGGCCCAGGTGTCTTTAATAACTGTTTAAGTAGTTGATGACTTTAGGAGCAGTATAAAAATCTTTTAAGGATACATCTTTCTAGAGAAAACAAATCTGATTTATTTTGTTTTCCATGTTATATCAATATCTGTTAAGCAGTAATATTTGTCTGCTATAAAAAAAGAAATGAAAAACACACGAATTAGCTTTAAAACTGTGGAACTTACCTTATATCATACATATCTCAATTGATACGCTCATGCATATTCGAATTTGACATTCACAGTCATCTCAGTACCAGAATCTATGACAAACGAGACGATTTTGATTTTAAAATTATCAATTTCCCCCACCTTAGTAGCAATATACCAACTTCACCTGCATATGGGATATACATTTCCCAACTTATTCGGTATGCAAGAGCTTGCAGCTCCTACTCAGACTTTGTAAAACGTCACCAGTGTCTGAGCAGAAAGTTGATGAACCAGGGGTTTGTCAAAGAACGTCTCGTCCTTTTTCTAAAAAAGTTTATCGGAAGGTACCAAGACCTTGTTGATAAATATTCCGTATCAACTTCACAGATAATACATGATGGTCTTGAAGTATAGATTCTGCGTACTGACGCTGTTTATCATCTTAAAAACGTGTTGGAGTGTTCTTTTGTTTGTCTTTGTTAATGTTACTTATGCTGTTTGGTCTGTTTTTGGTGATATACATTTGACGTGGCTCTGTACTTATGCATCCCTTCATTGTGTTGTTTGTATTATTTTTCATTTTTACTTGTGTGCATTGTCCGTGTGACTTCTTATGTTTTTTTTTGATACATATGACATGTCTCTGTACTTTAAACACCCCGCCATTGTGTTATTGTTCTATTATAATTTTTGCATACTTTGAACGACAAAATTATTTTATATCTATACCTGTGGGACGTTTACATTCTGACGTCAAACACGCGATTCTACGCCAGAGTTAATGTTAAAATTACGATTCGGTCCCAGTGCTTAAAATCTCTCGATCCTTTATGGGTTGATTTGGCATACCTAAATAAAATACAAAAATAAGTAAGCAATGAACGAGTTGGTTAAATGTGATATACATGTATGCTTTTTTGTGCTTCTTTGTTAAATATTTGTTTGTTTTTGTTGTGATTTAGATTGTGACACGATGTTGACTGCTGTACCCCTATTTTGACATTTTTACCTATCATGTCTGTTTGTTTTATTCATGCATCGTTGTCAATATAAAGGAATTTGATGCGACTGTCATACAAGTGAGAGGTTTAGCGCTATAAAACCAGGTTCAATCCACCATTTTCTACATAAGAAAATGCTTGTACCAAGTCAGTAATATGACAGTTGTTGTCCATTCGTTTGATGTGTTTGTGCTTTTGATTTTGCCATTTGATTAGGGACTTTCCGTTTTGAATTTTCCTCGGAGTTCAGTATTTTTGTGATTTAACTTTTTATTCATATTGTACAGATTTAATTGACAGGGGTGTGCTTATTACGCAAAATCCGCTCCAGCAGGAGTATGAGGAAGGACGAATTAAAACCGACATTACACAATTTTTATTGTCACCATCCCTCATTTGTCAACATTTGTCGTATGTCTGTCCGATCGCACGAGAAACATGTGTTTGCGTTTTTATATCATAGGCTCCAACTCCTACAGGCTAAGTTGACCTTTGATGGATTTGGCTATTTTTTGTATGCCCCTTTGGACATATACCTGTTCACGTTTTCGGGTTTTCCAGTAAGTTGTTTTCACTTGGTATGTTTATTTAGAATAATTAGGGAGATTTGGGCATTTTGACGGATTCTGGATTAACATGATTGGTGATAAATGCATAACAGACGGCGCTTACCCTGTCGACGCACCCGGTCTTGATCCTTTCAAATTTCGTTGTAGGATTGTACCAGAAAGTTGTTTTCACTTAGTCAGTATATTCAAAATTTATTTAGGAGACTTGAACATCGGTAAACCTCTGTTGCCTCTTATTTCAGTATCTCTAAAGTGACTTTACTTCAATCCTTAATAAAGACAATAGTAGTATACCGCTGTTCAATAGTCATAAATCGATTTAACTGAAACAAATCCGGGTCACAAACCAAAACTTGGGGAAACACATCAACTATAAGAGGAAATAAAACGGAACAACAGAAACACTGAACTGCTACAAAAACAAACGCCAACATACATAGAAACGGACTATGTGATAACAACTGCCATATTCCTGACTTGGTACAGGACATTTTAAGAAAAAATGGTGGATTGAACCTGGTTTTATGGCTAGCTAAAACTCCCGCTTATATGGCAATGTTAAAAATACCGCTAAAATGACATATTACGTGACAGGAATACAGTACAAATAGATGCAAGAACATTCAGGACAGAGAAATACATAAATAAATAATATAATAGTACATTTCAACATGTAATCTACAGAATAACAACGAACACCTAAAACTAATTTACGACAGAACACAAATACAGCACAATAGAATAATGAACTATGAGTCACACGAATGTATCAACGCGATGGAAAGTGACGTCACAGGTAAATTTCTAAAAATAGAATATAAAATTGGGATTAAGTTTGTAATGTTATTTGATGTATTTTCTACCCATGTCGGTTTTTCTTCTAAATCAAACTGTGTAAAAACAAATAAATCCTGTGCATATAGTTGCTTTAATCTAAAAATCATATAAATGAACTGGATGATTAATATCTTTACTTTTACATACATATAGCAAATAAAAATAGAATTAAAACCACAAACGATAAGACATAAAGCAACATCTAACCAATATGTGTTATAAATGCATTATATCTATTGACATTCGAAATGAGAATACATTTGACCACATCATTTCTTAGATTAATTTTAATGTTATATATGAGTAAGAATAACTTCCCTCGTTCCAAAAAGGGAAAAGGGGGGTGGGGTAGTACTGAGTTGTTTAATATATATAAATATAAAGAGAGGCAATGCGAAGTAAAAACAACGTAATATTTTAATATATCAAAACGCAACCATAACTGAGTTTGAACTCAGAAAGCATATCGGATGCACAAAATTTATTATAATTACAATTATTGCCGGTAGAAAAGGTGAATATCCATCGCTTCTAATTATCATGGCCTTTTGGACCATTTAAGAAGCCCTTACCTTACTGTAGTAACCAATTGTCAAAACACTAACGTTTGAGAATCGTTTTGTATCTCAGAATTACTCGCTTGTACAACAAAGGTAGACTCTTTCTATAAAATATTGATGGCCCTGAAATTACTGTTTATGAGAGATATCACTAGATGAATTTCCAAGCATTGTTTTCTCGTCCCTTGATTGGCTTCTAACGTGACCGTTGCCATTTTGTTTACATACGTCTGTGACGTCATTTTGATTGGCGATAACTCGTGTACAAATATAGAAGCCTAAAAGTTTATTCCCCGGTTAATAACAGGGTTATTCATCGCTGGGTGTAACTTTTAGGGTTACTCTTCCTTCTGTGCATGTAAATGAAAATTATGTGAATTATTTCATTTCACGAGATAATGTGTTACCCAATGTAATTGTTTATTGTATATATACGGTTTAATAATCAGTATTATTTGCGGTGAGGTGTTTGGAAAAGAATGCAGCTATATTGGTTAAATATTTGTTTCCGGATCGACTATTCAGCCGTCGAAAACTATTAATTATTAGACATGAACTATCTTGATATAATTTTTAAAGATATAAGAAGATGTGGTATGAGTGCCAATGAGACAACTCTCCATCAAAGTCAAAATTTATAAAAGTAAACCCTTATAGGTCAAAGTACGGTCATCAACACGGAGTCTTGGCTCACACCGAACAGCAAGACAAGATTTTATGAGGGTTTTTTTTTTCTATTGTGGTCACGTTAGTAACAGAGTAAAGATTACATACATTGTGTATTAAAAATAAAATTTATAGATGATTACTTTATTGTTGTCTTTTGTAATTATATTTTATTAAAAACTTTACAGTATTCATTTCCACATTACGTCAATTTTATTGATCAGCTATTTTATCATTTAACTCTCATTGCGTTTATATTATTGTCACAACAACTGATAGTTTAATTCCGCTCTCTCCGTCGAAAACCTCGTATCAAAGAAAGTCTTTTGAATGATTAAATTAAAGGAGAAATCCTACAACATTCTGCTGAAAAGTACAAATGATAAAATCTACATATTGATGCTGTATAAAGATACAAAAAGTTTGTTTCATATTACATACACAGAACGGCAATGTTATTTTGGAATATGCATAGAAAAAAAGCATGGTATTCAAATAACGGGCGCGATGCACTCTTTCTTGCTATTGGGGAATATAGAAATAAATGACTTTCAATAAGGAATTGTCTGCGAATATTTATAATTGCATTTAATATTACGGAAACGAATGTTAATTATGCAACATTCGATCAGAATTTTCCATAGTTCCTCAAAAACTTAAGGTGCAACAGGAAACTGTTTCGTTTTTCTATAATTGCAGTCATTTAGAACTGTTACAAATATTGGAACATATTTCTTTATATCTTTCACATTATCTTTAAGTGTAAGAACGCTTAAATAGAAGGAGGTCTTTAAAAGCATTATAATTCTTGTATAATACCGAGTATCAGAAACAATATTTCTATACTGGGGAAAGTTTTATTCATCAAATTAATTATCTAAACTTTTTTTTTATATATATAGAAGAGATACATATAAAAATAGGAAGATGTGGTATGATTGCCAATGAGACAACTCTCCACAAGAGACCAAAGGACACAGAAATTAACAACTATAGGGCACCGTACGGCCTTTGACAATAAGTAAAACCAATACCGCATAGTCGGCTATAAAAGGCCCCGAAATGACAAATGTAAAACAATTAAAACGAGAAAACTAACGGCTTGATTTATGTACAAAATAATGACCGAAAAACAAATATGATATACAGCAAGAAACGACAACTATGGAACGCTACAGCTGTCTTATGTGGAACTCTGATATAACTTTATGTTGTTTTATTATTACTTGATGATATTTTGTCTTTACTTAATATGGTTTTGACATTACGTAATGATGTTTTGATATAACTCAATATGGAATAGTCATTACTTAATGATATTTCGATATTACACGATATGGTTTCGTATTGACTTGATATAGTTTTGTCATTACTCGATGTGGTTTCACCATTATTTAATGTGGTTGTGTCATTAGTCAATGTGGTTTTAACATTACTTGATGTGAATGTGACTTAACGTTATGTAGTTGTTTCATTACATGATGTGGTTTTGTTATTTCGTAATGATGATTTGCCTATTCTTTATATGGTTTTAACATTACGCAATGATGTTTCAAAATTTGACGATTTTACACTACATGATGTGTTTGTTTCATTATTTGATGTGGTCCTGTCATTCTTTGATGTGGTTATCCCACTACTTGATGAGGTAAAACCACGTGACCAATTCGGAAAAATATATGTTCTATTTATAAACAGATTTCAATTTATCGTTTGTTTAATGTGCTTTGGATGGGTATCGCTATCCATTGAGTTAAAGTTCAAATTAAAGTTCAGTGGTTGTTCAGAGTTATTTGGTATGAAAAGGGAACGGCAGATAATAATAAGAAAAAGTATTAAAAGTTTATAGTATTTCGGACATAATTAGGATATCCCCAAACCACTTGATCCTGTTGTTTTTATCCTAAGTTCTCAAACGGAAGCAGTATTTTTGTAATAAATTTGTAAAATATTCCACGGAACCCTGTGTCTCGCCTGATATTGCTGCTGTAAGTGTAAAAGCGTCATGTTGATCGGCTGTACATTTATCGGTAAAAAAAAAAAAAAAAATGTTTTTCTGTAGATGCTTTTCTTGAAATTGAGGAATAACTCCTATACAAGTTTTAAAACACTTCATGGAGGTTTACAAATTTATCATGTCAAAACAGTTTACATGTAATTCGGTTTTATTTAACTAAAACAAAACTGTATGGTTTTCAACAATGAGCAAAACCCATACCCTATAGTAAGCTATAAAAGGTCCCGAAATGAAAATGTAAAAACTAGAAACCTGACGATCTATAGATAGATAAATAGATACTTTATTCTCTAAAAATTAAATACAAGTTTACAGAGAAACATACAATATAAATACAGATACAATAGTCGAGGTAAACAAATCCAGTATGATGTTCTAAAAGTAATATACATGGCATACATGTTTAATAACATGTATAATGAAAGGTTAAACTCAATAGAAATAAAAAAATGGAGATGGAGACGCCGACGCCACTATTGACGACGAAATATAGGTTTGTTGTGTCTCACTGCCGCTACATTGATGTCGCAGGCTCGACACAAATCAAAAGACTTGAACTTTATTGTTAACAAATGAAACACTTCAAATCAACTCACACTAAAGTTACAGGAAAACGGGGGAGGGGCTCGGACTAAGCGACAAAGCATCAATACAATAAAACAAGAATTCTCCGATTTTTTTAGCGTAAATGATCATTTGAACTTATATGAATATCAATCTTTTATTTGTAATCAATTAAATTCCCTGATCTACCTCGCACTAATTGAAAAATAAACTTTTGAAATATCTGTTTCATATGTGACGACGGACATGTTCCAGTGGTCGTAACCATAAAACCGTCATCTTTTCCTTGAATGTAAACTACCAAATAAAACCAAATCACTGGGTTTGTACTTTCTCGAATAACACGACGGGTGCCTTTCTGGAGCATCCGAGATCACCCCGATGGATTTATATTACCCAGTCATACCAATCTATTGAAACAGCCATTGAAACTGTTTTGTATGCCACCGCAACTGAAAGTTGGGGCATATTGTTTTCCCTGTCCGTCCGTCCGCCCGTCTGTCCGTTCCATTATGGGCATATAGTTATTCCGCATAACTCCTCCTACAGTTTGAATCCTAGGAAGTTTTCTCTTTACTGTCTGTTTGTACATATATTGAAGGTGTGCATGTGGTCAGGGTTTTATTTTATTATCTTTTGCTCTTTGGGAGATAATTGAACATTTTTTGTCATTTTTGGGTATTAACGGTTAAATGAGTTGAGTGCGAGGGCATCACTTTGTCTAGTTTACATTTTTTCTCGTGTTGTGCTGTTACACAACTGTAACAGTCCGATGTAAGGTTAGAATTTAGCGCTCACATACATGTTAAACTCCGCCACGTGCACTTTCTTCATGTACCTGCCCCAAGTCAGGAGCATGAAGTTCAATTGTTGTCGTTGTATAAATGTGTGTCATTTCTTTTTGTAGATTGTTTATTTATAAATAAGACCGTTTGTTTTTCGTTTGAATTTTTCACATGTTGCATGGTGGCCTTTTGTAGCTGACTATACGGTGTGTTGAAGGCTGTACGGTTGCCTATATATGATTTCTTACATCCACTGCATTTAAACTTTGATGGATAGTTGTCTCATTGTCAATCACACCACATCTAACTTTATTTCAACTTCTATGTTGCGTTTTGTATACTGTAACATTGTTTATCTTTTGTACGCATACCCGGAGCCCTCTTTTCGGAAACCCGAGCAAAGTCCTTGTTCCGCGATAGAAAATTTAATAACGAACTCATATAAGATAGCTCGAATTTCAACTCAAAATCTTAATTAATCTAAATGAGACTTAAATTCGAATCTTACTCAAACTCTACCTTAAAAATGACTCAAATTTAATGTTGTAACTAGAACTCTACCTCAGTTAAATGTGACTCAAACTCGATGTCCAACTCGAAACTCAATGCTAACTGAAACTTTAATTCTAATAATGACTTGAATTCGAAATCGAAGACTAACTCAAAGTTTAACTCAAACAATAACCCGAACTTTAATTTGAACTCTAATTCGATGGATGGCCACACTCATCCAAGGCACATAAAACATGGAAATCTATCTAAAAATAGAACAGGTTTTTTCGAATTGGTCACGTGATTTTACCTCATCAAGTAATGGGATAACCACATCAAAGAATGACAGGACCACATCAAATAATGAAACAAACACATCATGTAGTGTAAAATCGTCAAATTTTGAAACATCATTACGTAATGTTAAAACCATATAAAGAATAGGCAAATCATCATTACAAAATAACAAAACCACCTCATCTAATGAAACAACTACATAACGTTAAGTCACATTCACATCAAGTAATGTTAAAACCACATTGACTAATGAAACAACCACATTAAATAATGGTGAAACCACATCGAGTAATGACAAAACCATATTGAGTAATGACAAAACTATATCAAGTCAATACGAAACCATATCGTGTAATATCGAAATATCATTAAGTAATGACTATTCCATATTGAGTTATATCAAAACATCATTACGTAATGTCAAAACCATATTAAGTAAAGACAAAATAGCATCAAGTAATAATAAAACAACATAAAGTAATATCAGAGTTCCACATAAGACAGCTGTGGCGTTCCATAGACAACCACTGAATACAGGCTCCTGACTTGGGACAGGCACATACAGAATGTGACGGAGTTAAACTAGTTTGAAGGTGCGCCAACCCTCCCCCTAACCTGGGACAGTGGTGTAACAGTACAACATAAGAACAAACTATAAAAATCAGTTGAAAAGGGCTTAACTCATCAGATCGATACAAATCAGAAATACATCTAACAAAAACACAGAGTGGACGTGGCACGGTACTTATACATCCCCACAACAAAAAGACACTAAGTACAGATCTGAGAGTACGCGCAGTTACTGACAGCTAGTTCAAATCCAATAACAACTAATAAAAAAAATATTTATCTAAGATTTAAATATCAATCAGTACACATCAAACATCAAATGGATTTAGTGTAAAGATGTCATTAACAGTCAGAGAAAAACATGACCTTGTGCAAATGCCAAGATACAGGTATCGACAGATTGTAGAGCCATTAATGTACATATGTATATAAAAATAATTTTTAGTCTGATTTTAATTTACTGATAAAAAAATCAATATTAATACCAATAAAAACAATATTCAAAGATCTAATTATAGTGTTGAATTGGTAACCTTTAAGCATAAGTTTATTTAAAGGATCGATAACCTTACCCGGATCGTATCTAAATTTCCGGGCTCGGTAAACAACATCTCCGTAAAAATTATGATGTGCTATCCCGTAAAAAATAAGTTTTCTACAGGTACAACCAAACTTCCAAACTAAATCTATATCTATTGAAGAATTAAGTAAAAGTTTTAAGTAATTTGTGGTAACGAAATCCCTGACTTAATAATTTACCAGTAATACATAGATTACGTTCATTGAAATCCAAAACTTCACAGCAGACACGGGCATAGCGAACGAGTTGTGATATATAAACACCGTCAGATGGTGCCAAAGGAACATCACCGTCCAAAAAAGGAAAATAAACAATAGGGAACGAAAAATCATCCCTTTTGTCGTAAATTTTAGTGTAGAGTTTCCCGTGTAAAACTGAAATATCTAAATCTATAGTAAAGGACAGTTATTACCGTTTATTTTTGATTTATTTAAAGTAAGTTCCTTTGGGTAAATTTCGGCAGTATATGTTTGTCTGATTGCTCGCCAAGCAGTTCTAATATCATTTTAGTAGAAAAGTTGATAACGTGTGATGTTCGTTGTTGTAGAGATGCGAAAAACTGAAAAATTATGTATTGTGTTTTTGTTTTTGTTTTTGTTTTTATTTTATGAGTGTATTTTTTTGCACGATGTTAGTAAGCATTGTCGGTGTCTCACCTACAATAGCCATTAAGAAAACGAAAAGGGCTTTTGAAGTCATAATTGATTGTTAACCTTTAAATAACAAAGAACAATAAAACCCCACATTGATGACAAATAAATCAGCCACTCTTTAACAAGCTAAGTTTTATTTACAGATTTTCAGCAATCATATTTATTCTAAAAATTTAAATATATAAACAAAATAACTCTAATCGTGGAGTATCGTGATATATGGATAATGTTCAAATTGTGATTGTCAAACACCAGAAACATTATCTCTGGTACATTTAGTATGAGGGTATATTTATTACATTAGAGACATAATTACACCTTATGTAAGAATCCTGGGTTTTGATTGGTTGATAGCCAGTGTATTTTTCACCAATTTACTGTTATCAAATGAATATCGTTCATTTTTAACGCCGCTAGGGTATATGCAAAAGGATATGCCTTTTACCCTCTCTGCCGTGGTATTTGCCAAAAATACTCTATCCGACTGGACGCTTGTAACGTCACGATCATCAATGTTTTTTGAACGTTAACATTTGGTGTAATTAAACAGATATAGCATGTTCTTGAGGGTATTTGCAAAAATACCAGTCTTGAGAACGAATTTCAACCGGTGCTGTTGGACTGTTATCCTCCTATGGTATCATCAGTTCAGTATATGTAGTCGCTGATTCGGTACTGACATATTTTTTATGACACTTTTGTTTAATTTTATGTTGATCAGTTTGTATATTATCAAGAAACTAAGATAAGTAGTACTATAGGAGACGTTTGGCGCGCCCTTTTGGGATCCGAGTTATGTAATGAGAGGTAACGAGGTCATAAAAAAACGACTGACGCAATAACCGGAACCGAGGAGGAGGAGGGAACGAAGGGGAACCCCCAAAAACGAAAAAACACAAAGTTCCCAATGAACAACAATACACAATATATCAAAGGGTACGAGTAATTAAATCTACAATACGATAAGGAGATAAACAAAAGATGATTTTTATGTCGTATATCTACAAATTGAACAGATACAACAATACACAATATATTAACAGGCGAATGAAATAAAATAATTGATACATTTCAAATCATTAAAGGTTAAATAAAGTAATAAAAATAAGTATTTGTTCGATTTGTGAATATAAGACATAAAGAATCATCTTTTGTTTACCCTCCTTATCGTATTGTTGATTTTATTACTCGTACCCTTTGATATATTGTTGTGTATTGTTGTTCAATGGGAACTTTGTGTTTTTTTCGGGTTGTTTTTTTCGGGGGTGGTGGGTCCCCTTTTTCCCCCTCCTCCTCCTCGGTTCCGGTTATAGCGTCAGTCGTTTTTTATGACCTCGTTACTTCTTGTTACCCTTACTCGGATCCCAAAAGGGCGCGCCAAACGTCTCCCGTAATACTACCAATGTTCCAACTCCCTAAAGAAAAGTCGAAATTAAGTGGATTTCGCAATGTGTTGCAGATTCCTTTTGGTTATAAAAAGTAAAAAAGCATTGTAATTCATGTATTTCAAAGCAAATTGTTATGGGCTAATAACACGTGACGAACAAAGAGAATACAGATGAAAAGAGATGCAGCTCTTTCAGCTGATTAGTGTGGTTAATTTTCACAAAGGACTTTGAATTTGAATGAAGTTCGTTGTATTAATGCATGATGAAATCGATATTGGCAAGCTTAGTTGGAAATAAAGATCGTAAAGAATTCAAAATCAAATGAAAGATTAATAGTAGCGTCACAGATTAAGAAAAATTGAATTGTTTGACCTTTGAAAAGGACAACGGACTGCTTCCTTACAAATTAAAGTTTTTTTTTTTAAATTTTACCCCCAGTAACGATCAAGTCGAATAAAATATTGATTACATATTGGTTACATTGATTGTTTTGATTTTGCTTGAATTAAAAGGTGGTTGTCCTATTCACGTTACCTCACACCTCCAAGTCCCTATCAACATACTAATGGTATACAATGAAAAGGAGATCTGCTAAAAGCTTGATTCGCAACAAAATGAAAGTGCATTTTTGCTTTTTACTGAAAACGCCAATTTGCATACATTAAACTTTCACAAAACAGAATTAGAGCTGGGTGATCAGTTCGATATTCTCATTGTTTCATTTACAGTTAAAAAATGTAATAGGAAGGAATACAAGAAATAAACTCATCATAGATACCAGGATTCAAATTACGTACGACAGACACGCACTTCGGTTACAAAAGACTCATCAGTGACGCTCGAATAAAAAAAGTTGAAAAAGCCACATATAGTACGAAGTTGAAGAGCACTTAAGACCCAAAATTTACGAAAGGTTTTGGCAAATAAAGCTAAGGTAATCTATTCTTTGGGTAGAAAATCCTTAGTATTTCAAAAAAAAAAAAAAAGTTTTGAAGGATGGAATACAATATCTATGTCAGTTTCCCTGTAAATAGAACATAAACCATAATGGTTTGGTTGATTTGATAAAGGACAAGATCCGGTAAGGGCTAATTCTGGCCTAAAATTCGAAGTAATTCTGATGAAAGATTTTTGACATTTTTTAAACACTTGCGTGTCTACTTCAGTCGATTCAATTAGTTAAAAGTGTAAAAGATTTGAACTGATTTGGTCATTAAAGACACTCATTTTAAGCTTATATATGAAAAATCTATCAAATATGCCACAAAACGTCACATTTTAGATTGTGTTAAGTCTTAACCTTTATATATGTTATGTATAATCATCAAATACAACAAATATATCAATATAAAGACTGAACACATGTGTGGCCACTTCCATTTTAGACAAAAACCGTTTAAAAATTAGCGCAAATGGTAAAATTATGAAGACTTTAGTAATTTGCATGAAATAATTATGCTAGTACCTGATGCATGTGTATAGTATTGTCAAAAACAGCCCATATTTGTGTAACAGAAGTATTTTACCTTCCAGTTTATAGCTAAAAGTTTACATTTTAACAAAATTTTAAAATGCTATATTTTGGGATCAAAAGGGAGTCTTACCGGGCCTGCTCCTTTGTGGTTTCATATTCCGGGTGATAAAGTGATTTTGTCGTACACATATTTATATCACGAACAAAAGAAAGATGTGACCGGGTTATATGTCAGTGAGACTGAACATAATGACACAACTAACCGAGAGATATCTAGATATCTACATATCTATAACATTTTGTAGAGTTTTATCTAAGTCATGCGGCATGAGTATGGGAACCATTTTCTATCCGATTCTCGTCGACTTGTTTTTCTATTTGTAATATTCAAAACTTCATACAAGGATTGATAAAAAATCTAACATAATGATCTATACTTATTTTTAAATTTGAGTGTGTTCAAAAGTAAAATAACAAAAATACCGAACTCCAAGGAAAATTCAAAACGGAAAATGCCTAAACAAATGTCAAAATTAAAAGCTCAAACACATCAAACGAATGGAAAACAACTGTCATATTCCTGACGTGGTACAGGCTATTTCTTCTGTAGAAAATGGTGGATTAAACCTGGTTTTATAGCTAGCTAAACCTCTCATTTGTATGACAGTCGCATAAAATTCCATCATATTGACAACAATGTGTGAGCAAACCAAATAGACATAAATATATCATCGTGGTGACTCCTCAAAAAATATATCAAAAATTGGGGTACAGCAGTCAACATTGTGTTATAATCTTAATCACTATAAAACAAAACAACTATGTCAACAAAGAAAAACAAAATGGCAAGTAAACACTTTACAGACAAATCACATAAGCAAAAATGAAAGACAAGAATACAAAAAATGACCATAGAACAATAACACAATGGCGGGATGTATAAATACCGAGCCACGCCAAATGGATATTAACAAAAATAGACTAAACAGTAAAGGTTAACAATATACAAAGACAAATAAAACGAACATTATAACCCGTAATTAAGATGATAAACAACGTCAGTACCTAGAATCTTTACTTCAAGACCATCATGTATTATTTGTGAAGTTGATACGGAATATTTTATCAACAAGGTCTTGGTATCTTCCAATGAACTGTTTTAGAAAAAGGACGAGACGTTCTTTGACATAACCCTGGTTTTATCAACTTTCTGCTCAGTCACTGGTGACGTTTTATAAAGTCTGAGTAGCATCTGCAAGCTCTTGAATACCGATTGAATAGTGAAATGTATATCCCATATACAGGTGAAGTTGGTATATTGCTGCTAAGGTGGGGGAAATTTATAATTCAAAATTAAAATCGTCTCGTTGATATAAATTATGGTACTGAGATGACCGCTTATGTCAAATTCGAGGTATAAGTCTAAAAATGAGGCGGAGGAAGCCGTGTCTGTTGTTTCTTTAATTTCTAGTTCTGGAGGATATATTAATGGAACCCAATCAGAAAAGTTTGGATTGTTAATCGAAAGAACATTATCAATATATCTGCATGTGAAACTAAATGATCTGGCCTCTTTGATCTTCTTGCTTTTGACAAGTGTCTGAAGGAACTCCGACTCATATGAAAATAAGAAGAGTTCGACAAGGAGAGGCGCACAGTTCGTTCCCATAGGAATGCTGACAATTTGTTGAAAAAGTCTACTTCCAAATTCAACAAATATGTTGTCAATAAGACACTCCAGCATACTGATCACTTGTTCTTCGGTGTAACATGTTTTACCTTTTTGTTCACTATTAAAAAAATGTCGTATGGTTTTTCAAATTAAAGCAATAGATTTATAGCATATGCTACCATTTTTATATTGAAAAGCATTGTGGATTATTTCTTTTCAATTTATTGATTTATAATTGCCTCGAGCTCTTGATATGTTTTAATTTTGTTAATCGTGATATTTACAACAGGAATAACGCTTTTACCTTGGATGGTGTTTGTGTCATGAATTTACACCATATCCCCCCTTTTGAAATATATTGATTTAAGGAATGAAAAACTGTAATTGTTGCATGCCAGTAGTCCCACAATTCTGTAATTCGTCAAAAGTTAAACGAAAATGACGGCTTGACAAAATTATAACTGTTAGCATCTTCATAAACTGTCAATTTATCTTTGCTTTCAGCCATGATCAGAAGTCACTGATTAGAATTAAAAATAGTAGATAGATTGCTATATTAGTAATTGAGACAACTTTTTCGAAATGTTCGGTTTTTAATGTTCTTCAACTTCTTATATGATTTTGCTTTCCAACTATTTTGATTGGGTGCCACTCATGAGTCTTATATAAACAAAATGTGCTTCTGGCGTAGCAAATTATTAGCCTGATATCTTTGATGTGCTTCTGGCGTAGCAAATTATTAGCCTGATATCTTTTATTTGATTCTGGCGTAACAAATATTCAGCCTGATATCTTTAATGTGCTTCTGGTGTAGCAAATTGTTAGCCTGAGATCTTTGATGTGCTTCTGGCGTAGCAAATTATTAGCTTGATATCTTTGCTGTGTTTCTGGCGTAGCAAATTATTAACCTGATATCTTTGATGTGCTTCTGGCTTAGCCAATAATTATTAGCCTGATATCTTTGATGTGTTTCTGGCGTAGCAAATTATTAGCCTGATATCTTTGATGTGCTTCTGGCGTAGCAAATTATTAGCATGATATCTTTGATGTGCTTCTGGCGTAGCAAATTATAAGCCTGATATCTTTGATGTGCTTCTGGCGTAGCAAATTATTAGCATGATATCTTTGATGTGTTTCTGGCGTAGCAAATTATAAGCCTGATATCTTTGATGTGTTTCTGGCGTCGCAAATTATCAGCTTGATATCTTTGCTGTGTTTCTGGCGTAGCAAATTATTAACCTGATATCTTTGATGTGTTTCTGGCGTAGCAAATTATTAGCCTGATATCTTTGATGTGTTTCTGGCGTAGCAAATTATTAGCCTGATATCTTTGATGTGTTTCTGGCGTAGCAAATTATTAGCCTGATATCTTATATGTGCTTCTGGCGTAGCAAATTATTAGCATAATTTCTTTGATGTGCTTCTGGCGTAGCAAATTATAAGCCTGATATCTTTGATGTGCTTCTGGCTTAGCCAATTATTAGTCTGATATCTTTGATGTGTTTCTGGCGTAGCAAATTATTAGCCTGATATCTTTGATGTGTTTCTGGCGTAGCAAATTATTAGCCTGATATCTTTGATGTGCTTCTGACGTAGCAAATTATTAGCCTGATATCTTTCATTTGATGCTGGCGTAACAAATTATTAGCCTGATATCTTTGATGTGCTTCTGGCGTAGCAAATTATTAGCCTGATATCTTCGATATGTTTCTGGCGTAGCAAATTATCAGCCTGATATCTTTGATGAGTTTTTTTTTATATTACCTATGAAGCGCTTCCGGTCACAATTTTCATTCTTTTGACGTATGTGTATGTTATTTATCAGTTCTACAGATAATTAACTTTGTCATTACATTACTAATAAAACAAAAGCAGTACTATCTATAGATATCATTCCTTTGATTAGTTCACATTTTTTAGATATATCACTATTTCGCCAAAATGACGACTTGAATTGTTTTAATTGTCAGCATGGAATTCAAATTTCTATGTATCTTTGTTTTCAGTGATAACCAAAGGAAATGTTAAGTCATTAGAACAGTAGGAGTAACATAACGTTTTTATCAATATTCCGAAAGTAAGCAACCAAAACACTAAGAAAATTGTGTTTGGGTAATGATAAAATGATATTAAACTCAACAGTAAACAACAATGATACGATTGCAAATCGGATTGGAAACCCAACACCGCCACTTTTGTTATTGCGGCAGTAAGTATTTGTCCTTTTACAATTATCTTTAATGCATTCTCGATTTTCAATGTTTCTTTAATGTTTAGGGAAGTAAGAAAGAAAAAATATTTAAGCATAGTCAGATTATCCGTTACGGATATGATTGTAGGAATAGCGATGATTTCTATTGTTGACTCTTATTGGAATAGTAACCAATATTTCACATATTATGACTGCTGGTTCAGAATTTTTGGATACAGCATATCCTTTTTTGTGTCGATTCTCCACATCTTTATTGTATGCATAGAACATGTCCTTATTTTGTATGGGATAATTTCCAGAAAAAATACTTATAGAAGAAATATAACAACTATTTTATCAATTTGGAGTTTGGGAACAGTAATTACCGTCCTTGAATTAATAGTTTGGACCTCTTATCCGGATTTAATTGAATGTTCAGTCGATAACTTATTTTGGATTAATATTAACTAAACTTTTCTTTCAACCAGCATGACCTTGTTTATAAATCAGTTAGGAATTCTACTGTGCATGCTAATAACGTTTATTTTTGTCTATAAATATAGAAAATATTCATTGAGATCAGGTATAAGACGTGCCAGTTCTAAAGACTGCAATGTATGTTTAACTTCCGGCGTTGTTCTGGTATTTGATTGGCCAATTGCAATAGTACTCATTTGTGAGGTTGTGGACTTCAATGTGAAACCTTCCCGAAATATTTGCACTATCTCAATGTTGTTGTCAGGATTAAATTCGACCATAAACCCGGTAATATATGTATTTAGACCTAAAAGAAAACGCAAACGAATTCGAAATTCATATTCAACCTGTAAGCAGTGTATAACATGCACAAATGATAACAGGTTAAATGCTCAAAGTGAACTGACTTCAGCTGCATTGCAAACTTTCCGGGGAATACAGGATGAGGTTAGCTTTGAAATCTGATAAACATTATGCCGAGAGGAAGAATATATGTATCAGTGAGTACAACAAACCGGATGTTGGTTACAACATGTACAATATCCGTTTAACATTCCATTTTAAATTTGCACCTACTTTTCATTCAACGTATTATTTACAATTTATTAATAAGTTGAACTAATGGACGTGTTACGAAATGGTATGTACTCGACGTTGAGGTTGAAAATCAGACTTTAAAAGTGGATATCGTATCAAAAATACAAAAAGTGATGTAAAGATTGAAATTACCTGTGTATCAATAGACCTCTTTCGAGTTATGTCCTTCACCGGAAAAGTTCGTTAATTATGCGCGCCTTTATGACGTCATTTACCAGTTAGAGGGGACCGCCTGTATCCCTGCAATATTAAAGTTCATCAACGCGTCTTCGTGATCGTCATTATGCAGGATAAACTTTGTTCCGTAGGTTCTTAATCACAATTCCCTAATGACAGCAGTGCTGATTATCAATTATAAGACTTCAATTTGCCGAATAATTCGTGCAATATAGCATCATATGTTTCCAACCGCTCGCTCAACATAGGAAGGAAATGACGATGCCCCTGAACGCACGAATGATGTTCACTAAAACCAAAGTTTTTGACGGAAATTCAACGAATTCGAAAGTGGTCTATTGAGCCTTGTGTTTAGACTAAATAGGGTTAATCTCAACGTATATTTGTTCCTTATAAAAGACGTCCCTTTGAAAATATTAAGCTGTCCCTTCGGAAACATTATTATTAACAATTTCATTATTGATATTCCTTATTGAACGAATATTCCATAATATTTATTCCGTGAGTAATGAATATTATAAATTGCATAACATTTCTTCCATTTGGAACACTGACAAGGGGCTAGCGTATTTCAGAAAGGAAATGGATCTAGGAGAAAGGAGAGAAGGAAAGCCGAGAAAAAGGAGTCCAGGACGAAAGGAACAAATCCCCTATTTTCCTCTTTAAGCTATAAATGAATATATACATGTGCTTAGTATTTTTATTTTATTTGTTTACGATTTAGGGTGAATTTGCATGCTATTGGGATAAGAAGGTGCCAAATGTGTATCAAAAACTCCTCCAACAGCTTTTATTTATCTATTTTTTATTTTATTTTTTATTTTATTTTTTATTTTTTTTAATTTTAACATATTTTATTAATAATCACCTATTACATCAACCCTATGTTATCCAGGGAAGCAACTTAGGGGGCCCCGCATTTTTACAGTCTCATTTGTCGGGGAAGCTTTCAACTTTTAAACTTTGCAGAATGTATGTTTATACATATAACATACGCACCTCCTTTTATAGTTTCATTTTGGATATAAAATTTACAGGTTTCACGAGGTTGAAACTTCGTGATTTTTCTGCATATTTGTACATATAACCAATATGACACTTCTAGGAACTCGCAAGTCCCTATTAGACCTTGCAAAATCTCTTAAGTATAATAATAAGTTTAATACCTAAATAAAATATATCTGCAATGTTTGTTTACTTTAACAACATTTGGTATGACAAAGAATTGATTATATATATGAATTTTAAATCTGGTAGCTTTCATATTTTTATCCAACCTGAACAGTTTTAAAGGACCTACTATATATTTTCTTCAACTTGAGACATGTTGCATTGTGGTTTCAGAATGATATGAGATTGCCGCTTCAGTTTTTAAGGGTCTGCGAGTCTCATTTGACTCTATTTTCAATTGGAGTTTATTTTATCCCCGTGTTTGTGTTTGTCTTTTAATTACCATTTTCTTGACTGACGCTTCGATTTTCGTCTATTTCCGCTGAATCGTTTGATCCGGTTAGGACACCAGAGCCGTTACGTGAGCGTTTAAAACGTCCAAGACACCATACCCTGTCATTTTCATCTTTTGTTTGCTTATAACTGCGTCTTTTCTTAAAAAGGAATCTTTAAGGCAAATCAAAATTTCTGTTAAACCAATTTCATGGAAAAAAAACTAAAAATTTCTCATTGCGAAACCATGAGCAAAGAGCAAACAAAAACGAAACTGCGATAATCGGAGTGTCGGGTATATGTTGAAAACACTATAAGTCGTTTAAACACACCCAAAGGCACTGGAAGCCAATGGATATATCCGAGATAAAAAATCAATCAGACTGTATAATCCGATTAAAATTCAGATCTATCGTAAATCGTCTACTTTTCGGAATTTTGGGTCTTCAATGCTCTTCAACTTCGGCTGTTTCAACTTTTTTTCCTCGAGCGTCACTGATGAGTCTATTGTAGAGGTATAGAACCACTATTTCGGCCCGGTCAGAAAGGACATACAAGAAAGTAGTACATATTTTAAACAAAATAGTTCCTACGCATAGCTGTAACATTGTCAATAAGTTAAATTATTGGATAATTTTGGTATCTAATGCAAGCTTAAAGACTATGGATCACTGTAGAACCCTTGTTAAAAGTTTCTTTTGGATAACAAAAAAATATATATGACATTAAGATAGGAAGACATTTTTGCCCTGTTGCTCATATCTGAAGTACCTGTTTTTGTACTACCCAACTTCCGGGATCCAGTGCGCTCTAATATGCAATTAAAGGTATGTTGATTTTTTCAGCACAAGTCAGGATAAGGTGTATTTTTAACATGAAATGACTTTCACTTTATTTCTTTATTTAAACTTAATACAAAATAGCTATGAATGCCTAAAGTTGCAGAATTTAACATCAAAAGCAAAGGGGGCGCTATGAATTAGTGGTGTTATTCCTATTACTGAAAAGCATATGACATTCTTTTTTAGAAATTAAACCATTCACAATAAAAATTGTTCACATATGTTGTTAGTAATCATGTTACATCAACATTTTATTCATGAAAAATTATGTTGGTCAAATTTCAGCTCTAACACTGCTTCAATATGGTATTTGAGCCTTTTTTTGTCAGTTAGCATGCCTACAGTTACGACTTAACCTGCATTTTAAATATTTGCGTTATTTAGACTGAAATCAATGAAACAAGTAAATTATGACTGGTTTATAGTAAACTGATAGCTTTTAAATAAATTATCTTGTTAGTTTTCATGTTTTATTGGGTTTCTTATTGCATCACTTTATGACTTAGATAATTGCTATATACTTATATAAGAATTTTTAAATTTCACTTAAAATGCAATTTTAAACCAATTTAGTAAGTTGTCTAGCTGGGACATACATACATTGCTCTTGTTGGTCCATGTTATTACCTACAAGATTTTTTTAATGAAACACCCCTTTCCCAACTTGCAGAAAAAAGGGGGGACACAGTTCTCAATTATATTTTATGTTTGGACTACTACATTTAAATTCAAAAATATCTCTGGTAAAAATAAGACATTAATGTAAGAACATTGTTATTTGAGTAGATATTAAGTAATAAGAACTGGTAGTAATGGACAAGTCTCATTTTGGTCACTATTATTGTCCTAATGCAGTTTTCATTGTATAAAGCATATGTTACTACCAGTCCAATTTAAGCTTGTATTCAGTGAAATAGTGTTTGGACAAAAGCCCTTTGTGTTTTTCTTTATTAGAAATAGTTCATAGAATGAAATTAAGTGAAGTAGAAGTCAGTATAACAAGTTTTGTGCTGTTATAGGTATAGAACCACTAATTCGGCCCGGTCAGAAAGAACATGGTTACAAGAAAACTGTACCTATTTTAAACAAAGTAGTTCCTTCGCATAGCTGTAATTTTGTCAATAAGTCAAACAATTTTGGTATCAAATGAAAGTTTCAGGACTTGGGATCACTGTAGAACCCTTGTTAAAAGTTTCTTTTTGATTAATAAAAAATATATGACATTAAGATAGGAGGGCATGTTTGCCCTGTTGCTCAGATCAGAAGTACCTGTTTTTGTACTACCCAACTTCCGGGATCCAGTGCGCTCTAATATACAATTAAAGGTATGTTGATTTTATCAACACACGTCAGGATAAGGTATAGTTTTGACATGAAATGACTATCACTTTGTTTAGATTTAATACAAAATAGCTATGAATGCCTGAAGTTGCAGAATTTAACATAGAAAGCAGAAGGGGGGGGGCTATGTATTATTGGTGGTATTCCTAGACGAAACGTGCGTCTGGCGTACAAAATTTTAATCCTGGTATCTATGATGTGTTTGTTCACCCGTCGACGCAAATGAGCATAACGATATCAGAGATCGATATTTTAATTTGATTGCCAGACTTGCCTCAATCACTTTTCTATTCTTGTTATTTATTATTACTGAAAGATTTTGTTTACTAAAGTGCGCAGTCAATCACTATATAATAGGCTGGAACTGGCTAGTCAGAATAATTGGATTACACTGCACTTGCTTTATACTAACAACCTTTTACTAGCAATGAGCTAACATATTTATCTAGTTGGTCAGTTTTGAAGAGAGGAATACACACTGATAAGTGAGGCGGAAGATACGAAAGGGATATTCAAATTCATAAGTCGAAGACAAACTGACAACGCCAAAGCAAAAACAGAAAAACGACCAAAAGACGAACAACAGTCTATAAAACACACCTTAGTGAAACGTTTTAGCCAATTACTTGTTGACCGCTACTCCGACAGGTATAAGAGAGTAAAATGTAACGGGTTGTCGCAATAATAGTAGTAGATATAGTTGGTATATGAACATTACAAGTAGTTAATTGGCTTGAAAATGTTTTTGCCTGTATGTTTGTTACTAACCACAACGATGTTTTTCTGACTGTAGATGTAAATCATTTGTTACTAAAAATTCAATTTTATTTTTTTTAATTGACTGTAAAGAAAATGCTGGAAGGGTCTAAATTTATTTCATCTTTTTAATGGAAACAAACAAAATACCATATATTTAAGTATTTAATGTGTAATCAAAATAATTGTTTACGTTTAAGGCGGTACATGTCTCTACAATGTCTGTTAATTTTGGCCTCGGATATCTCCATAATGTACTCATTTCCTTATAGTTATCAATTCACCAATTTCAACTTAATCCTGTATTCAGTGATTATACGATTAAAATTTCTGCACTGTCCTTCTCATTTTCCGGCATACAATTAAGCTAAAGTTTCGTAAATCATGCTAACAAAGGGTGGTAATTTTGTGACTTTGTCCTTCGACCTTTAAAATCAATAGGCTTCTAGCCCTTTCTGTATTTAATGTGTACATTAAGTGTTGTGAAGATCAGTTAATACAAGCCACACAGTGTCCACACGTGTGTTATGGACGGACTGACGATCCTGTTACAATATCTCCTTCTAAACTTTGTTGCGAGGAGATATTCGAGTAATAAAATATAGTGACATAAAAGGGGCATTCCAAAAACGATTTAATATCTATTGACAGGTGACGCTGTCTTACATAGACTTGCACATCTAAATACTGTAGTATTTATTACAACTGAAACAATATTTAGATTATTTCATTCTTGAAGGAACAACTTTTATATAATTGGATTTTTGTTGTGTGACATGAGGCTTGATCACGGTAGTTTACGTTATATGTTCCTTAGATTCTACGTTCTTTTTTTTTGTAGCTACAACTTTATTACCAGCACTCGGTGATTAACGCAGGACTGGAAAAGTTCTGAGAGCGTACGAATCTGATCTAGCACATGTTTATCCAGTTGGTCCCCTAGATGCTCAATAGGATTCAAGTCCGGTGATTTGGAAGGCCAAGGTAGCACATTGATGTTATTCTCCTCAAGGTAGTCCATCGCCTCTCCTTGCCGATGAACCAGGGTTATGTCAAAGAACGTCTCGTCCTTTTTCTAAAACAGTTCATCGATAGATACCAAGGTCTTGTTGATAAATATTCCGTATCAACTTTACAAATAATACACAATGGTCTTGAAGTATAGATTCTAGGTACTGACGTTGTTTATCATCTTAATTACGTGTTATAAGGTTCTTTTATTGTCTTTGTATATTTTCAATCTTTACTGTTTAGTCCATTTTTGTTAATATCCTTTTGGCGTGGCACGCTCGGTATTTATACATTCCGCCATTGTGTTATTGTGCTATGGTCATTTTTTGTATTCTTGTCTTTCATTTTTGCTTTTGTGCTTAGTCTATAGAGTGTCTATATGGCATTTTGTTTTTTATAAGTTGACATAGTTGGTTTTTTTATATAGTGATTAAGATTATAACACAATGCTAACTGCTGTACCCCAATTTTGACATTTTTACCTAGTATATCTGTATGTTTTGCTCACACATTGTTGTCAATATAATGGAGACTTTATGCGACTGCCATACAAGTGAAAGGTTTGGCTAGCTATAAAACCAGGTTTAATCCACCATTTTCTACATAGGAAAAGCCTTAACCAAGTCAGGAATATAACAGTTGTTTTCCATTCGTTTGATGTGTTTGAGCTTTTGATTTTGCCATTTATTAAAGGACTTCCCATTTAAATTTCCTTTGAGTTCGGTATTTTTGTTATTTTACTTTTTACATAATGTTCTTCATGCCGAATGTTTAAATTGGTGGTGTGACACCTTCAAAGTAACTACCTTTAAAATACTACTAAGCTTGCAACCATGTAATTTTTATCGTAACTATAGTTATTGCGAATTGATTTTTTAAAAAGATTCATATTTAGATGGAAAGTTAATATAAGTGGAACTTGTCAATTATCTTTCACTCGGAAAAAATATGTATGTTAGGTCCGTGTATATTTGCGTCCATTCGTTTTTCGTTTTGAAATATCAAAAACAGAAAACGAAAAACGAAAGTGTTTTCATTTCTCGTTTTTGATTTCTCAAAAACCAAAATGAAAAACAAAAGTGTTTTCGTTTTTGATTTTTCAAAAACCAAAATGAAAATTAAAAGTGTTTTCTTTTTTTCATTTTTGATTTCACTAAACAAGAAAAGCATCTACATTTGGATTCAATTTCTGTATTTTGCTCTATTTAATTCTCGTTTTACGTTGTACAATGTTTTCTTTTCCTTTTATATAGCCATTGATACCCCGGTGTACTTACTATTTAATGTAGACAGAATAGACCGCCTGACTTATGATTTGAACTAAGGTGATTAATGAATCAAAGACTTTCAAATTTCCATGTTTTTATCTATAATAAAATGTCAAATTATTATATTTAAATATCAAATGAATCACAAATTTAAATAATACAATGAAATATTATATAAAGATGGTAAAAATAAAACGATTGATTACAACATCAAATTAACAAGGGAGGTTACTACTTATCTGATAAGAAAACTAGCCCTGTCGTTAAAGTATGCACAGCAGTTATCAGATCAATAGTGTTTAAATCGGAGATAATGTCGACGAAGTGAAAAGACTTTATAACTCTGAACAATAAGGATGCATGATCTTTACTTTTAAGTTTAAAAGTTGGTTATCTAAGATTATTAGAATATTAGAATTGCATAATGACTGAGGCCAATCAGCCATTAGGGAACAGTCATTATTTATCAGCTGAGGGGTCGGTGCATTTGAAGGGGGTCATTGCCAAAATATCATACTGGTTGGGGTTACCATTAAAAATATATTTTTACTGTGGGGGTCATAGGGGCGGATCCAGCCATTTTTAAAAAGGGGGGGTTCCAACTATATGTCCCCATTCAAATGCATTGATTGTCAAGAAAAAAGGGGGTCCAACCCCCGGAACCCCCCTCCCTCTGGATCCGCCACTGGGTCACCCGATTAAAGTTTTTATGACTGACCAGTATATATATAGATTGTTGACGATATTGAAGTGAGTGTCATTGTTAAATCTTTGATAGTGTAAAGCACCAGCAGGATGCATAATCTCTCAAGGTAGTGAATCCGATCACTCCTTTATATCACAGTCATCTGTTATGGTTCATTATCCATAGGATGTGTAAATTTACAATTCTAGTGATACTTAACTGTATGAAACATTTTAACCTAGTTTTGACCACAGGAAAGTTTCTGAACACGCATAGTCAACTTTCTATCGTGTTTAAATCATTTTGATGTGATTCTTGGGATAGAAGGTGTGTATATTCTTAAATCACTTGATAATAGGTATAATTATTTTATAAAATTATTACAAAGATATCGAATAAGAATATTAGACAGTCTGGATGATAGGTCTTTCACTTCTGTATTCTTTAATTTTTAAGGTAATTTTCTCTATTCTTTATATTTCTCTTTTCTTTATATTCGAACACCCCATTATTCTCTATTCTTTATTCTTTTTCTATTTTTCTATTCTTTCTTTTTGGGGGTCTTTTTTCTATAGATTTGATTCATTCGTCTTTATTCTGTAAAACCCTATCCAGACCCTCATAAGAATACTTGATGGGCACCATGGCATTCACTCATACAAAACAATACACGTAAAACATTTTCACGTTGAAATATTATAATAAAATTGAAAATTGAAAGGGGGAATATTTCAAAGAAACAACAAACCAACCAAAGAGCAGAAAACAGCCTAAGGCCAACAATGGGTCTTCAACTTAGTGAGAAAATCATGCACCCGAGGCGGGCTTCAGCTGGCCCCTAAACAAAATGTGTACATTTTTAGTTCAGAGAAAACCACACTAAACTCTAAATGAACCAAAATTTTAAAAATATACAAAATATACAAGACTTACAACGACCAGAGGTTCCTGACTTGAAAATATATTTCTTTATCTCAAATAAATCTTGTAGATATTTAATAAACCATAAAATCAGTAAAATTTGCAATGTGTTATTCAAATTGCCAAATAAACGATATACCATCTTTTCGCAAGTTTATTGTTTTCTGTTTGGTATTAAAATTAATAATTAAGATCCATGTAACATCTGGTGATCAATTTATTTGGCAATCGCCAATGGCAGTCAGCAGGGTTTAAAAACATCAGTTGTTCGACCTGTTAGTCAAATGCGTTTTGTTAAAATATACTGTTCACTTTTTGGTCTTTTGGAAAAAGTTGTTAGTGCATGCTGTATTTAGACCCCTCTTCCAAGAAATTTGTTTTACATGCACACGTATAAAAATTGCGGTTTTTATCCAACGCAATCATAGGTTTGACCGTTGTTTTCAATTTTGAGTTGTTTATATTTTTTCGTTTGGGTTTGTATTATATTTTCCTTCGGGTTAATATGACCCGTTCATCCTATTTCGACTCTTTAAAATTCAAGAGTCTATCCTAAATTGAGGTAAATTATATGGCCTTCCAAATACCGTTTCGGTCCCTAACATCACTGAAGAGACATTAATTGTCGAAATCCGGATATGGTGTATAAAATTTTTTTGCACCTCACGTTTGCGATATACCATCTTTTCGCAAGTTCATTGTTTTCTGTTTGGTATTAAAATTGATAATTAAGATCCATGTAACATCTGGTGATCAATTTATTTGGCAATCGCCAATGGCAGTCAGCAGGGTTTAAGAACATCAGTTGTTCGACCTGTTAGTCAAATGCGTTTTGTTAAAATATACTTTTCACTTTTTGGTCTTTTGGAAAATGTTGTTTGTGCTGTATTTAGACCCTTCTTCCAAGAAATTTGTTTTACATGCACACGTATAAAAATTGCGGTTTTTATCCAACGCAATCATAGGTTTGAACGTTGTTTTCAATTTAGAGTTGTATATATATATAGCATTCTGAAAATTAATTTATATAGAATAAAAACAAACCTACCACCAAGTTCTTAAAAACTCATCATTAATACAATATCTTTTAAAAAAATCCATAAAACTTACCTTTAATTATTTTTTAAAACGATCTATTATTGATTAGAAAATTTCAAACTATATTTATACATAATTTCTTCTATAAAATTAAAATTTAATGCTATATCTATTGGTATCTATTTTAACTGTGAATCTACTTACACTTTCTATCAATTGTGCAATACAACTCTAAATTTTGATAGTGATTAAATATTTGACATATCATAGGTTTCTGACACAGAATGAATGTGGTCTAAGAACTTATATCAAAGTACTGAAGTACTGAACATCGGATGACCGCAAGTTCTGGTGGATGGTCACAGCACTTGTCTCAGAAAAAATCACATCTCTATACCTGAAAGTAAGGTTAAGGTACATAGATATATATATTTTTCTGAGACAAGTTAGTGTGTGGATGATGAATAAATAACAGGAAATTCAAGCTCACCATAATAACTGTTATATTGTAGTGATATAATCATTTGTTATCTGTATACTCTGGTTTGGTGTTATATATTATATCAATATTTGTAAAACAGTTATATATAATTTTCATCCATTTGTATATCATTCTATTCTACTATTCTAATGATAGTGCAGTGCAAGTGCATGGTGGACACTCTTCTGTAATAATAAGTTTTTCTAATAGATTGGATTTGAGTAGGCATTCATATTTTCCCACGTGTGTTGCAAAACGTTCTTTAGATATTCTTCCGAATACGTTAACATAAATTTTCGGTATTGATTTGTTATTGATATATATATAGATTATAACATGGCATTTTTCATATCAGACCCCTTATCAGCAATAGGTCATGATATCAGTCCGAGAGCCGACAGGCTCGAGGATGATTTGACCATAGGCTGATAAGGGTCTGATATGAAAATGACATGTTATGTTCTTTATCATATACTTCAGCAGAAGCCATACAGACAAGAAAACCTTTTAAAACTTTATAAAATTCATTTATTGTATTATTTGTTTTCATTTTTTAATATAAAACTTTCCTGTTTCTAAATATTCGTTCTTTATTCTACTTAGTTATGTTTTCACTAAAATATACCACTGAGGTTTTATTTTCCGGAATTTACAGAATGACGTCGAAATGCTTTGCGATAACGTTAAAGAAAGGCATACGATAATAACCGGAAGCAGTTGATATATACCGGAAGCAGTTGATATATACCGGAAACAGTTGATAACGAAAGTCATATCACACGGCTAAGACAATTCGCCATTTCAGAATCTAATGCATTCTGGGTAATATTTTCAAAAGCGTACACCAAAACGTTATGATTGGTTTAAAACGTCCTAAACAAAGGAAATTGAACCAATGACGTAACATTATTTTCTTTTTGGTGTACGAACAATTAGATTACCCATAGTCCTTTAGATTCTGAAAAGGCCAATTCTTCAAATTTGATGAATAAATATATGCACAAATAAGTTTTATCAAGGGGTACAATTAAACCATTATTTTCTACAAGTATATGATATATATATTTCTCAAGACAAAACATTTTCATTTATCTATGTTCTTAAAATTATTTTAATGAATATTTATTGATGAAATTAGTATATAACAAGCGATAAGGAGTGTTATTTTGCACTCGATGATATCCGCGTAATTATACGAAATACGTTCGGTTATCAGTCAAAAACGCAAGTCATGTGGGTAGAAATGTCTGTGGCAACATAACACCGGAATGCCCTCACGGTCATCCGCTGTAAAAAATGAAATTGGATATTTAGCTATCATGATCCAATATCCAACATACAAATACATGCGTAGATTAAGTAATCAAAAGACCCCTTGATTTCATTTTTTGTTAAAATCAAACTAAAATTGATTATGAACGCTTTGGACCTTAATGTGGACCAATTTGAAAACCGGCCCAAAATAAAAATCTAAATACACGGTTAGATTCACCAAAGCAAAGAACCTTAATAGTCTATTTTATTTGTTAAAATCAAGCAAAGTTTAATTTTGGACCCTTTGGACCTTCATGTGGACCAAATTGAAAACGGACCCCAAAATAAGAATCTATAAATACACGGTTAGATTCTGCATATAAAAAAACCCCAAGAATTCAAGACTATGAATTAAACCCCATTGAATTGGTCAAGATATGCGCAACGTATGCAAAGTATAAGAAAAGTATTGTTTTAAGCCCTTTTTCCTAAAACGATTCATTTTAGACTTATACTGAAGTTATTGTCCGAAACCAGAAAATCCTAGTTTTTTACCGATGTTTTGGTCCGTAATTCTTGAACGTTTTGGACCATAACCCCAAAAATCAGTCTCAACATTCCTTATGAAGTATGGAACCTTGTGGTACAAATTCATTGAGATCCATTATAATTAAGTTATTTTGTCCTGAAACAAGAAAATGTTTTTTCCCCTTAATTCCTACAAAGTTGGGACAATAACCCTCAAATCCATTCCAACCTTCCTTATGTAGTATGAAACTTTGTGGTACAATTTCATAAAGATCCATACACTTACATGTATACTCCAGTTTTTGTATTGTTTGGAAACCAAATGTCTTCGGAAGACGACGACAAACGTCATACCATTGTACGACCGCAAAATCAACTCTTTTATGCAAGGTTGTGCACGAGATGGTAATGAACTATGGCTTTTTAATGTCCAGTGGCAAATTAAATGCATATTCAGGACGAGAACATGTTATTGTAATATGAATTATTAACCCTGCTTTGGATTATACCGACACACTGAGCGTGACGTCCTATTTCGCGATGTTATAGTTCGCAGGAAGACATGTTATCCTACGCGGATTCAATATTTTGACCCGAGCCGATAAGTCTCTGCTTTAACTTATTAATGCCGCGTGCTTGTAGAGAAGCAGCAAAATAATTTTAAAACTTTGGTTTGACCAGACTGAAATTCCATAACCTCCGCAATTTCATGCACATCTTCACGTTACAGTTTGCAACAGTATGCAATGTCATTGGGTTCCAAAAACGTTTAGAAAACAATTATCGGAAATCTATTTGTCAAAATCAAACTCTTAACTGAACAAAGTGAATGTATCCAAGTTGTAGTTATTGCATGAATACTGTCTTAATTTTAATATTTGTTTTGTTTTTACCTTCTTAATTTCTCGATCATTTATACCGAAGTAACTATTCACCAATGTTTGACGTGGTTTCATGTGAAAGACAACTCTGTTCTTATGAACCGATTTTTACACCACCCAGGTATGAGTTGGGGAATATCATGAACTCGAATATATTGGCCTGTTTGAAGTCAGGAGCCTTTAATTCTGTTGTTGTCGTCGGTAGCTGTATGCATATTTTTTGTTTTTTCTTCAATTATTGTTAATCATAAAGGGCCACCATTAATAAAATTATATTATTTTGCACGGGGGAGTAGTGGGGGATGGACAGGTTTTGAAAATCAAAAGTCTAACCTGGTGTAAATAAAAAAAAAACAAGCACAAGAAAATGAAAGAAGAGTGACGCTACAGTACCAACAGGTGACATGTACTGTTGTTTGTCCCCTCCTAACCCTCCTGATAAAGATTAAACCAGAAAAGTGCTTTGGACGCAATCAATTAATAAAATTTTTCCATTTTGTCACCAGGAGTAAAATAAGTTAAGTAACCATATGCTAGCAAATTATTGAACTTCACGTCTTAATTGATAGTCATAAGAATAAAGAGAAAACGTATGGTTACCAATAACAATCTACTGGAGACAGAAAACGTTGGTATAGGCAACTATTATAATGGTCTGGATTGGGGTTTCCTCAATGTTTTAGGCCATTTTTCTCTAATCATTATACTTTTTGCCAATTATTCTCTATTTTTTTATATTCTAACACCGCATTATTCTCTTTTGTTTAATTTTTGGTCCATTTTCTCTATTCTTTATATTTTTGCCCATTATTCTCTAGTATAGGTCACCATATAGCCTTCTCAAAGGAGTAAAAGTCATCACGAATAGGCCCGAATGGCAAAATGATTGAATGCTAATCCCATTTTGAATTGTGAACTTTCGGTATTTGTTTTTCAAACAAACGATCTTAATAAAAAAAAAAAAAAACAAAAAAACAAAAAACAGATTATCGTCGTGAATGATCGTGTAATAGTACTAATACTGACAGATGCACCTAGGTCATCAGTTTTAATAATCTTAGATTACTAACCTTTCACAACTTAAGAGTAAAGATCATGCATCCTTTTTGTTCAGATTGATAAAGTCTTTTCCATTCGTCGTCATTATCTCCGATTTAAATACTATTGATCTGATAACCGCTGTGCATACTTTAACGACAGGGCTAGTTTTCTTATCAGATAAGTAGTAACCTCCCTTGTTAATTTGATGTTGTAATCAATCGTTTTATTTTTACCATCTTTATATAATATTTCATTGTATTATTCAAATTTGTGATTCATTTGATATTTAAATATAATAATTTCATATTTTATTATAGATAAAAACAAGGAAATTTGAAAGTCTTTGATTCATTAATGACCTTAGTTCGAATCATAAGTCAGGCGGTCTATTCTGTCTACATTAAGTAGTATCAATGGCTATATAAAAGGAAAGGAAAACATTGTACAACGTAAAACGAGAATTTTAGAGCAAAATACAGAAATTGAAACCAAATGTAGATGCTTTTCTTGTTTAGTGAAATCAAAAACGAAAAACGAAAACACTTTTGATTTTCATTTTGGTTTTGAAAATCAAAACGAAAATGAAAACACTTTCGTTTTCGTTTTGGTTTTGAGAATCAAAACGAAAAACAAAACACTTTTGTTTTTCATTTTGGTTTTGAGAAATCAAAACGAAAAATTAAACACATTCGTTTTCGTTTTTGTTTTGATATTTCAAAACGAAAAACGAATGGACGCAAATATACACGGACCATTTTATAGGGTTTCATAATTCAGACAGCCCCAAAAACCATTACAGTTTTTATAATAATAGTTTGAACTTCCGTTTTAATGAATTTATATCATGCATTCGTATAATGAAAGATACAGTTAAATAAATCATTAAAATACAATTTGTGCAGTTCTTTGAAATTATACTATATATTTACTATTTATAATCTATTCATCTATTTATTTTAGATAGATATAGGAAGATGTGGTGTGAGTGCCAATGAGACAACTCTCCATCCAAATAACAATTTATAAAAGTAAACCATTATAGGTCAATGTACGGCCTTCAACACGGAGCCTTGGCTCACACCGAACAACAAGCTATAGAGGGCCCCAAAATTACTAGTGTAAAACCATTCAAACGGGAAAACCAACGGTCTAGTCTATATAAAACACGAGAAACGAGAAACACGTATAAATTACATAAACAAACGACAACTACTGTACATCAGATTCCTGACTTAGGACAGGTGCAAACATTTGCAGCGGGATTAAACGTTTTAATGGTACCAAACCTTCTCCCTTTTTCTGAAACAATAGTATAACATCACAACATAGAAAAACACACGATAAAATATCAATTGGAAGGCTTAACTCAATCAAAAAACGTAAATTAACACACTATGAACGAATAAATTCGATCTGTGATACCTGAAAGTAAATACATAGTTAATAAAATATTAGGGACAAACATTCAAGGCCAAAAGCAAACAAACAAGTCCAAACAAAGCCATGGCAAGACACCACCGCGAAATATTTAACCCTTAGAAAATAATCACTTTTGAAAAACCGGTTTTCATAATATATACAGGTAAATGAAAAATAACTTTGTCGTTTTAGGTATACTACTTCTGTCTATATAAAATCTTCCAATAATTAGGAATACCAAGAAAGGTCTGTCATATAAATACCTAATTTAACACTAGATACATAAGGGTGAATATCAACAATAAAACTTCCTGTACAGATTTAAGGAGAATAATCTTGATGTTCATACAAATGTAGTATGAAGAAGTGAAAATTAGTAGATATTCCAAATAATCAAAGCTGGTATACAGACAAGATCCATATTAATATAAAATAACAAAAAGTATTAAAAATGTTATCAACAGGTCGAATTAACAAGAAAGTACGATTTGAGAGTACTCGCAGTTACTGACAGCTAGTTAAAAGCCAAAACAATTAATAATAAAAATCATGCATCAGAGACTAAAATCAACTAAAACACATCCCAGGGATTTAGTATTTTAACGTCATGAACAGTCAGAGAAGACATGACTTGTGCAATGCAAAAATAAATGTATCGACAGGTAGTAGGATAGTGAGGAGCTACTTTAGAGATAAAATTAACGTGTGTGTCTCTAAACATGCCGCCTCAAAAGAAGATACAATTTTGTTATGTTTTAATTTGCTAATGACAAAATCGATATTAGTGCCAATGTAAACTATATTCAGAGATCTAATTACAATATTGGTACGATAACCCTTACTTATAAGTTTGTTTAAAGGTTCGATGAGTTTACACGGATCACATAGTGATTTCCTCGCTTTAAGTACAATATTACCGTAAAATTTAGGATGTGAAATACCATTTTAATAAGTTTTCTACAGGTACAGCCAAATTTACTAATCAAATCTTTGTATCTATGAAAGAATTTAGTAAACGTTTTAAGTAATTTATGGTATCGAAATCCCTGACACAATAATTTCCCAGTGATGCATTGATTACGTTCGTTAAAATCTATGACATCAGAACACACACGGGCATACCGAACGAGTTGGGATATATAATCACCGTATGATGGAGCCAAAGGCACATCGCCGTCTAAAATGGAAAATTAACAATAGGAAATGAAAAATCGTCTCTTTTGTCGTAAATTTTAGTATGTAGTTTCCCGTTAGAAATTGAAATGTCTGAATCTAGAAAAGGGCAACTGCTGCTGTTTATGTTAGATTTAGTTAAAGTTAGTTCTTTTGGGTAAATTTCGGAAGTATATTTAGAGAACTCTGGATTATTTAACGAAAAAATATGATCCAGATAACGGTAGGTATTGTTGAATGTATCAACTAAATATAACAATGATGGGTCTTTACTGAGTTTGGTCATAAACTGAGATTCATAGCAATATAGAAATAAATCTGCTATTAAAGGGGCACAGTTAGTGCCCATAGAATACCTACTACCTGACGATACACTTTATCGCCGAAACCTACATAAATGTTATCTAGCAGAAAATTTAAAGCTTCAATCATATCCTCACATTTCCAGTAAGTGTATCTAGCATACTTTCCTTTTCGTTACAGAAAAGGCTTTAAACGAGTTACAGCAAATAAAATTACAATGAGATTTTTCGAAAGACCATTTTATCAAATACAAAAACTTTTCTTTATAAGATTGTGTGGAAGTGTAGTGTACAGAGTAGAAAAATCATAACTGTCAACAGAATTATAAGGACCATCAAAAGCATGTATTTTATCTAAAACCTCTACAGAATTTTTAACACTCCAAAATAATTAATACCATTATTTTCATAAGCTTTATTACAAAAGTTAATAACCAGTTCTTTGATAGTAGTAAGGAGGTAGTTAGAAGAACTGATAGATTAGTAGTAGAACACTTACTCGATGCGGAGATGAAACGGAATTTAAATGGTTTTTTGTGTAATTTCGGTAACCAGTACATGGTAGGGACTTTCAAATGTTCGGAAGATGCTTTAAGTTGCGTAGTGGCAGTGGTGTGCTTCTTAACGATTTGACTCTCTGTGGTGCGAACGGACCTGAATGTAGAAGAATTGATAATTTCGTTTTGAAGAACTTCCGTGTAGTATATGCGTCACACCACCACTACATTATTGGCTGCCTTGTCTGCCGGTACGAACACAAACCGCTCTGCGAGTATCTTGAGTTTATTTTTTTATTCTAGAAATGGGAATATCATGGATCCTATTATTAATTTCAGAATTGTTTTCTAAATGAGATATTCGTATATAAACAGTATTCATAATTTTATTCAAATAACTGTCTAAAGATTTTTATCCGATTTTCACGTTTGCACCAATTTTACAGTAGGCAGACAGAGCGTCTTTAATGACCTGACGACACTGTTTCCAAATTATTATAGATGGAGGACGGTATTTCGGTCCTTTCTTTAGAAAAGTTATGACCTCACGGTCTTCGACGATGTTGAGGTCTCCTGTAATAACATGACCATAGGGAACATATCTAAAACTAGATGTTTCTCAGTCTCAAGTGGAAGGAACATTATTTTCTATATTGACGTCTGGTGTAATTGACATATATTCTCCTTTAATCTGTACAGGAAGTTTTATTGTTGATATTTACCCTTATGTATCTAGTGTTAAATTAGGTATTTATATGACAGACCTTTCTTAGTATTCCTGATTATTGGAAGATTTTATATAGACAGAAAAGTATACCTAAAACGACAAAGTTATTTTCATTTACCTGTATATATTATGAAAACCGGTTTTTCAAAAGTGATTATTTTCTAAGGGTTTAATATTTCGCGGTAGTGTTTTGCCATGGCTTTATTTGGACTTGTTTGTTTGCTTTTTGGCCTTGAATGTTTGTCCCTAATATTTTATTAACTATGTATTTACTTTCAGGTATCACAGATCGAATTTATTCGTTCATAGTGTGTTAATTTACGTTTTGATTGAGTTAAGCCTTCCAATTGATGTTTTATCGTGTGTTTTCTATGTTGTGATGTTATACTATTGTTTCAGAAAAAGGAGAAGATTTGGTACCATTAAAACGTTTAATCCCGCTGCAATGTTTGCACCTGTCCTAAGACAGGAATCTGATGTACAGTAGTTGTCGTTTGTTTATGTAATTTATACGTGTTTCTCGTTTCTCGTTTTTATATATACTAGACCGTTGGTTTTCCTGTTTGAATGGTTTTACACTAGTACTTTTGGGGCCCTTTATAGCTTGTTGTTCGGTGTGAGCCAAGGCTCCGTGTTGAAGGCCGTACATTGACCTATAATGGTTTACTTTTATAAATTGTTATTTGGATGGAGAGTTGTCTCATTGGCACTCACACCACATCTTCCTATATCTATATAATTAAAATCAAATTTCTGCTCGGTTTTTATAAGAATACGAAATAATGGGTTGTTCTATATTATCAAAATATGGAGGTGTTAAGCTATATACGGAAGAGTCATTGAATATGCTAGACAAATTAATAAAATCAATACCTCTATTTATATATTTTAATTTAAGAAAATGTCGTGTATGATTTTCAGGTTTATCAATACTAGGAAATAGCCTGTGATGACAAAAGGCTGTAATAATACGGGTGTATTCATAAAACGGGCTAAAAAGAAATTTTATCACACTCCAGAAAAATAGCATATAATTTACTTATAGGTATCTGACCCAGTTTGCATAATACTTGATGTCTACCATTATTCTTTATTATAGATAACAGATCAGCAAGTGTATAATTTATACGATGTTTAATACGTTGATTACGGTTTTTGCGTTTACCATGAGACCTATTATTTCTAAGCCGTTTATCAACAATATTAATGACATCGATAGAAGTTTTAGATATGTTCCCTTCCCCTAATATTTTATCATTGAGACCGAGAGAATAAGCTGTTTGAAGTCTTTTTATCCAAAACAATTCGCGAACTTCGCGTGATTTTTCAAACTGCTTGTGTGATTCTCCTGGTTGTTTCTGAACGGTTTCGAGGGGTTGGAATTTTATATATTTAAGATTATGATTATGCTTATCTAAATGTTGATATACTAAACTTTTGAATTTTTTGGGTCTACGAAAGCGGTAGAGATGTTCTTGATTTCTTTTGTAATACTCTCGTCCCGTCTGTCCCACATATTGAATACCACACTTAGGTTGGGTTCAAGTTACCACATATATTAGGTTTTGAGTTTTTCAGGTAATATCACAGGAAAAGGAGAGCGAAAAGGTTCTCCCGTTCACTGTTGAACGTATAGTATTTTGAGAAGTTAATCTAAAACAGGTTAGTAATTTTTTGGCATTGCACGGGAAAATTTGTGGATATCCACGTGCATTTTTTTTTTTAAATCTGGCTGTAGTGGCATTACCAATACGTTTATTTATGCACGTAGATAACCTAGAAGATGTGTTGTTTATAATTTTCGTTCCATTCCGTAAAATCATGATTATTAAATAGGGGTATAGGAACAATACCAAAGACCGGAGGTTATAACATTGAATGAGGATCACAGTTAGGGAATAGGGAATAATAGGGAATGCAGTAAAGAACTCTTACAAAAACTGTTATAAAAGGCCCGACGTAAAGACTTAAATATAACAAAACTGACATATATAACAAACACAGGGCAAAAACAGAGGTTGTAAGAAATCTTAGTAAAACCATAGCAGGGGGCAATAATAAAAAATAGCAGGCGTAGATGAATATCAATACATCCAAACGCCGTAATTTTGAATACACAATAAAGGTTTAATACTTAGATAAAATAAACACGTGAAAGCTCTCTCACAGGCAAACAACCAATAACTGAAAAATATAAGGGCATACACTACAAGCACGGGGACACATTCTACTGCATCCACACAGCACGAGTAACAAACCCTGCAGTAAATAGATATAGGAAGATGTGGTGTGAGTGCCAATGAGACAACTCTCCATCCAAATAACAATTTATAAAAGTAAACCATTATAGGTCAATGTACGGCCTTCAACACGGAGCCTTGGCTCACACCGAACAACAAGCTATAGAGGGCCCCAAAATTACTAGTGTAAAACCATTCAAACGGGAAAACCAACGGTCTAGTCTATATAAAACACGAGAAACACGTATAAATTACATAAACAAACGACAACTACTGTACATCAGATTCCTGACTTAGGACAGGTGCAAACATTTGCAGCGGGATTAAACGTTTTAATGGTACCAAACCTTAAAACACACGATAAAATATCAATTGGAAGGCTTAACTCAATCAAAAAACGTAAATTAACACACTATGAACGAATAAATTCGATCTGTGATACCTGAAAGTAAATACATAGTTAATAAAATATTAGGGACAAACATTCAAGGCCAAAAAGCAAACAAACAAGTCCAAACAAAGCCATGGCAAGACACCACCGCGAAATATTTAACCCTTAGAAAATAATCACTTTTGAAAAAAACCGGTTTTCATAATATATACAGGTAAATGAAAAATAACTTTGTCGTTTTAGGTATACTACTTCTGTCTATATAAAATCTTCCAATAATTAGGAATACCAAGAAAGGATTGTCATATAAATACCCAATTTAACACTAGATACATAAGGGTGAATATCAACAATAAAACTTCCTGTACAGTTTTAAGGAGAATAATCTTGATGTTCATACAAATGTAGTATGAAGAAGTGAAAATTAGTAGATATTCCAAATAATCAAAGCTGGTATACAGACAAGATCCATATTAATATAAAATAACAAAAAGTATTAAAAATAGTATCAACAGGTCGAATTAACAAGAAAGTACGATTTGAGAGTACTGCAGTTACTGACAGCTAGTTAAAAGCCAAAACAATTAATAATAAAAATCATGCATCAGAGACTAAAATCAACTAAAACACATCCCAGGGATTTAGTATTTTAACGTCATGAACAGTCAGAGAAGACATGACTTGTGCAATGCCAAAATAAGTGTATCGACAGGTAGTAGGATAGTGAGGAGCTACTTTTTAGAGATAAAAATAACGTGTGTGTCTCTAAACATCCCGCCTCAAAAGAAGATACAATTTAGTTATGTTTTAATTTGCTAATGACAAAATCGATATTAGTGCCAATGTAAACTATATTCAGAGATCTAATTACAATATTGGTACGATAACCCTTACTTATAAGTTTGTTTAAAGGTTCGATGAGTTTACACGGATCACATAGTGATTTCCTCGCTTTAAGTACAATATTACCGTAAAATTTAGGATGTGAAATACCATTTTAATAAGTTTTCTACAGGTACAGCCAAATTTACTAATCAAATCTTTGTATCTATGAGATAATTTAGTAAACGTTTTAAGTAATTTATGGTATCGAAATCCCTGACACAATAATTTCCCAGTGATGCATTGATTACGTTCGTTAAAATCTATGACATCAGAACACACAAGGGCATACCGAACGAGTTGGGATATATAAACACCGTATGATGGAGCCAAAGGCACATCGCCGTCTAAAATGGAAAATTAACAATAGGAAATGAAAATCGTCTCTTTTGTCGTAAATTTTAGTATGTAGTTTCCGTTAGAAATTGAAATGTCTAAATCTAGAAAAGGGCAACTGCTGCTGTTTATGTTAGATTTAGTTAAAGTAAGTTCATCTATTTATTTTTTAGCTTATATTACAAAAATAAAATTTTCTTTATTTCTTTTAATGTTTATTAAGACATTTTAAGTCAACTTTTGAGCAAAAAAGTCAAAACATGTTTTTATTCTGGCAGTACAAATACATATTAAGGTCAAGGAATAGTAAATGGGCTATTTCACAGATTTTGGAAACAAATTGCATACAACTTTAGCTCGTTGAACTTTAACTGAAAATCGAAAAAATAATGCATTTTTCACTTTTATTTTCTAAAATATAGCTAATTGAATTCTTTCAAAATAGGTGAACATTTCTATAGAAAGTGCATAAAATCGGCAAAAAACGTTCTTAAATTTGTCTTAAAATAATAAAATCTTCAATTTCAAATACATAGATTTTTCTTAAAACACTATATGATGTTGGTACATAAATTTCCGTTTTAATGATGTAAAATAATAATAGGGTCACCGACTTATTAGTTTGTCAATAGCTGCCAGTTTGGTTTAATTTTGTCAAAACAAGCTCCTCAGAAACATCGCAAATATATTATTGGCTTGCAAGTCAATAATTAAACATGAATAGAATCCGTATTCATGCAACCGTGTTAAGTATTAAAAAGAAAAGAATGTCAACATTGGAAACAAGGGATGCTTTAAATAAAGCCATTTCGATGACTGATTTGTCCTACAAATAGAATCATTCATATACAGGTAAAACGATGATTTCCATTGTTTTAAATGTATAACATTAAATCAATCTAAGATTGCAGTTGGTATTTAAAAACCATTTAATTGATATATAACTACTGAAAAACATGCAAAAAAGAGAAAAAAATAGAATTCAAAGTACAGTTTTCCTATCAAAACCCGTAAAATAATATTTTCGCCGTCTGTATATCATACAAAATCGATTAAAAAAACTTTCAAAGTTCTTTTATTTCACAATCGGATAAATTGATGATTTTATGTCTCTCAATAACCCACATTTCAGTGCGTGCTATCCTAGTGAACATGAGATTAAGGATACTTCCGAAACTAAAAAGTCTGCTTCATATCTTAATCTTTTCCTTGACATGAACACTGATGGACGACTTCAAACGGGAATCTATGAAAAACGTGATGATTTAGACTTTCTTATTGTCAACTTTCCATTTTTTGTTGTTGAAATTTCGAGATTGTAAAAAAAACGAAAATTTAGTTTAAAATCGATATTTCAAGATTTTAAAACTCATAATTTCGAGTTAAAATCAAAAGTTCATGAATTGATACTAAAATTTTCTCGTTCAAGTCGAATTTTAAGGGTTTGAAATGTCAAAAGGTTTACAAAAATGCAATGCTTATACTATTATAACTATGTCCCTAAACCGCTTCCGTATAAAACTATTGTATTTTTCAAGTTTCAAAATAAGATTGTTTTTATTTTTTTACAACTGATTGAATAAAAACCCTACATAAGCCTCATTTGAAGCAGACCAAGGAATACTCCGCACCATAATTTTCTGCTGTTTATATTGCGTTTAAATCTATTTTTAAGAAAAAGGTTCTTGAAGACGACAGTTTTTAAATTTCGTCCACGAATTAATGTTTAATTGCTTGTTAGACAACTTCTATGATTAAACAGACCTAGATGCATAATGTTCTGTAGATCTATAACATTCAAATGCATGTACATTTAGGTGTAAATCATACGTTTGGCATAGGTGACATGCAAATGTTCAATTATTACAGTTGTATCTGTCCCTTTGCTTACCAGTTTGCAAATCTGATTTCTGATTTATCAAGAGCAATTACCAAATTCAAAAAAAAATCGTGTTATTATCAAGAACAAGGAATTAAGGTTTGTGTGGCATGTTCAACACGACATATTTCGGCAAGATTCTCAAATAAAAACACAAAGAAGAGCTTGAACATAGGTAAATTGCATTAAAAGCGGCCGTTATTCCTTTTCCACGTCTAAAATCGGCATATCCACACACCCATAAAAAAATCAACAAACAAAATACAAAATTAAATATATAATGCACCCGCTTACTTCCTACTTGAAATAATTGCATTAATACAATTTCATCATACTTGTAGTGTATGTAAACTAAACGGTAATACGATAGTTGTGTTCGGCCATATAATTTTTTTCGAAACACATTTTTAGCAACGTAAAAAACATAAAAGTTAACATGGTTGTGTTCAGTGTTCTGGATATTTTACAAAGTCTTTCTTGAACTGTTATAATATTGATGTATGGAATTAATTCTAAATTCCAGTCACCAATATTAATTGCCATTATTTCATTTACAGATTTTACATGTTTTATGTACATTCAGTTTGCTTTCGGTAACTGCTAGCATTTTATGAAAATTGTTTTGTTCGTAATTTCGTTTTTTTGCTATAATGTTATACCGTTTTTTCATAGAGTTATGTGCTTTTCCTGTACTGATTTTCGTTGTATTTTCTTTCATGCATCATTTGTAATTCCCTTGATTGATATTTAAAAAAGGAGATAATGAAGTATTTAAATCTCACCAAAAGTGTCTGTCCTTAATCAAGAACGTCTTCAGTAATTTTATATTTCAATGCTTTTTCTCGTTTTTTGAGAATTTTTTGTTGTCATTTCGTGGGTATTATATTAAATGATTTTTATTAAAACTCGGCGCGGTTTAGAGCTCTATAGCTTGACTTTAGATATAGGAGACTGTCTATCGTTGGAGACTCTATATAAACCTCTATTTGTCCCGTTTTTTTTTTTTTGTGTCGATAGGGATTGCTATCACGTCACAGTATACTACACAACACCTGTTATTCATATGCTCCAAACACCCAGTTCTGCGCGCAAACAGGTTAAATAAAGTAAATATATTTTACAAAGATTACGAGGACAAATAAAGTAGATATAATTTGCAAAGAGCAAACTGGGATATACAAATAAGTCAAATTATCAAATTCGTAAGTCGATACATTAGGAATTATCGTCCTCCAATGACGATGCAAACCAAGAATAATAAATAAAACTTTTTGAAATTATTGTCCTTCCATGATGAATTGTTACCCATTTTTTTCGTTTTCGGCAAAATATGTAGTAAATAAAGATGTATAGAAAATTTAAACATAAAAATGATATCATGAGCCAATACGATCGTCAAATGAGTTCAATAATAAGATAAGGAGATTTGGTATAAAAATCAATGAAAATCTTGTAGAAAATACAAATGCGAATAAACATCTACTTATATTCCGAGTAAATAAAAATAATATATTAATGGTTTAGAATGGTTTTTTAAAAAGCGTGAAATCCATGACTTTTTTTAGATTACATCTGATTCACATAGAAGTAATAAATAAATATCTCATCTTTTCTCTTGTTTTAAAAAGAGCAGTTGGTTTTGATAAAACAGGAAAAGTATCATTATCTCAAATTTTCCAGATGCAGTAACACTTTCAGAAGTATGGATTTGGAATGACATTTTATTGCGTCTATTTTTCTGTCATCGAATTGATACCTTATCACTGCTTTTGTATGGCAATATGAATCGCTGTACTCTCATGTCTTTTTTGGTTTAATTGCTTAAATCTTAACTTTTCTGCTGATAAATGATACCACTTCTATGTAAATGTTGTTATAAAGTTCCAACAATGTAAGGAACTATGGGTTAGTACCCTGAGGTCGGTACTTTGTGTCTTTTGTCGTTTTGTAAGTTGGTTTTGTTCTCTTATTAGTGCCGATATAAAGATCCAATCATTTTCCAACTGATTTTCACAGTGTTTTCTTGTGTTGTGCTGTAACACAAGTTAAGGGGAAAAGTTGATTTAAAGATTTCTACTTATAATTTAAAGCAACCCTTACAAATTAATTTAATATAAACAAAAACGTTATGAAAAAAAAATGAAAACAACACTTGATAAAACTCGTGCGTCCGAAGCGCTTTTATGGATTTACTTCCTCAGGAACTCTTAAAGCAAAATATATGAAGGCAAAGGATGTGTAAGAATCAGTTGAAGAGCTATATGACCAAAAAGGACCTACAATAAGAGCCAAATCCATCAAGGTCAACTTTGACTGTGGGAGTTAAAACCTTAGTTTCTTTGTAATTTATAAATTTATAAATGAACAATTTAAAAAAGGTTTGTTTTAAATCATGCCAGAACCGAAGCACTGACTACTGAGCTGATGAAACCCTCGGGGACTAAAAGTCCACCAGCAGCGGTATCAACCCAATGCTGTATAAAATGAAAACAACACATTATAAATTTCATTCGTCCGAATTTGCTTTTCTGGATTTTTCTTCATCAGGAAAGCTCAAAGCCGAATAGATGAAAGCCAAGGATGTATAGGATAGGTATAACATAACTTACATCAATGTAATTATGTCAAATATGGGTATGTGCAAAAAAATAAAACGAAAAAAAAATAAAGAGTTGTTGAAGTGAAAATTAGCGATTCGGTGTTATGTTTTAAAGATATTAGAGTTAGAATTTGCCGGATATAGTTTTCAATATCATCAAATCATGAAAATATAACAGAAAAGAATTCTCTTAAAAGAGAGGCGAAAGATACCAAAGGGACATTCAAACTCATAAGTCAAAAATAACTGACAACGCCATGGCTAAAAAAGAAAAAAAGACCTACAGACAAACACTTTCAAACTTCAAACACTATCGCCAAAATGATGACTTGAGTTATTTTAATTGTCAGTATCTAATTTAAATTGTTATGTATATTTGTTTTTAGTGATAACCAACAGAAAATGTGAAGTCATTAGAACAGTAGAAATAAACGACATTACTTATTCATCAGCGTACCAATTATTATCAACAGAAAGACTAAGAAAATTGTATTTGGATACATATGATAAAAATACCCGGGCAGTTCCAGTTCCGATCCGCATATTGATGTAGTGAAGGAAAATAGTGCCGGAGCGGAATTGATCTACGTACGGAGTTTGACAATGCTTTTGAACTCAACAGTACAAAGTAATGTATCAGTTGCAAATCGGATTGAAAACAAAACAGCGCCACTTCCGTTAATTATTGCTGCAGTAAGTGTTTGTGCTTTTATAATCATCTTCAATTTATTCTCAATTTTTATTGTTACCTTAATGTGTAAGGAAGTGCAAAAGAAAAAATATTTAAACATACTGAGTTTATCCGTAACAGATATGATGGTAGGAATAACCATGATTCCTCTTGTTGATACTTATTGGAACAGCAACCAGCATTTCTCCTATTATGGATGCTGGTTCAGATTTGTTGCATACAACCTGTCCTTTACTGTGTCGATTCTCCATATCTTCGGAATATGTTTCCAACATGTTCTAGTTCTATATGAAAAAATGTCGAGAACACATTCATATAGAATAAATGTGACAATTATTTTATCTATTTGGTGTGTCGGAATAGTAATTACTCTAATTGAATTCACACTTTGGTCGTCTAACCGTGATTTAACGGAATGTTCAATTGACAATTTATTTGGAAGTAATAAAGACAAAATCTTTTTTTTATCAGCATGATCTGGTTTATAATTCAATTAGGAGTACTACTGTGCATGCTAATAATGTTTATTTTCGTTTATAAATATAAAAAATATTCGATAAGATCAGGTATTAGACGTGCCAGCGCTAAAGACTGCAATATATGTCTGACTACCTTATTACTTGCCGGAATTGTTCTGATTTTTGATTGGCCATTTACAATAGTACTTATTTGTGAAGGTGTGGACTCAAATGTCAAACCTTTGAGTTCCCGAAATACTCGCACTATCTCAATGTTGTTTTCAGGATTAAATTCGACCATGAATCCGGTAATATATGTATTAAGAACTAAAAGAATACGGAAACGAATTAGTAATTTATATACAACTTGTAAACAGTGTCTTACATGCACAACAGGTAACGGGTTAAATGTTCAAAATGACTTGACTTCAGCTGCATTGCAAACTTTTCGTGGAATTCAGGATGAGTTAAGTTTTGAAAGGTGTCATACATGATTCAAAGAAAAAAATATTAAGAATATATATGTATGGGTCAGAATACAGAATAGATAATGATGGGCAAAAAGAATGCCATCCAGAGCCTCATGTATTTGTCCGTTTAATATTCATTTTATCTTACTATTGTATAAATTCCCCTTTACCTTTATTATAAGTATGTTTAACTTGTTATTTACAATTCATAAACTACTAGTATTGTATTAGAAGTTAAATAAAATCCATACACACTGTATTAACAGAGGGCAGTGGATAGAACCTCATTGGACAATTGTGATTTTTTCAAGAAAGTCATTGTATTGGACTCTTCCTCTCAAGAATTTTCTAGATGTCGTTATTACAGTTTTTTCAATTCGTTGTTGTATATTTTATAAGCATAAATTTTATACTCCGTTATGACTTATTCATATTTGAGCGGGATATTTATTTTTGCTTATTTTAGCGGGTACAGGAAAGTCGCGAAAATAAATTCCGCGAAAATTTATGCATATGTTCGGTACTTTCTTATAGCTAAAGCGTTTTGTAAACGATATATTTGTTCCCGGTCGACGGGTCAATAACGGTTTATGTTAATTTGAACAACATAAATGCCAAAGGATATTATTCACATATATTTTATGAAATGGCTGTCAGGTGTTAATTAGTTTATTGGTGTCAAGTAATATAAGAGTGTAAGGTACTCTGTCCGGTATTTTACCATTATTAATTAGTGTCAAATTATATAAGAGTTGCAAGTCACTCTTGATAGTTTTATAATCTAATTAGTACATCAAATGTCTGGTCAATTTCGTAAATAATCAACCGTAACATTTACAAGAAGTTTGTACACCTGTGGCAAATATCTTAGTACCGGTATTCTATTGATTAACTTTATCAAAATATAATCAATAAATAAGACGTCATGCAGGTTAAACAATCATTTAACCATAACAATGGATACTTGTTTGTCAATTTTTACAACTTTTTAACTGCAACCATTTCAGTATCCGCCAAAATATTTTATTGGGATTAAAGAATCCGCCAAAATATTTTATTGGGATTAAAAACCGCAAATTTTTTTCGTATAGTTTGTTGCCCCTTCATCGCGAAATTTTACTACCGCGAAAATAACCCGCTATACGGTATAACATCGTTTTGCAATTCGTTGTTAGGAATTTTATTATATGGATTTTACAAATTAGTTTTGACAATTCTTTTCTAGTTAACAAATCTATAATCTTTATATTAAAAAGATATAAAAGCTTTATATTTGAAAAGCGCTTGTTATTATCACTTCCATTACGAACCAAGAATATTTAATTTAAATTGTCTTTACGAATTAAATCAGCTATAACGTGTTTTTTTTTTTTTTTTTTTTTTTTTGGTTTTGTTTTGTTTTGTTTTGTTTTTTTGTTTTTTGTTTTTGTTTTTGTTTTTGTTTTGTTTTGTTTTTTTTTTTTAATTTCACTTACTATTAATTGTTCGTAAATGCGGTTGAGTTCGTTAGTATGTTGTTACTTTGAAAAGAACGTATGCATATTCTGACAGCTATGTACTCAAAAATTTGTTTGTATCGATGAATAAGTGCAGAACCATGTGTAAATAAATTATGTTGTTTCAAGGTGTACTTTATCAAACAAAATTACTCTTAATGTCATTACAGGTTTTTATGAGAAGCGGGCATTAATCTAGAAAATAAGATGTATCTTATCTATAGAGTTGAGTACTTTAATCAATTTATTTTCCTTTACGATATGTAGTTACGAAAAAAGCATGGAGAAAAAAAACTAACATGTAATTAGATTATAAATGCCACATTCCACCAAAATGGATTAATAAAACATTGGTTTACGAAGTCATAGTTTATTGGTGTAATCCCATGGAACTTGAAATATTAGTAAAGGATACAACAGAAACAGTTAGGTCTGCCTCATATCTTGACTTAAATCTAGACAATAAAGTTTATCGACAGGTTGTATGTATTCCTATGGGCACCAATTGCGCCCCTTTAATAGCAGACGTGTTCTTGTAATGTTATGAATCACAGTTTATGGCCAAACTCAGTAAAGACCCGTCTAAATTGCATTTAATTGATTAATTCAACAGCACTTATCGTTATCTGGATAATAATCAAGAATTTTCTAAATATACTGCCGGAACTTACTTTAAATAAATCAAATGTAAACAGTAATAACTGTCCTTTCCTAGATTTCAGTTTTACACGGGAAACTCTTCACTAAAATTTACAAAAAAGGGACGGTTTTTCGTTCCCTATTATTAATTTTTCTTTTTGACGGTAATGTTCCTTTAGCACCTTCTTACGGTGTTTATATATCACAACTCGTACGCTATGCCCGTGTCTGTTGTGACGTTTTGGATTTCAATGAACGTTATCTATGTATTACTGGTAAATTATTAAGTCAGGGATTTCGTTACCACAAATTACTGAAAAACTTTACTAAATTCTTCCATAGATATAAATATTTGGTGTGGAAGTTTGGTTGTACCTGTAGAAAACTTATTTTCAACAGGACAGCACATCCTACTTTTGACGCAGATGTTGTTTACCGAGCCCGGAAATTTAGATACGATCCGGGTAAACTTATCGATCCTTTAAAACAACTTATTCTAAAAGGTTACCAATTCAACACTATAATTAGATCTTTGAATATTGTTTTATTGGTATTGATATTGATTTTGTTATCAGTAAATTAAAATCAAAACTAAATACTATTTTTATATACATATGCACATTCATGGCTCTACAATCTGTCGATACATGTATTGGCATTGCACAAGGTCATGTTTTTCTCTGACTGTTACTGATGTCTTTACACTAAATCATTTGGATATTGGATGTTGGATGTGTACTGATTGATATTTTAGTCTTAGATGCAAGATTTTTTTATTAGTTGTTATTGGCTTAGAACTAGCTGTCAGTAAATGCGAGTACTCTCAGATCTGTACTTAGTGTCTTTTTGTTGTGAGGATGTACCCTGCCACGTCCACTCTGTGTTTTTGTTAGATGTATTTCTGATTTCTATCGATCTGATGAGTTAAGCACTTTTCAACTATTTTTATAGTTTGTTCTTATGTTGTACTGTTACACCACTGTCCCAGGTTAGGGGAGGGTTGGCGCGCCTTCAAACTAGTTTAACCCCGCCACATTCTGTATGTGCATGTTCCAAGTCAGGAACCTTTAATTCAGTGGTTGTCGTTTGTTGCTGTATATCATATTTGTTTTTCGTTCATTATTTTGTACATAAATCAGGCCGTTAGTTTTCTCGTTTGCATTGTTTGACATTTGTCATTTCGGGTCTTTTATAGCTGACTATGCGGTATGGGTTTTACTTATTGTTGAAGGCTGTACGGTGACCTATAGTTGTTAATTTTGTGTAATTTGGTCTCTTGTGGATAGTTGTCTCATTGGCAATCTTACCACATCTTCTTATTTTTATATTGACAATGAGGGTCGGTTGATAACAAAATTTACCACCAAAACGATGTTTTCAGCTTCCCAATTGTGAACTTTTCATTGCTATGTAGCAACATTTCAGCAGCACCTGCAAATGGAGTATATATTTTCCAGGTGATACGATATTAAAGAGCTTGCATTTCCTATCATGATTTACTTGATAGAGGGTTTCTGCTTACAATGAAGCTATAAAACCAGAGTTCCAAGTGATGAAGTTGAAATCATCCCTTCGAATATTTTACAGACGCCATCACGACTTGTTTGACTGTCTTGGAAAATCTGTTTTTGCCATGGCATTGTCAGCTACAGTTTGTTTTGAACTTATAAGTTTGAATATCCCTTAGTATCTCTCACCTCTCTTTTAACCCTCTTGACTAGTTAGATCAGAATAAGACTAACCAAAAGTATTTACAATCTTGTATTGACGTAGGACTGAAGTCCTTAGGTCTGCTGGCCCAGCATAACAGAAATACAAACGTAAAATAAAAGAGAAACAAGCCTGACCGTCAATCAGATTATCCGTATCTCTGTTCAGCAAATATATATGATATAGCTTTTACTGACCAACTGTATGGTGGTGATAAAAGTAAAGAGGTAAAAGAAATACAAAATGTAAAGAATGATGACAGAGGTTATGGTTTTGGTTCAGGCTTTTCCCAAGGTTATGGTTTTGGTTCAGGCTTTTCCCAAGGTTATGAATATTGGTTGGACCGAGAGGTATATTTTCATTTATTGGTAGAGGTTTTGGCAGAGGCAGTTGTGGCAGACGTAGAGGCGGTCGTAGTAGAATTAATACTGACTCTACTCAAGGTCATCAGTCACAATACTTCATGTTTTCTCAACAGAAACAAGTAATAAAATGGTAGGTTTAAATTCTGTTGAGTATTGAAAAAACAGAAAAACAAAGGATATGGGGTATCCATCCACGACACGACAGCAGTACATGCACAGCAAAATCACACAAAAAGCAAAGGAACAGCGCTTATATTGTTGTTCTTCATCTCACAGTCACAGTGAGGCCTTCAACACGGAGCTAAAAATCTCTCACCTCACTTCAATTTTAAGACGGCCTCTAGCACCGGTTTGAGCGGAATTCTTTGCAAAATAATTCGGATAAACATTTTAAGATGTAACACCACCAAATTGGTCTCGGTCAAAAAGAACATGGAAAGTAGTACATATTTAAAACAAAAATAGTTCCTACGCATAGGTGTAAATATCAAACTATGTAGAATAGCTTTTGGTAATTTAGGTATCAAATGAAAGGTGAAGGACGGACTGAAGGTAGAAACACATTATGACTGATAATTTTGAATAATACAAAAACTCATTTCCAGGCAGGTAGATTGAAACATTTTTGTGATGATTGGAAAAGGTTGACTTCAGATACAAACATTTTAGATACTGTTAAAAACTATCATATTGAATGTTCTGATAGACAACCAATACAATTATGGTCCCGAAATTGAAGAATATTTGATAAAAAAGACGAAAATATTATTGACACAGAAATTGCTAAATAATGGAAAAAAAATAAGTGTACTTAAAAAGGTTAATTTTGATAAAAATAAATTTGTTTTTTCCAACTGTCACTGTACCAAAGAAAGGTACTGAGAAAAACAGAATGATTTATGTGTATAAAGAGCCACATCATCTAAAGTTGGAAACATCTGACCGTTCTTTAAAACTGATAAAGAAAATAATTTTCTTGCTTCCATTAATATGCGCTATGCATACTATTCTGTGAATATGACAGAAAGTTATAAAAAAAATTAAGATGTCAATGGAAAACAAAAAAAAAACTTTCAATACACCTGCTTGCCAATTATAATTACTTGTGCACCTAGGATCTTTACAAAATTAATGGAACAAGTATTTTGATGAATGAAAATAAAAAAATGTAGTGGACACTACGTTATTGATGAAACATTTAGGATGTTTTATTCACGATAAATGAATCTGTTTTATTCCAACTCAAAAGAATGTTTATTTGGGACATATTATAGACATTTTAACTATAATTGTCTACCTACTAGAGGAAACAGTTCAAAGATGAAAAACGAATCTTTCAGTCTCAAAAAACATCAACAACAATATTTCAATAAGGACATTTAATTTAGCAAAAGTAATTGGAATACTGGTTTCATCACATTCTGTTGTTCAATATGGAACGCTTCATTACAGAGTTTTCGAAAATGGAAAAATTTAAAGCCTTGAAAGCATCATATGGAAATATTGACTGTTATATGTGTTTAACTCTAGATATAAAAATCGAGTTAGATTGGTGGTATTAAAATATTAGCAATCAAAACAAGGTTATCAATCATATAATTCTATCACAACCGATGCATCATTAAAAGGTTGGGTGCAATTAAAAATGATGTTCAAATTAATGGTAGATTGCACTTTACTGAGAATGATTTCACATCAATTATCAAGAATTATTAGCAATATATCGAGCTTTCGGTAAAAGTTCAAAATATAAACATGCACAGGTATTGTCAGATAACAGTAGATCTATAACTCATATCAATGATATGGTTGGTATTAAAGCCTTTAGAAAAGAATGATTTAAGTTAACAAAATCAATATGATCAATGGTGCATTGATAGAAATATTTTTTTATTTAATCTGCTCATATTCCTATGAAAATTTATTTCTGTAGATTTAATGATAATATCAAATGTAGGTTAGACTAGCTTGATTTCATAAAATTAGTAAAAATATGGGGAAAACCATCAGTGGATTTATTTGCATCAAGATTAAATTTTTAGTTGTCTAGGTTTGCATCTTGGAAACCAGATCCAGATGCTGAACTGATATATGCATTTAGTATTTCCTGGTTAAGTGATTATTTCTATATGATTCCTCTTTTCTTTGATTAACAGGTATATTCAGAAGATGATGATAATTTTGTTTTGGTCAATGAAAACTTTGTAATCTCTCATTAAAGAGCTTTTAATAGACAAAATAGTGTTGCTTACACGCAGATGGAAGTTGTTAACAATACCTTGTTTAGACAAGACTCATTCGTTAACAAATCAGATTAGTTTGGTATAAAACCAAGGAATTTCAAGAGAAGCAACCGAAATAATTTTTGCGTCTTGTAGAGGAAGTACAAAGAAACAATTTGCACATTTCATCAATAGATGGATTTGTGTCTGTTACCAAAGGCAAAAGGAGTCAGTTTGTTCAATTATGATCAAGTATTAAATTTTTTAACATTGTTGTTTACGGATGGTATTAGTTACACGGCTTAAAAGTCAGCTTAAAAGTCAGCTAGGTGTGATTTATTAGAATACGGTATTGTTCATATTGGTATAGTGCTTGGTAAAAGTGTAACTATCACAAGGTTTATGAAAGGTGTATTCAATTTGAGAACTACTCAACCAAAAAACAAACAAAAAAACATATTTTGACATATCGAAAAAGATTTTCAACTATTAAATTCATTTCTGTCAACAATTTAACTTTGCAATGAGTTATGATTCTAGATTTGAGTACCGCGAGACGATATCAGTCTTTACATTTACTGGCAATTGAAGATATGGAAAAGAAATACAAATCGTGTGTATTGTATTTAATTGAGTTGTTTAAAACAAAGTAGTGGGTGGTCACATAATTAAATAGAATGTTTTGCTTATCCTATTGATAGGAGAATTTGTGTTTATTTTGTATTGAAAGAATATTTAAGGACGTCAGCTCATTACAGAAAAGATTGTGACACATTATATAAAAGTTAAACCACACAAGCCAGTTAGTAGAGACATTTTAAGTAGATAGATAGAAAATGTTATGTTACGATCTGGTAGTAATGTGAAATAATTTTCATCACAAAATGTAATATCAGCATCAGTGTCTAAAGCCAGCATTAACACAATATCTGTAGACAAAATGTTAAAAGTGTCAGTCTGGTCAAATGAACTGACATTTGCAAAATTTTATAAAAAACTATTAAATCTAAACAAACGGTATTTCAAAAAGTGATCTTGCATAATTGAGAGCTTAGATCTACATGTATTTTATGTATGATTGTTATTGTATGTATGTTAATAGGGTGAGGTTCTATAATTGTGTATTTATTTGTCGGATTGTGCACTTTGAAGTGTAGTCAGATCCTAGAAGTGGTGTGAAGATATAGAATTTTACAACTAAATGAAACTTACGTTGGTAAAATTTAAGTTTGGTTGGAATTATGTCGAGTCATAAAACAGCTGAATGGATCAAATGCCCTCTACAGATTATTTTTTTCTTCCAACGAATTCATATTTTGTATGGGAAGTAACATGTGTTTTTCAGTGGTGTTATGATTATTTGTATATTTTTTTTATAAAACCTTTGTGTGTGTTGAGACACATTGTTTTGTAAATTTATTCCTGCACAATCCTTACTGAAGTTACACATGCGTAGAATTCATCTCGTTTGATCCCTTTACTGGTGTTGTAACTTTACATGGTGTTATGTACATAGATATCTGGGACTATATTAATATTCCATTTACAACGTAAACTATAAGCTATTCAATTATTTAATAAACACCTATGATCATGCAGCCCTGAAACTTAGAAGTCCTGACTACTGGTTGCACTGTGGACTGTTCTCTCTCTCTCTCTCTCTCTCTCTCTCTCTCTCTCTCTCTCTCTCTCTCTCTCTCTCTCTCTCTCTCTCTCTCTCTCTCTCTCTTTTTTGTAAAATTTTATTTGGAGCTTATATCATACTTCACTTCGGAGCCTGTGTTGTGTGACATGGAGTCCATTAAAACATTAGTTTGGGTTATCTGTCCCCTAGTTACTATGTTCCGTTTGTTATGTAGAACTTTTCAGATCAACACTCATTGGTGTGACCTTTATTGTGGTCTGATGGAAGTTTTCAAGTCTTGTGATTCTTCAACACAGATTGACTACGTTTAAAAATATGGTTATCCCTTGGACTTCTCCCGTTCAGGCAGTTAAACCATTGCTAAAATGGGCGTGTGTTTGGTTGTTCGGAATGTATAATAACGCAGACACGTCCGATCATAATGGGGACTTTTAATCCAATGCCGCGTGTAGAAAGAGTGTCACGCTCCCTGCACCATATATAACTCTTGCAACAACTCTTTGAGGAGTCTGTACTTGCTCTGTTGAAAGACAAAATGTCTCTCTTGATATATCTAACAAAACCCCAATTTCCAGTGGTTGTACAAATTTCCAACCCTCCATCCCAATCTACCCTTACCTTGAAGATACGATATTGTTAATTTTCCTTTTTTGGACGGCGATGTTCCTTTGGCACCGTCTTACGGTAGTTATATATATATCAATTCGTTAGCTTTGCCCGTGTGTGTAGTGACGTTATGGATTTCTATGAGCGGAATCTATGTATGACTGGTAAATTATTAAGTCGTGGATTTCGTTTCCACAAATTCCTTAAAGCCTTTACTAAGTTCTTCCATAGATACAAATATTTGATTTGGAAGTTTTGCTGTACCTTTTCAAACGGAATAGCATAACCTTATTTTTACGGTGATGTTGTTTACCGAGCCCGGAAATTTAGATACGATCCGGATAAACTTATGAATACTTTAATTAAACTTATTCTTAAAGGTTACCAATTCAACACTGTAATTAGATTTTTGAATATTGGTTTTATTGGTATAAATTAACATTTATTGTAAATAGAGATTTTTTGGCTGAAATTTCCGATAATATTTAGTTTCATAATGCCATGTGTGTAAGAAGGAATTTCTTTGTTAAGTATATCAACATGAGGTCAAGGACTGCATGTTCAATGCATGACCATCTAATTATATTATCTGATTGGTCAGTTCTTGAGATTAGTAATTAATATAATATTTCTACATGTGCTCTGACATGCGGTCATTCGCCTTTGTTCTCGGAGAGAAAAGATCGTTTATGAATTTTAACTGAAAAAGTACTGTAGAAAGGGCTTACCAGACATTCATCGAAGAATCCACAGATTATAAGGTAAAAGCGAACCTTAACTATTATTATTATATGTTTTATAAGGTTAATTTTTAATTTATTGATTTTATAATAGATTAGTTGCTTTTGAATCATGGTCCGGCGTGCTTTAAATGTGTTCAAAAGCAACAATATATGCATATAATTGAAGAATATAAGCCACATTCCGGTTTTCTTCAGGTTGGAGGCAACGATTTATGGTCTGAAAAAGAGCCCGTCAAAGTAGCAAGAGATATCAGAGTTTTTGCCGATTACATAATTAATTGCTATCTTGTTAACCACGTGGTTATCGGTCAACTTCTCCCGAGGTATTCCGAAAGACCGGAAACCAATTATAACAACAAGCTTTACATTGTTAACAAAGGACTTTGTCATTTACTAAAACAAAGAGATAATGCGACTTTCTGGCATCTTAGGGGGTTGTGGAAGAACACCCCAGATTTATTATTAAAGATAAAGTTCATCTTAATGATGAAGGTAAGGAAATAAACGCTAGAAGTGTTCGTGCTGTTGTTGGTAGCCTTTCACGTACATGTAGTGTCGAGCATACTTGCGTTTCAAACTACCGTGTATGATTGTTATTACTTATGGTTCCTAATTGGAAGTACATACGAAGAAAAAGAAGCATACAATGCAATCATTTAGTTATCTATGAATTATTTGCATATTATTACTCCATTACCGTTATCAATTTTATAATTTAAAAAATATCTGACTGGTTTTGCTTATATGCATATGGTTGTGACACTCGGTGACATGAAAAATGTCTTATTTATATTTTATTATGGTTGGTTATATCATTTATATCAGAGATATGTCTCTGTTTATATTTACTTATTGATTATTTATTCATAATCATGGTTTATAAACTATTATATTAGTATATTATTAGTTTATTTAATCAGAGAATAAATTATGTCTTTCCCTATAATGGTTGTGTCACAATAGGGATCGATTTTCGTACAATTGAAGTACTTACAAATTGGTTGGTTTTAAAAATTGGTTTTGGAGTATTAATTAGCATATCATTTAATAGTCAACTTAATTTTGAAAAACATGAGTACATTGTATTAGATATATCATCATATCAACTATGTTTAATTTGCTGGACAAGCATTTTGGTTTAAAAATATTACATATATAGTAACATTTTTTTTTAATTTGTGATAATACAGGATTTGATTTTTTTTGGTTTTATGTATTTATAGCAAAATGCCAAAACAGAAAAGCAGAACAAGAAGAAAGGCTGCTCCACAAAATCTGGCAGATGATGTTCAAGATTGCAATTTAGTGGAGGAACAAAGTCAGGGGTTACCACCAATATACAGGCGGCCACCAGTGCGGAGACGCAAGTCCAGATAAGAAGTTCCTGGAAATCAGTTAGATCGTGAAACGAATACTCAACAGTCGACTGGTCCAAGCGCAAATGACATTGCTGATGCCTTGTTCTTAAAATTCCAAAATTACGGCATTCAACTGGTCAAAGATAATACTGTGGACCCAATCAATGACGTAACTGGTATGCTGTCGTCACCTATGCAACCAGAAAATTCGACAACTACTGACTCGCAGGGACCACTGTTAGCTGTTTTTCAACCACCAATTTCCTCTGATCCTAATTTCAACACTCCTTCTGATGGTGAGCTGCTAAACTCAAGTAACTCAAATGAAGAAACTCCATATGCATGTCAAATGTTGAGACACTCTATACCCTTAGATTACCATGTCAGCAATAAGGTGAAATCTGATGTTTGGTGTGACAATTACGTTAACTTTGCTTTATTGTTACCTTCTTATATTGATGATTCATGTAATGAATCAACATTGTTTGAAAATTTGAATATTACAATTTCGAATAGGAAACCTAAAAAAGTAGCTTTTGTCCATTCATCAATGGACAAACGCTTTTGATATATTTATGTCAATATATCTTGAAAAGAATTTGAGGTCTGCTAAAGCATTAATCAAGTATGGTTTTAACGTACGGTCATTATGTAAGTCCTTGGGTTTCCAAGCAGCTAAATTACATGACGAAAAATTTAGAAAGATAAGGAAAATTTTAGGGTTGAGATGGGATGAAATCAATGATGAACTTTGGAGATCTGCAGCTTTATTTGACAAACTGAATTTTCAGGTCAAAATAAGAAGTCATTTGCAAAAACATCAAACTCAGGTCCAAATTCTTTTCAAAGGAATGCCCAGCATCAGTATCAATTCCCAAACGGCTATTCCTGGGCCTTCTGTAAATCAGGGGAATGTATAGCAAAGTTTTGTAAACTTAAACACCAATGTGTACACTGCAGCAAAAAACACTGTACCCTTACATTTCCAGAAGAAAAAGGAAAACAAGCAACCGTTGTCAAAACTTCCAACACCAATAAAGGTTGAAAATCTTAAACATTTTTTAGAAGGTTATGAAACCCAGTTGAAAGATAAATTGATTCATGGTTTTTCTTTACGATTTTCAATCAATTCTTGTTTTTCTACATCCCTAAATAAAGAGGATTTTCCCTCCAAATCATAAAAGTGCAAGGGAGAATTATCATGTTGTGCAATCAAAACTGAATAAAAAGATTGAAGCAGGTAGAGTTAAGGGTCCTTTTTCAAAACCCCCTTTCCCTCTTTTTGTATGCTCCCCTTTGGGTTTAGTTCCGAAAAAGGAACCCAATTATTATCGATTAATACATTATTTGTCGTATCCTGCGGGTGACTCTGTAAACTCTGGTATTTCCCCAAAATTTTCGGATGTACAATACCAAAACATTGAGACAGTTATAGATTTAGTCCAATCTTATGGTTCAAACTGTCTAATGTCCAAAACAGATATTGAGCATGCTTTTCGCTTAATTCCAATTGCTGAAAAAGACCATAATCTATTAGGTTTTCATTGGGACAAACAATTTATTATGATGTCTCCCTCCCAATGGGGGCTTCTTCCTCGTGTCAGCTGTTTGAGTCTTTTTCTGCAGTCCTCCACTGGATTTTAAACGCTAAATTTCAAATTTATGGTGTATCACACTTGTTAGATGATTTTTTCTTTGTTGGCAAAGCTGGCTCAAATGAATGCTATAGAGCATTACAAACTTTGCTTTGTCTTGCCGATAAATTGGGGTACCCATTAAATCAGACAAAACACAACTTCCTACTACTTGCATTATTATCTACGGTATTGAAATTGATTCTACACAGATGGTTGCTCGTTTACCTATGAAAAAATTGAAAAAAGTTTGCTATTATTAAGTAAATACAAATGTAAACGCAGTATCTCACTTAGAGAATTGCAATCCCTATTGGGTCTTTTAAATTTTGCATGCGGAGCTATCATACCTGGAAGAGCCTTTTTTCGCAGGCTTTTTGACCTAACTATAGGCCATACATCTCCTCATTATAGAATCAATCTTAATTTTGATGCAAGATTAGATCTGAAATTATGGTACAATTTTATTGAAAATTACAATGGGAAATCTTGTTTTTTTATTTAAAGAATGGGTTTCATCAGATTTTTTAAAACTTTTTTCTGATGCTTCAGGTACATATGGTGGTTTTGCTGCAGTTTTTGGCAGCAAATGGTTTTCAGGTGAATGGCCACCGGAGTTAGTCGATTTACACATTACAGTGAAAGAACTTTTCCCGATTGTTTTAGCTATTGATATATGGGGCCCTCTATTGGCAAACATAAAATACTGTTTTTAACAGATAATTCAGCTGTTGCCGAAATTATAAATATAACATCATCTCGGAAAAGAATATTATGAAATTGATTCGAAGATTAGTGCTAGCTGCATTAAAGTACAACATCTCTTTTAGAGCCAAACATATTCCTGGGAAAACAAACGTTATTTGTGACTTGTTGTCTCGTTTTTCATTTCAGGAAGCTCATCAGATTGCTCCTTGGTAAAGTCCAACTCTTGTGGCCATTCCATCTCAATTTTTGCATCTATGACTGATAAGCTTGTTAGTGCATCATTATCTGACGCTACTGTGTCATCATATAATAGAATGTTAAGTGTGTATTCAAATTTTGTCAGAAATTTTTTCCAGGAGTTATTCTACTTCCATATACTCATGTCATGGTTGCTCATTTTATTTCACATTTGTGTATTCAAAATTATCAACCATCTACAATTGCGTCATACATATCAGCCATCAGTTTTATACATAAAATTAAGTTTTTACAGGATCCAACAGACACATTTTTTTATTAAAAAGATGTTGAAAGGTACAAAACAGTTGAGACATTCTGTTGATACACGGTTGCCAATAACCTATGATATTCTTGTAAAATTAGTTAAGGCTTAAACAAAAGTAATAGTTGGCATTTGTAATCAAGTTTTGTTAAAGGCTATGATGTCTATAGCTTATTTTTGTTTCTTACATATTTGAGAAATTGCAGTTAAAACTGAGTCTGATTTCAATGAGTAATTCAAAGGGAAGATATAAAGTTTGAAAGAGTAAATGGTCATGTGAGCAATATGACAATTACTATGAAGTTTTACAAACATAGTAATCTGCAAAGTAAGACATTATCAATAGCTAGACGTCCTGAAAATTATCTCTGTCCTGTTAAAGCTATTGAGGAATATCTAAGGTTACATAATTGTCCACACGATCCTTTATTTCGATTTAAATGTGGAAAACATGTTTCGGGTTTTTATTTCAATTCTTCATTAAAAAGTTTGTTGAATTTCGTAGGTTTAGACACAAATTTTTATAAAGGTCACAGTTTCAGAATTGGAGCTGCAACATCTGCAGCTGCCAGAGGTATGCCTTTAGCCTTGATACAAAACATGGGTAGATGGAAGTCAAATGCTTTTTACCGTTATATACGACTTGATAATTTTCACATTTAGATTTAATATAATCACAGTAGCTTACTCAGTGCATTGGTAGAGGTCAACATGGCTTGCTTTACCTTATTGTGATTCATTTTTGTAAGGATTAACAAGACTGTTTTATATATGTTAGAATTAGTTTACTATTGTAGAGGTCAACATGGTTTGCTCTGCCAATTTAAGTTTTTTCTTTCAGCCATTTACTATTATATGTAATGGTTTTTATTTGGTTGGTGAGGTCAACATGGCTTGCTTTACCTTTCATTTACAAGTTTCATTATACTAGTATATATTATTTTTTGTTTTGTTTATAATCTTTGTTATTATTTTTGTAGAGGTCAACATGGTTTGCTTTACACTTTAAAGTGGAATGCAAAAGGTTTATATTTTATTCCATTTTTGGTGTATTTTGTTGAGGTCAACATGGCTTGCTCAATTTTTCTAGTTCTATAGTTCCTTAAGTTGAACACAGAGTCCTTAGATGGGGATCCCTCTGGGAATTTGTGGCACTTTTTCAACCCAACCATTGCTTATTAAAGTCATTGTAATTTATGCAGTACTATTATAATTGTTAAGATGTAAGTTACATTTTAAATTAATTTCTGAATAAATGACATTTTACTCAACTTGTGTTTTATTAACAGCAAACATAGCTCAGACTCTTTGATCTAGGTCATTTATACTTAGTTTTCTAGTTGTTATCTGTGTCTAGGAACATTAGCTGACAAAAATTGATTTTGTTATCGGTAAATTAAAACCATACAAAATATTATCTGGATCTTTACACTAAATCCATTGGATGTTGAATGTGTACTAATTGATATTAAAGTCTTAGATACATGATTTTTTATTAGTTTTTATTGATTAAGAACTTGCTGTCAGTAACTTTGTGTCTTTGTTTCTTGTGAGGGATGTATAAATACACTGCCACGTCCACTCTGTTTTTTTGTTATATTTGTTTCTGCTTTGTATCGATCTGATGAGTTAAGCCCTTTTCAACTGATTTTTGTAATTCGTTCTTATGTTGTACTGTTACACCACTGTCCCAGGTAAGGGAAGGGTTGGCGCCTTCAAACATGTTTAACCCCGCCACATTCTTTAAGTGCCTGTCCCAAGTCATGACCTGTAGTTCTGTGGTTGTCGTTGGTTCATGTCTGTCATATTTGCTTTTCGTAAATTGTATTGTTATAAATTAGACCGTTAGTTTCTCAGTTGAATTGTTTCGTATTTTTCATGTCGGTGCCTTTTATAGCCGACTATACGGTATGAGTTTTTCTCGTTGTTGAAGGCCAAACAGTTGCCGAAAATTGCTTACATTTACTTCATTTGAGCTATGGTTGATAGTTGTTGCATAAGCATACCACATCTCCTTATTTGTTATAGTTCATATGTGGTAAAAAAGAGCGAATAGACTTCTGGGTCTTAGAAGGAGATGTTTTACAAATTAAAACGTCTGCAAAAGTATCGATTTAGTATATATCTATTATGCTTCCAATTTTAGAATACGAATCAACAATTTGATCACCTCATTTAATTAAAGATATTGAAGCATTAGATAAAATCCACTACGTGTGTATTCTTATGGCAAACAATTAGTTCAACTTTGATTCTTTGAGATTAAGAAATTGGCTTCAAGATATTTGTGAAACCTATACATATGTTCATAATAGATATAAATGTAATACCGAATACATTTTTTTAATTGGACGACTAGTACACCAGAGGTCATAACTATAAAGTATATAGCATTTTGCTAGAACAGATTCAAGAACATTTTTTCACTTAGCGTATTGTGAACTCTGTGAATTAGCCTCCAGACTCAACTATTGCCGCGCCAACAATTGTTTAAAAAGCGATTCCTGATGGTTTAAATGACAGATGAGGGAATCATCAGGTCAGTAAAGTCAGTGCTTCTGTACTGACATTTTTTAAATCATATATGTTCTATGATATGGTCTTTGAACGAAAAAAATATCTTTGTTTTATATTTTGCCAAATGCAGATACTATAATCATGCTGATTCCAAAATTATAAGAAAACATATATATGGAAGAACTTGTAATCAAACTATATATTGAGGTTATGTTTCATGTAGGAAAAACAGATAGAAAAAAAAATGTACTGACAGGATTTATATCATATAATTTCTACCATTGTCCATGAAGAAACTAACTCCTTCAGACAAAGTTGACCTTAGATGAATTTTGCTATTTCTTTTAGATACTTCAGCTCCGAGTTATTAAACATCCTGTTTGGGTTTGACCATTCCTGGTAAGCAAGAAGGTGAACTGTGGTTTATTTTTATCAATAGTACCGCTTAAGTCGACGCTAGCCGTTTTGACCTTGTTGTATGGTATGAATGGTTCGTTTATTGTTGAAGACCCTTCATCAACTGTCAAGATGAAGAACAGGAATAAAAGCCCTGTTCATTGATAATTTTCTATGTTTTCTATGTATTGTGTGCGATTTTGTCCCATGTACATTTACTCCATATCCTTTCATTTTCTACTGGTAAACTCAAAAGCGTTTTGACACACAAAATTTATAAACTTTTAATTCTTTGGAACAAAGTTACAAAATAGCAAAGTACTATAAAGAAAATAAAAATTTAAATGCTGTCAACGGCAACTGAATGAAATATTCCCATGAAGTATTCGTGTAATGCCGACTCTCGTACATGTCTAAGTAACTGAATTCATCTGACGGTTAAATGTTAAATACTGTCTCTAGATGTGTAGTGTTTAATATCTGTTGTTTGGTTACTGTCGCAATGACGTATAAACAGCATCTCTAATTGGTCTTTGAATGAAAAATTATCTTTGTTTTATATTTTGCCAAATGCAGATACTATAATCATGATGATTCCAAAATTATAAGAAAACATATATATGAAAGAGCTTGTTATCCAACTATATATTAAGGGTATGTTTTATATTTTGTATGGATTATAAAGGAAAACAGATAGAAAAATAATGTTATACTGAAGTTAGTTATCGCAAGATAGCTTTTCTTAAATACTTAAATCAAATAATATTAGGATGAGACGGGGTATTTAACAGAAGGACAAAACAATATGTAACTCCAAATTGTTAACGTTGACTGAAGAGAAGTTTTGAAGTTTGATATCTAACAGAAGGACAAAATTATATGTAACTCCAGATTGTTGACGTTCACTGAATAGAAGTTTTTGAAGTTTGATATCTAACAGAAGGACAAAATAATATGTAACTCCAGATTGTTGACGTTCACTGAATAGAAGTTTTTGAAGTTTGATATCTAACAATAGGACAAAATAATATATAACTCCAGATTGTTGACGTTCACTGAATAGAAGTTTTTTGAAGTTCGATGTCTAACAGAAGAACAAAATAATATGTAACTCCAGATTGTTGACGTTCACTGAATAGAAGTTTTTGAAGTTCGATTTCTAAGAGAAGGGCAACATAATATGTAACCCCAGATTGTTGACGTTTGCTGAATAGAAGGTTTTGAAGTTTGATATGTAACAAGAGGAGAAAATAATATGTAACTCCAGATTGTTGACGTCCACTGAATAGAAGTTTTTTGAAGTTCGATGTCTAACAGAAGGACAAAATAATATGTAACTCCAGATTGTTGACGTTCTCTTAACAGAAGTTTTGGAAGTTCGATTTCTAACAGAAGGACAAAATAATATGTAACTCCAGATTGTTGACGTTCATTGAATAGAAGTTTTTGAAGTTCGATTTCTAACAGAAGGGTAACATTATATGTAACTCCAGATTGTTGACGTTCGCTGAATAGAAGGTTTTGAAGTTTGATATGTAACAAGAGGGCAAAATAATATGTAACTCCAGATTGTTGACGTCTACTGAATAGAAGTGTTTTCAAGTTCGATGTCTAACAGAAGGACAAAATAATGTGTAACTCCAGATTGTTGACGTTCTTTTAACAGAAGTTTTGAAAGTTCGATATCTAACAGAAGGACAAAATAATATGTAACTCCAGATTGTTGACGTTCATTGAATAGAAGTTTTTGAAGTTCGATTTCTAACAGAGGGACAAAATAATATGTAACTACGGATTCCGAGTGGTTCCAATTTTGCAATATATTATGGTAATTTTGTCTCCTATGATCTCCAATTTTTTTTCATCATCTGTTAATAAGTAAGCATCTGCTTTAACACAATGTAATATGTCTCTTATGTAAAGAACAAATAATAGGGGCCTAAAATTGAGCCTTGATGTATTCCTGAAGTAATCTCCTTCTGCTTTGATGATTCGCCATTTTCCGATACTCTTTGATATCTTTATATTTGGAAATTTATTACTCAGTGAAGTAATTGGTATTAACTTTACCGTGGTTTGCATTTCTTACGAGTCTCATATATGAGGACTTTTCGAAAACTCCCATGCCGCTTATATAAATGCAGTATATCTGGTATCCTTCATCTTAGTATTCTGTCAATGTGTCTACCATCTACAGTATTTGTAGAGCAATCGATTTACTCGACGAAAGGACCATAATGTTTGATAGAGTATTATTTGTCGAGCTCAATATGTGTTATAAGTTATATGCTCTCTAATGATTATCTCCACACAACTGATGTAAAAGAGATGCGTAAGATACAAAGGGGGTATTCAAACTCATAAGTCGATCACAAACTGACAACGTCATGATTAAAAAGGAAAAACGATCAAAAGACAAACAACACGGGTTTTGTTATGAATTAAAGTTGATGGCCAGTAAAGAATCATCTAAGTTACATTTAATTGGTGAATTTAAAAATACTAACCGTTACCTTGATGCATGTTTTGTTTTAGATAATCAAGAAATTTTACTGAGGACATTTACCCAAAGGAACTGACTTTGAATAAATCTAATATAGGCAGCAATATATGTCCTCCTCTAGATTTGGATATTTCAGTTTCATACAGGAAACTCTATTTCAAAATTTACGACAAAAAGAGACGATTTTTTCGTCCCGGATTGTTAATTTTCCCTTTTTGGACGGTGATGTTCCTTTTGCCCCTTCTTTCAGTGTGTATATTTCGGAACTCGTTCGCTATGCAGTGTCTGTAGTCGCGTATTAGATTTCAATGAACGTAATATATGTACAACTGGTAAATTATTAAAATTAGGGATTTCGTAACCACAAATTAATTAAAACCTTAATCATTATTTTTTTATAGATACGAAGATTTGGTTAGGAAGTTTGGATCTACCGACAGAATTTATATCAAAAACGTGATATCCCATCCAAACTTTTACGGTGATGTTGTTCATAGAGTCCGTAAATTTAGATACGATTCATGAAAACTCATGGATCCTTTGAACGAACTTGTTCTGAAAGGTTGTCTGTTTAACACTGTAGTAAAATCTTTGAATATTATTTTAATCGGTACTCACATTGATTTTGTATTTGAAAAATTAAAGTATGACTTAATATGTATTGCTATACATTATAAACAAGTCTAAATTGAAAACAACGTTCAAACCTAAGATTGCCATGGATAAAAACCGCAATTTTTATACGTGTGCATGCAAAACAAATTTCTTGTTGGAGGGGTGTTAATACAGCACAAACAACATTTTCCAAAAGACCAAAAAAGTGAAAAAGTATATTTAAACAAAACGCATTTATCATATATATATACAGTTATGAAAACTCATGATCCTAGTACATCCTGTTGATACGTTTTACGCATAGTTTGACATTGCACAATGTCATGTGTTTCCCAGACTGTTAATGGTGTCTTTACACTGAATCCGTTGAATGTGTACTGATTGATACTTTATTCTGGGAGAACATGATCTATTCATTAGTTTTAATTGGATTTGAACTAACTTTCAGTTACTGCGAGTACTCTTATATCGGCGCTTTGTGTCTATTGTTTCTATGGTAGTTGTTTTTTTTTTTTGCTTCGTACCGATCTTTTGAGTTAGGCCAATTGCATCAAATTTTTACAGTTCTTTCTTAAGGTATCCTGTTACACCACTGTCCAAGTTAGCGGAAAGGGTTGATAAATATATTTATCCCCTACACATTCTTTATGTGCCTGTCTCAAGTCATGAGCCTTTATTTTAGTGGTTGTCGTTGGTTCATGTCTGTCATATTTGTTTTTCGGAAATTGTTTTGTTATAAATTAGGCAGTTGCTATTTGTCCAGTACATGTATGGACCGAAAATGTGGAAGAATAAAAATGTGAGGTCATTCATTCTGGAAATCTGATCACGAATGTCACGAAGGTCTAGGAACACTATACTAAGTTTTTGATTTATTCTATTTTTCCCGAATTCGACAATGCTTAATACACAATTTTTTCAAACTTATGTATACATGATAAAGCCGAAATTATTGTATTTGCACAATAATCAATACTTTCGATCTTTCAATACTTAAGTAATTAATTTAGATGTAAGAATATCATGATTTGCGATTTCAATTGTCCTTGAATCCTTTTATAAAATTTGATTTTATTTGAGTGCATACTATCGAATTCGCGTGTGAAAAGTTATCAGAATGAACATTGATACCGCCTTTTTATCAATGACCCAAACATGAGTGATCAGATTACACACGCCCCCCCCCCCCTTCCTGGTGCTGCTGAAGATAATATTACGCGCACGCACACACATGGTGATTAAGTGACATGCGCATTGCAGTGGCCGGACAAATAGCCACTCCGTATAAATTGGGCCATTAATTTTCTCGATTGAATTGTTTCACATTTTTCATTTTGGGGCTTTTTATAGCCGACTATACGGTATGGGTTTTTTGCATTGTTGAAGGCCGTATGGTGATCTATAAGGGTGCAAGACAAGTCGGCCCGAGACAAGTCGGACCGTCTCAAAATAGGACTACTCGGACCGTTTATGAAGCCAACTCGGACCGTCTATAATAACAACTCAGACTAAGTATGAAATTAGACTTTGACGAAATAAATGATTTAAGGGGAAAGCAGAGGCGGATTTCGAGAGTTTTTCAGGGGCTTGGCCCCTTATATGGGAAAATTCGGTTGATTATATAGGGAATCAATGAAGCATGACTAGAGCGGGCCCCTCTTAGGCAGTCAGTGCCCCCCTTTATGAAAATTTCTGGATCCGCCACTGAAAAGTATGTGTCTGATGAAAGTTTTGAAGCCGATTTATATAAATAACGACAACTCGGACCGTCTATGAAGAGACGTCTATATAGACAATTGAGTGTTGTTCCCAAGTATTTTATTTCCGTTGTTTGAAAGCTGTATGAGAAAATAATGTTTGTAATGTTTTGGTGAAGTCTCTTTTTGATATACGTTGAACGGAGTATTTTAAAGTACTGTCGTATTAGTCCAAACATACTCCAATTTCAATAAAAACTATAACTGCAATATATACATACATATCTTTATTTCATCAAAGAAATAGTTTCAAGTCAAGTATAGCAGGTAGGTCATTTATGGTTATTAAAATCAGTGATCTGCATTATCAAATTCTGTTCAAAATACTTACTCTTCAACTAATTCATGCGGAAGACTTAAACGTCACAGTACCCAAATTGCACCTATTTAGCAACACTAGCAGCAAAAATTTTACAAGTTTTCGTAAGGACTAAACCATTTGTATTTTTGTCATCATTTGACATTATGCACATCTTTCAAATAGGTAAATATGTTTAAATATTAACAAAACGTTCACAGTATATTTAAACAGATAAAGTGTTTACTAGAAAAGTAAAATCTATGAAAACGTCGCCATGCGACGTCCACAAGAAGTCATCTTTAACAGGCATCCAGTTCTTAAAAATGAATAGTAAGCCGACATGGATTATTGTCAAATTGTTCTAAATATTTGAAGAAATAAAACAAAACATCAGTTATTCGGTTTTACGAACGTGAATTTAAGCATGGATGCAATTCGGGTACTCCTCATTACTGAATCATGGGTCGTTTGAGAAGTCTGTAGCTCTCGTATCTTGCTTGTAGGGAAGAGTTATAGATAGGTGGGTACTTTCAGCTGTTGGAATCTGTATTCACTGCGTACACATAAATAGTAGTTGGACTTTCTCCTTGGATGCCTGTCTGTAAATTTGCCGACTGATATCTGTTTTACATGTTCTGTGTTGTAGTCTTTACATTGGTTACAGCATTATTTTGTTTAATTTTTTTGCAAATACAGTAACATGCCGAAATGATGTTGCAATCTAAAATATATCGTTTAATAATTTATAATAATTTATATAGTTCAAATCCTCTTTAATACTTTGTCTGTGTTGTCCTTATAGACGATCCGAGTTGTTTTATTGACGGTCCGAGTTGTCTTATTGACGGTCCGAGTTGTCTTCTTAGACGATCCGAATTGTCTTCTTAGACAGTCTGAGTGGACTCGGTCCGACTTGTCTCCGGCCGAGTTGTCCTGCATTCATCTATAATTGCTTATATCTACGTATTTAAACTATGGTGGATAGTGGTCTTATTGGCAATCATACCACATCTCCTTATTTTTATATAACAGTATAGTATACAAAACTCAACATAGAAAACTAAAGACTGAGCTTCAGTTTCGATAATTTAGCGACTGAGCGAATTAGGTGAAAACGATCATGCTTCAAGCAGTAATTCTTACCCTATATATCTCTAATGTCTCTTCCAGTTTTATCTAAGGTCCCGAGAAAACATCTCACTTTGGTTTCCGTATTTTCTGATATATTTTTTTTTTTTTTGCTCTTCACTACTGAACAATTTTGCGCGCAGACATCAATGCTAATGTTAAATTAGATATTTTGAATTTGATATAGAGTTATTTTGTTGTCTGTGTTGCAAGTCTATGAAAGGCCGTTCCTGTCAAAAACCTGATAAAGTAACGCTTTAACATTTAACACGATAAAATGACATTTAGCGCACTCGATAAATACCAGGTTAAGTAATCAATAGACTTAACGCGTAAGTGAAAAAAAGACATTGATCGCGATAAAATACCCGTTGCACTTGCCATGTATGTCATAATAAATCACATTTAAAGCGTTCAGTTCAATACTATTACGTTACATAATTTTAACGCGTTAAAACTTTGCATAAAGCGATAAAACTCCTATTTATCATTTTTAACTTTAAGGCATTCAATCGACATTTTATCCCGTTTACTCTACTTTTAACGGGCTAATTATTGTTTTAACGCAATAAGTAATTAATGACAATAATATTTAAAAGTGCTGAAAATCTTTAAACATTATCGCGTTAATTGACGAAGATATGACACATGCGGCCATTTCATTTAGTAAGTTTCGAGTAAAATCTGACGTCTTACAACGTAATTAAGGCGAAAGTAGAATGTTGTTCGGTCATTTTTTGTAGTTTAGTCCTTAAACATTCAACAATCACATTTAACGGGTTTTTGACATGAACGGCTTTTCATACTAGTCTTTCAATAAACTATTTTGAGTGTCACAATTTTCACACGTTTCAATAAAACAACACTGCCAAAAAATCTGACAAAACGTGTAGACACTTGCGATCGATCTCAACATATAATAATTACCAACTGTGCAATTAAATTTTGGTACTTTTTATACTTTATCCGTCAAAGATGGAGTTATTTTGAAAGTTAAACCTTTCATATTTCAATTATATATGTCATTTTTTTAACCAATTATGGCACCTATTGCTGAGCATAGTAATCAGTTATAACAAAATAAACACATACCAACAGGGACACATAATACAATATATATTATATGTCTCTGATATCAAACACGTCAAATCTTTAATTAACAAGGCAATGATTAGTTAGAACGCAATAGAAAAGAAACTTGCAAATACCAAAATACTTCCATTACTACAGTAAGGTCATGTTTTAAAACTCACTTGTTGAGAGTAAGTGAGTAGGAAAGTAGGAAAGGAGGGTTGTCGTTAGCAGAGAAGAGGCTAATTTTCCATGATTGAGTCCCTCAAAACATAATTATAAAATAAATAACTTGTTTCTTAAATAAAAAAAAATCCGTTTATGAATTCTACATTAAAGAAACGACCATACGATACCAGAGACGTATATATACATTATGTCAATATTCTGCTGCAATTTCTTTGAACTAGCGGGTGAAGGGAGATAATTCAAATTTATTAAAAGAGTTCTCGAGTGCGGAGGCTTGCCAAATAACAATCTTTGAAAAATCCTCCATATTCGATTATTGACTTTAATAAAAGGACACAGTTACCCCTCAAGTTTCATACAACAGGAGGAGGATTTATTAGCCAAAATTAATGATATCAACAGTCAAATGAGGCAAATCAACGAATCAAATAATACTTTCTCCCCGAATTTCGCAGTCGACATTAGTCATCATCACAATGCCATAACTTCTAAATGAAAGAAAATAACATTACGAGATAGCTATTTATCTAATTTATACTTATCACCCTAACACAGAGCTTGGAAAAGTCTGGTTGAAGAAGATAGCTGTGCATATTCAGAAAGACTGTTGTGGCTAGGTACATAGTCAACGATGGGAGCATTCACGACGTACTCACTGCATCTGACCTCTGCATCCGTTTCTACTTAAAAGCTACGTCTTTAATCTTTATAAAGTACTCTTTGAATTTAAGTGATAGAGCTCTCCAACGGCGGGAATATTCACGACATGTTAGCTCTATTACTTGATTTAAAACCTCTTGAAATGGATCTTAATCCTGTAGAATCCACAGATGCCTCTAGAAACAGTCAGGTAGTAGCAAAAATTGAAATCACATTTACAAAACTGTATAGTCTAAATATTGAAAAATCTCTGCTGAAAAAATCAAATTCTGCAAAAAGGAATCATATTTCATTCAACCGTACAGGTGGTTGATTTACTGCCGCGTTAGATGCTATAACATTTGAGCTTTTCTCAAACGCATGGGAAATAGTTTATATTCAATCTGCCAATAGCTTTTATGATGTTAGAAACGATGTGTCTGTAGATAAATCTGGTAATACCGTTCAAAGAACATATAAAATTAGAGAGAATGAAACTGACAGTTATTCAATTGACCTTTATCTGACAAAATGTTCTATATTAGTAAATGGCAAACATTCAACCAAGACCTAACAAAGTTACATGAAATTACCAGTCAAACCACAGTAAATGGAGAAAATATAGATATACGAGAAACTAACAAAATTCTAGCCCAAAAACTAGATAGTATTCTCCAAAACTCAAACTGTGACTTAAGTAAACTCATGATGTAAATGAGCATAACAACACAAATGAGGTCGAGAAATGCCAGAAGTGTAGAAAGATTTGTAGAACTAGAGCTGTTTACTGTATGGACAAACACTGGGAACATTTTAAATTTGAGAGGCTCTCCGAAACTGAGATAAAACAACTTGAAAAGCAGGATAATTCTACATATGAATACTCGGTGTGTCGTAATAACCTACATAATAAAAACCAACCATTTTCTAAATGTAAAAATTTTGGATAATACAGAAATTACAACCGCTAACACTGTATTCACTCTCTTCGTCAAATAGTTCACAACCTACACTTGCTCAACAAATACCTTTGGATGAAAACATGGAAAACTGTCCATCTTGTTTAAATGTATAAACAATTGAGACTTTTACACGCTCATCATGTTGCTTAACAATTTCATGATCAATGCTTCCTTATAGATTCAAATTTATCCTACGTTTGCCATGGCACTATTATACAAAATTCGTAAATTACAGCTCTTCCGAATGAACCACTATCAGAAAACATCAATACACATGCCAATATGAATACATCTGTAGTTTAAAACTCTCAGATTACAGCAGTGTCTGTACAGACTCAGAACAACAATAACATCATAGGTAGAGCTCCGAATACAAAAACATCCTATAACAACGCAGCAGAACAGAACTCCATCTCAACTGATAATGAACATGCTCAACAAGAAATACCTATTAAACTTAAATAATTACGTCAACTTGAACAAAAGTTGAAAAAGAAGGAGGAACAACTCAGAATTAAGGAGGCAATGCTAAATGAGTCCAAAGAAAAAGAAAAAAATACTTGAGCGACTTTTTAAAGCTGCAAATAGAAACTTAGAGCTTGAGCAGACGGTTAAGACACTGAATCGTAGAATCTCATTGCTAGAAGAACAGTGTTTTCCTGTATTAAATTCTGATCTAATGCTAGATAATGCCAACCATGGTATCAATTCGTCATCTATGAGTCAAGGCGTCTGTATTAACATCGAGAGTGCAAGTAGACTCCAAGATCAGTTAACCGCAAATGGTATGAATGATATGACCAATAACCCAACCCAATGTTATGTCACTCTAAAGCAAACGCCGCATAGAATTGTAAAGCAAAATACTAGACCATCACAACTAAGAACAACTTTACGGACACACCAGTCGCAACATCACGGACATCAATATAGTCAACCAATCCAAACTCCTACAAATACACAGTACTTTTCTTAAACTGGTCAACCTATATTTTATACAGCTCCTTCCAATAAACATTTGTTATCCAGAATGAGCCAACACAACCGAATCAGCTAATCGATGTAACCAATAGAGCACAAACTACTAACAATAATCTTGTACATAGTGTAAATAATGATGATGATCGTGTTCATAATGTTGTCAAAGTTTTAACTTTTAACTGCAAAAATATTTTAACATGTGGACCATATTTTTGATGAGGCTATTAAACATTTTGATGTGTGTCTGATACAGGAACATTGGCTGTTTAACTGTCAGATTAACCTTTTGAATGAACTAAATGCAAATTTAATTGGTATGATAAAGACCCACTTCCACCAACACATATGCCAAGAGGATATGGAGGTGTTTGCAATTCTATGGCGGAAAGAAATAAATCATCATACATATTGGTAATGAAAGAATACAATGTGTTGAATTGAAAGGAATTTCTAAACAATTATTACTTGTTTCCATTTATGTGCCATGTAAAGGCTCTGCTAACAGCATATCAGAACTTTAAGAATGTATAGATATCCTGTATGAAATAATACAATCATTTGGAGCAACTCATACTGTAATTATTGGAGGTGACTACAATCAAAATTTGCTTGTAAACTCGAATAATGTAAGAAATAAATTTATTTTCGATTTTATGAAGGAATGTAATTTAAAGACCAAAGCTGTTGGAAAAACATGTATACATACTAGTAGCAACGACAGTACACTCATTGATTACATCTTGTATTCAGAAGAATTGTATGACAATATTCTACACATGAGAAGGCCAGAAATTACAAGCAACATCTCTGATAACTATCCTGTTGAAGCAAATATGAAAGTTTCCTTTTCAATAAAAAATACAGAAAAAACATTTTCAAGCAATGAACATATTAGTCATAAAGTGAACTGGAGTAAAATTGATAAAGGACTATATAAATTAGCTGTATCTGATCGGCTGACTGACTGTGACATTCAAACAGATAATACTGAACAGATAGTCGATGCAGTTTTGAAACTCACTTCTGCAGTAATTGATGCATTAGCAGTTGTTGCTCCACCTCAATAAGTTAAAAAACTCAAACCTTAATTAAAATTAATGACTCATGATATTTATAAAGTAATTAGACTATTGTGAATGGAAAGTCAAAGGAAGACCACAAGACCCATCAAACCCTTTACTTCTACACAAAAAGATTACTACTTATGAACTATGAAAGATATTTAGAGCTGAAATTGCAAAATTAAGACTTATTGATAGACAAAAACTTATTGAGGCTAGAACTATGGAAAGCAAACTTTATTTTCAGCTAATTAAGAAGCAAATAGGAAAATTAAACAGATTTACCGACGAGCTACAAGTAGACAATACCCGTTATAAAGGCGAGGAAAACATTTTAGAAGGCTGGAAGTCACATTTCGCTAACCTAGCTAAACAATCATAACCCACATACTTTAATCGGGATATTTTTGTATAATTGACTCTGAATATCCCCAAATCATTTACATATGTCAAGAAGCGTATGACAACGAAGTTGTCTCTACTGAAGAATTCGAAAAAAGTAATGCAAAAACTAAATAGAAATAAATCGGCTGATATTTTTGGGATGACAACAGAATGTTTAATATATGGAAGGAAAAACTGGAACACATGCTGCTTAATATCATAAATGCCTCCTTCAAACACTGTTATATAACAAACTCCTTGAAGACTGGCACTCTTTCGCCAATATTTAAGAACAAAGGGGATATTGTGAATTCAAAAAAATACAAATTCAATCAGAAAATTATATCTAGCTGATAATAAAGTTTGCCTTCCATAGTTCTTTTCTCAATAAGTTTTTGTCTATCATTTATTCTTAATTTTGCAATTTCAGCTCTAAAAATCTTTCATAGCTCATAAGTTGTAATCTTTGTGTGTAGAAGTAAAGGTTTTGATGGGTCTTGCGGTCTTCCTTTGACTTTCCAGTCACAATAGGCAGTTTTCTTTGCCTTAATTGTTTTATATTTATCATAAGTCATGAATTTGAATTAGATTTGAGTTTTTAACTTTCTGAGGTGGAGCAACAACTGCTAATGCATCAATTACTGCAGTGGTCAGTTTCAAAACTGCATCGTCTATCTGTTCAGTATTATCTGTTTGAATGTCACAGTCAGTCAGCCGATCAGATAAAGCTTATATAACCTTTATCAATTTTGCTCCAGTTCACTTTATGACAAGTATGTTCATTGCTTGAAAAAAGGCAACAGTAGTATACCGCTGTTCAATCACCACAAGTCGATTAAGCGAAAACAAATCCGGGTTACAAAATAAAAGCGAGGGAAACACATCAACTATAAGAGGAAAACAACGGAACACTGAACTGCAAAAAAAAAGCAAACGCCAACATACATAGAAACGGACTGTTTGATAACAACTGCCATATTCCCGACTTCGTACAGGACATTTTAAGAAAAAATGTTGGGTTGAAGATATTTTTTCTGTATTTTTCATTGAAAAGGAAACTTTCATATTTGCTCCAACAGAATAGTGATCAGAGATGTTGCTTGTAATTTCTGGCCTTCTCGTGTGTAGAATATTGTCATACAATTCTTCTGGATACAAGATGTAATCAATGGCTGTACTGTCTTTGCCACTAGTATATATAAATGTTTTTCCAACAGATTTGGTCTTTAAATTACTTTCCTTCATAACATCTTAAATATATTTATTTCTTACATTATATAAGCAAATTTTCATTGTAGTCACTTCCAATATTTACAATATGAGTTGCTCCAAATGATTGTATTATTTCATACAGGATATCTATACATTCTTGAAGTTCTGATATGTTGTTAGCAGAGCTTTTACATGGCACATAAATGGAAACGAGTTATAATTGTTTAGAAATTCCTTTCAATACAACACATTGTATTATTTCATTACCAATATTTATGATGATTTATTTCTTTCCTCCATAGAATTGCAACACCTCCATGTCCTCTTGGCATATGTGTTCGGTGACAAAAAAGGGCGAAAGATACCAAAGGGACATTCAAACTCATAAGTCGAAAATAAACTGACAACGTCATGGTTAAAAATGAAAAAGACAAACAGACAAACAATAGTACACAAAACACAACATAGAAAATTAAAGACTGAGCAACACGAACCCCACCAAAAACTGAGGGTGACCTCAGGTGCTCCGGAAGGGTAAGAAGATTCTGCTCCACATATTGCACCCGTCGTGTTGCTCATGTTAGTACAACCCCAGTAATAATTCCAATTCGGTAGGTCACATTCGGAAAAGGGGACGGGATTGTAGTTATGACTTTAGGAACATATCCGCTATCATCTGTGAAACGGATATTCCGTAACGGTCAACCATGTGGAAGTGGATCTTTATCATCCACTGATTTTTCAATACCAATTTAAATTTTCATTTAATTCATTCAAAAGGTTAATCTGACTGTTAAACAGCCAATGTTCCTGTATAAGACACACATCAAAACGTTTAATAGCCTCATCAAAAAATGGTCCAAATGTTAAAACATTTTTGCAGTTAAAAGTTAAAACTTTGACAACATTATGAACAACATCATCATCAATATTTTCACTATGTACAAGATCATTGGTAGTAGTTTGTGCACTATTGGTTACATAGATTAGCTTATTCGGTTGTGTCGGTTCACTCTGTATAAAAAAAAATTGTTATTTAAAGGTGCTGTATAAAATATAGGTTGACCAGTTTAAGTAAAGTACTGTGTATTGGTAGTAGTTTGGATTGGTTGACTGTATTGATGTCTGTTAGTTGATAAAGTAGAGCGTGTGATTTTGTCAGGTTTTATGGACTTCTCCTTTTTTTTGAATAAAACTAGAAGTTCAGTATTTCTGTTTATACTTTTTCCTGATCATTTTGGTGGGAAATGTTATAAAAAGGCCAAGAAGCAGGACTCTGACAGCCATTTGAGTGAGAATAAACATTCTATACAACTATTGGATATACCGGCAAGAACTGATAAAAAGTGAGGACTAGATTACACCCTGAAAAAACGATTGTCACAATACAGTCAGACTGTAAGGGATAGTCTACAGTTCAATCCACAGCTAACTATTACTGAGTAAGTTTCTTACGAGACTAGCTAGCACTTTCTGAAGGATTTGACTAGATAAGATTTTTAAGTCACTTGTTGAGATAGTGAAACCAAGGCTTGTAGGAAAAACTAAAAATGCCTTGAAATGTCAAGCGTGTTCTACCGGTTGTCATACCAAAAAATAGTAATCAATCAATTTGCTAACCCTTTCGGTGACAGAGCTGCATTGAGAAATAATTGATCTGTATAGGGCAATTCATTTACTGCCATCGTTTGGATTTTATCCCTTAAATAACATTGTCACTTAATTTGTGAAGTTTGAGAAGAAGAAGGGATGGCCCAATCTGGATACTTCTTTGGGTGAGCCACGGAGAAAATCAAAAGTTATCCCATCAATCTCAACATTGTCAAACATCCTGCTGTTTGTATATATTTTTAATCAGTAACATATTAGATAAAGGAAGATGTGGTATGAGTGCCAATTAGGCAACTCTCCAACCAAGTAACAATTTATAAAAGTAAACCATTATAGGTCAAGGTACGACCTTCAACACGGAGCATTGGCTCACTCCGAACAGCAAGCTATAAAGGGCCCCAAAAATTACTAGTGTAAAACCATTCAAACGGGAAAACAACGGTCTAATCTATATAAAAACGAGAAACGAGAAACACGTATGAACTACATAAACAGACGACAACTACTGTACATCAGATTCCTGACTTAGGACAAGTGCAAACAGTTGCAGCGGGATTAAACGTTTTAATGGTACCAAACCTTCTCCCTTTTCTGAAACAATAGTATAACATCACAACATAGAAAGACACACTATAAAACATCAATTGGAAGGCTTAACTCAATCAAAAAACGTAAATTAACACACAATGAACGAATAAATTTGACCTGTGATACCTGAATGCAAATATATAGTTAATAAAAATTATAAGGGATAAAAATTCAGGTCAAAAGTAAATAAACAGGTTCTTTTATCTCCGTGTAATGGATAGAGTTTTACTGCCTTAACCCATTATTAATGTAGTGTGTCTTTTTTTATATTACAATTGCGCTTCCTTTATCGCTCTTAGAGAAAACAATATCATGAATGTTTCTCAAAGATCGTAATCTTAGCTGTTGTTCTTTAGTGAAAATGTAGTAGTTATTTTTTAAATCTAAATTAGATAAATTAAATTTTGTGAGATCTAAATAATGTTCAAGTTCAAAGCAAGCAGATGTTGGTTCATAAAATGTGTTTTTTTGTCGGAACGGATGCATTTCCTGCCTTTCTGTATTGCCAAAATGATAACGACATATAAGTTTTCAATGAAGTCTGTCATTACAGATCTGGTTATATTATATTTTGTAGGCATAGGTATAATTTTAAACCCTTACCTAGAACTATGTATTGTTCGTCTGTCAATTGACAGTTTGCATACAGTATGCATACTGTTCAGCTTTATATAGCTGTGCTTTTTGTTTGTCTATTCGTTCTTGAGCCCGATCGAGTTTTCTTAATTTTTGTTTAACAGTTTAAACTTTCATTTTAAATCTGCGAGCCATTCTTCAGAGTGACAACTGCAATGCTGATAGTTATAATTGCGATCACATTGGTAACTTTTACGCCTAATACACGCCAAAATTCTGTCACCGAAAGGGTTAGCAAATTAATTGATTACATTTGATACCTATAGTTAAAAGACGAAACCAGTTACATTAGAGATAGTGGGGATTTCATAAATAAAATAGAAAATCTAAAGCCCGATCGAGATTGTCTTTTAGTCTTTTGACTGCACTAGTATGCATACCAAGATGGAGTTCAATGAACGCATTCAATCTGTTGGATGGGTTTATAGTAGTGCAGTAAAATATGATTATCCGATAAAATTACCTAGCAGTGAAACAATTAAATCTTTAGTAGCCACAGTGTTGAAGAACAATTATTTTAAATTTAATGACCGATACTTTGTACTGAAAACAGGCGCTAGAATAGGAAGTAAAAGCAGTCCAGAAATATGTGATATTAGAGCAATCGAAGCTATCAGTGAAATCATTGAAAAATAGAAGTATAAAGAAAAGATTTTATTTTTCGGAAGGTATAGAGATGATGCGGTTATAATAGCTCATTCATCACGAGAAGAGGTTGAGGAGTTCTTTGAAATAGCAAATGATCATTACCCTTTATTAAAGTTTACTTATGAAATTTCAAACAAAGAAATATTTTTTCTAGAAACAGTCATACATAAAGGGGATAGGTTCCGAAACACCGGTATTCTAGATATAAAGAGCTACACAAAACCTACTAATACATTTCAGTATTTAGATAGGACGTCTATGCATAAATCCACATCCTTCTCGGGACTTATAAAAGGGGAAGCTATTCGCCACCATCAAAATAACAGTAACACACAGAGTTTTAAAAGATACAATTTGTAAATTCAAAGGTCATCTTATGCAAAGGGGATATAAGGAGCATGAAATATATCGTTACTGTGTATCTGCTCTCAATATCGAACGATCGGAGCTACTCTGCTTTAAATAAAAATCTGACAAGCAGATATCACTAGTATTTATAACCAAATATCACTTTTCATTAGGATATATAAATAAAGCTTTGCGTAAACATTATAAAAAACTACTTCGCAATGCGAAATATAGGGGACTATTTCCAAATCCACCAATGGTTGCGTATAGTAGACATAGGAACTTAAAAGAAATACCGACTAGCCCGCTAGTCAAACCTTAGAATATCATGACAGACTGGGTCAGGACCCCTGAAGACACACCCACCCTTCATATGAGCCATGTAACATCACAGAGTTTGTCCTATTCTGTACTGCAGAAACACGATGTGTTGGGTCCTGGAGAATAGGCGTACGTGGCTGTTAGGTACTTTTTGACATTCAACATTTAGATTAAAGGACATCGTCCTTGTTTAGTGCCTCCCGTGTATCGCTTCAATTCTACCGCTATATCTATGTGAGTGATCCGTGTTCAATCAGCTGTTGAAAATTCGAAGAGTTCCGAATACAGATCGCTTCTTGCCTGATCTGAATTAGCATCGACGCATTAGTACAAGTAATCGACTAACACAAACAGTAAAAAAAACTTATATCGGAGTAGATAAGGAATTCCGGAAACAAGAGTAATTTTACCAAAAATTATAGAAATTCGTTATTTTAAGTTTTATAATTTTCAAGTAATTTCTGGAATGCATGTCAATTCTACAAAAACTGCACCGTACGATTTTGTGACGGGTAAAAGTCAAAGTTAAAACATCATTCTTTCATTAAAAGAGAAAAATAGCCGTATGTTAGGTGTGTGCACAAAAGTCAGTAACTAGGCGTCTTTTTCAAATATGTCACTCGCTTAATTTTCTATTGAGAACACATCGTCTTAAGGCAATAAAAATAGGATTGTTAAAGTAAATGAAAATCTCGATCAAGTTAAATATTGACAACAGACAAAAAAGACAATTCAGTCTGATTCAAATAGACAAGAAAATTTATAGATACAACTTACACAAATGCCAGTCAATGCATGAATGTCCGGCTTTACATAACTCGGTAATTTCAGGTACTTGCTTTAACAACACAATTCATTTTCCAAAATGAAGATTAAGGCTTTTTACAACAACATTCGGTAAATCCAAATGCCTTTTATTAACCAGGGCTTACGCATGTATTGGTAAACTCCATTCGTCTTTTAATCTAACATACGGTTTTTTTTTTTTTTTTTTGTCATCTTGAGATGATACAAATTCAAACCTGTTTGAAGAAAAAAAAAACTAAAGGTTTTAATGTATGACCTTTACTTTTAGTGAGGTTTGTCTTGCTTTTACTTCAGTTGCGTGTGATGATTGTTTGGATTTAATTTTAATGGTATGTCATCGTTCTATTGACCATAATCATCGCTGGTTTTTGGTGTGGTTCGTGTTGCTCTATTATTTTTGTTGACGTTTTTTGTCTTATTTAATATTTGTGTTTATGGTATTTGGTTGACCCGTTGCCTTGGTACAAATGTATCAGCTAAACTTTTACGAAATTTATGATCTCATTATTATGTTCCAAGATTTACAAAACAGTTATATGGCTTAAAATGTTAAAACATAAAACATTTTATCAATTAAAATGTAGCAATATCTCAAACAACAGATTTACCCTATGGACATCTATATTAAATATGAAAATTACATTTTGCAGCACTTTTCCCGGTATGTTTTTGTTACACATGAAACCAACTACATTCGATGCATTTATTTAACCAAATACTTGGACTTGTAGCAATAAATAAATCATACGTTAGATAAAACAGTAAGTCTCGTAAAATATGTATACCAGTGCAATTAAATTTGTAATAAGTTTAAATTTCTTTTTGGCAAAATTTTAAATCTCGTAAAATGGTTATACCAAGGAAATTAAATTTGTAAAAAGCATAAATTTCTCTTGAAATTATAGTTTGGATTTACAAATATTTTGTCCAAATAATTACTGCTGAGACGCCATTTTCGAAACGATCAACTTTGAACACGTGCTTTAATTCACTATATATTCTGACAATGGTAAGCTCCCAATCAAAAATTTTAGAAAAATTGCTAAGAATGTGTACTGATAAAAGTAAGAAGATGTGGTATGATTGCCAATGGAACAACTCTCCACACGAGACCAAATGACATGGAAGTTAGCAACTATAGGTGATTATACGACCTTAAAAAATTACAAATGCAAAACAATTCAGACTGTTGAACTTACTTTAAATAAAGCTAATACTAACAATGACCACTGACCTTTCCTCGATCTTGATATCTATATCATTAACGGAAAGCTTAATACAAAAATCTATGATAAAAGAGATGATTTTTCATTTCCTATCGTTAATTATCCATTTTTAGATGGTGACGTTCCCTTGTCACCATCTTACGGTGTTTATATATCTCAACTTGTACGATTCGCTCGTGTATGTAACAACGTTTCAGATTTTAACGACAGAAATTTATGTATTACTGAAAAATTATTACACCAGGGTTTTCGATATCACAAACTAGTCAAAACATTTACTAAATTTTATCATCGGTACAAGGACATCATTCGTAAATATAGCTCAACATGCAGACTTCTTATACGTTCAGGTATTTCACATCCAATCTTGTATGGTAATATTCTTTATAAAGCACAAAATGTCAGTATTCACCTCAGAAGCTAACAAAACCTTTAAATAGACTTATTAAGAAGGGATATAGTTACGATACTGTTGTCAGGTCATTAAAGATTGCATATTTTGGCTTTAATATTGATTCACTTATAGGGTCTTTGCATCGGAACTAAACACATTTATTTAAAACCAGTTGTTGGCATGACACGGGTTATGCTCTTCTCATATATTTTATGATGGTATGATACTAAACCCTAACGGGAGGGATTGTGCCTGATATTCATATGATGAAGACATAATCTTTCAATCAGTTTAATTGAGGTCTGGAGCTGGCATGTCAGTTAACTGCTAGTAGTCTGTTGTTATTTATGTATTATTGTCATTTTGTTTATTTTCTTTTATTACATCTTCTGACATCGGACTCGGACTTCTCTTTAACTGACTTTTAATGTGCGTATTGTTATGCGTTTACTTTTCTACATTGGCTAGAGGTATAGGGGGGGATTTAGATCTCATAAACATGTTTAACCCCGCCGCATTTTGCGCCTGTCCCAAGTCAGGAGCCTCTGGCCTTTGTTAGTCTTGTATTATATTTACTTTTAGTTTCTTGTGTATAATTTGGAGTTTAGTATGACGTCCATTATCACTGAACTAGTATATATATTTGTTTAGGGGCCAGCTTAAGGACGCCTCCGGGTGCGGGAATTTCTCGCTGCATTGAAGACCTATTGGTGACCTTCTGTTGTTGTCTGTTCTGTGGTCGGGTTGTTGTCTCTTTGACACATTCCCCATTTCCATTCTCAATTTTAGAAAACTAACTGCTTGATTTATGTAAAAAAACAATTAATGAACAACAAACGACAACCACTAAATTACAGGTTCCTGATTTGGGACAGGCACACTATGTTTTGTTTTAGTTACAAGAAACATGATTTTATAGATACTAGTTTTAATGTTAACAAAACAGCTTATATTGCTACAATATGGAATACACGTTTTTGTAACCTTTTTATCATCTTGTTTATTCAACAAACTTAAAAGCTAAATCATGTTTATTGTGTTAATACATTAATATTAACATAAAAAGATAGGCTTTGATTTTCTCTTTTGCGTTGTTTTACATTTTTTATGACGGGACTTTTATATCTTATTATATGGTATGGGTTGTTTGCTCATATTTGAAGGCGTATTTTTATATTGAACATTTTAAATCAAGTAGGTGTAGTAGTCTTTCTTCAGTACTCGAGTACTTACTTATATTGTTGAAATGTTTGATATATTTAAGTGAACGATTTGACCTTGTTATGAAATCTATTTTCTTGCTGCGGAAAGTTTTTTTCATTAATTGATATATTACTCTCATATATTACTTTCGAATCAAAACACACCTCTGCAGACATGATTTTATCAAACTGATAAAGGAAATATACAAGCACTGTAATGAAGAATAAAAAAATGAGGAAAGATGTATAATCTTACTATAAAAACGGATACTTCAGAATTCCTGGCAATAATTGTATGGCCTATTGTCTATGATTTAAAGGATTATAGAAGAAAATGCGTATTTGTAAATGTTTAAGAGAGCTATGATACATTATTGCAACTTTAGTAAGTTTTTTTGTACTAATTTGTATCGAATGACATCCAGAACCAGAACGAAGACGGTTTTATGTGGGGTAAGTGTATTTCGTCGTTTTTAGTTTTTTGCAAATATTTTGTCTGTCTCATCCTTGACTAATGCTTATGATTTTTGCTTCAATCTTTGGTATCATCTGCCTCTGAATTTAATTCAAATGGTTATCTTCCGTACCATATGAGTATTTGGACCATACGTGCATGGTCCATACACCAATATGGTCCCATAAAGAATATCTTCTCGCTTGGTATGCTAATTTTATTCATTTTTTATGCGGATAAATTCCAAAATTCAGCTGAAGCTTATTGATAGTTTAATTTGTTCACACTTGTCTAGATTCGGGATAATTTATATCTAGACATATAAAATAGACACTTGTCTAATGGTGAAGATCGTATTTTGACTTATACTTGAATGTATTTCTGTGTGATTTTTGTTGTTAATCTCATAGGCTAGAACACCTACATTTTTAATCATGTTGACTGCATCTGTCAATCTTATGCTTAGCAATGGTACATTTTGTCTAAAACAAGTATTTTTCTTCCGAAAGATCTTTCATTAGATAATAAAAAATAAAAATTGGAATATACTGGCTTGCCAGTATAAAAAGGTTCGAAACAGGACATCACGGACACGGTGTCGTCTGAAATGGCAGGTATTCCCTTATCACCATATACGACAAATGATTCGAATAATACACATTCAGATCATCATACTAATGACAGTAGCAATCACAATCGTTTCGCTCTTCTACACAACATTTTAGACTTTAGTAATAGACTCTGAACAACACTGTTTCATTTTCTAAATGTAAACCCCAAAAACTGCAAAACCTGTAAAATTTAAATAACAGATGTTCAATTTACCAGCAAATTAACATCAAAATCATCTAACTATACCAGAATCTACGGTCTGAATTATAAATCAACAAATCTCATCTACGAATTAGAGTGTAACCTTTGTGGATTGGTATATGTCGATTAATCAAAAGTAAGGCTTAATAAACGTATGTGCGGCCTTAAATAGACATTAACAACAATGCAAATGGCATCGTTTATTCAGTCTGATCATTCAATCCTTTCTATGCAAAATTGCATCATCAAAAAGATATACCACAGGACTAACAATTATTTTACAACACCTCTCCATAGACAAATGGAAGACAACTGGATTCGGGACACCATATGGTTGCAATGACAAAATTGATAGTATACACTACCAGGAATTAACATAGGTATTCCATCTTGTTCTTCCTGAAGCTCAATAAATGTGATGAATAATTTCATTTCTGCTACTCGACGCAGACGTAGTCATGGTCGTCGTCATTATACATGACCTAGTTTCCACAATGTCTTTTTGTATGACCTTCTGTCATTTATACAAAAGCATTTGGGTATTCATCACATTCGCATGCAGGTTTATTCCCCATCCCTTTCAAAACTCCCTTCTCTGTACATCTTATGTTTGGAAACCATTGTTACTAACCCCCATTCAAACCAATACCAACTTACAGCTACATGTATCATCTCGCATATTGCCAATCACAGACTTTTTAAACCAGTTCCCATGGGAAAAGATGAAAAGGAGAAAAAATCCTACCCAAAACTATCCATTGCCCACAAAGGTCCCGATGCCATTAACTTGGGCAATATCCTTCATCATAAATCAGTTCACTCGAAAATATCTCTCTACTTTAAAGATCAGTCTGTAACTATCATCGCTTATACCTATACCAAACCAATTGCAACCAAAATGTTTAATTACAAACACGTGTTGCAGGATCTCAATATTGACAACTTCAAGTATAAACCTCCTGATTGCACCTGTGCTGTCTCCCCATTCATATATAATGCGGATGGTCCAAAATATCCATCAATTCAAACACAACTTTAAAATACTGATGGATTCAGTTGGGGATTACGTTATGCAATGGACTAAACACAAATAAGAAGACGTAAGTACTCTTTCCGAATGGACGAAGGCTGCCATCACTGTATTGGAAATCTAAATTACAAAAGTGTCCTTACAAAAAACATTATGTTTCTGAGTCTTCTAAGTGCTCTACGAAACCGCTTTCTAAATAAGATAACATAAATTTTATCAGCAATCAAGGCTGGGCTTCAAAGTTATTGCGAAACTACGATTATGTAATTTAAGTATATTTGGTTGAAATATCAAAGAAACATATAACAGACCTATGATTATTCAGGATGTTCTCCTTCTTAAGTGTCTATGGGGTATATGTTTAATATTCAGGTGAATTGTCTATACGTAAATTTCTCTAGCTCTTGTGTCTTCGGTTTTCTATGTAGTGTGTTTTGTGTATTATTGTTTGATTGTTTGTCTTTTTCTTTTTTAGGCGTTGTCCGTTTATTTTCGACTTATTAGTTTGGTATCATACGCCTCTCTATGACAACATATCATGAACAACACTACAAAGACGAGTTAAGATTGAGCAACATGAATTCCACAAATAGCAGGGGTCACTTCGTAAGGCCTGGTGTGTAAACAGCTCCTGCATCATTATTGAAACCATAGTAGTTTGCTCTTAAAACAGTAAATTTCTAGTACATAAATTGTACAAAATTAGATTTAGAAATGTAGCCAGTCTACTGAGACATCCGTCCAATTTACCTAATTGCTACTATCTTTTAATTTAGCTATGATTTATGGAATCTATTTTCTTTATTCCCAGACAAAGGAGTTCTTAGAGAATCTATTTAAGTCTGGTATTGGTATATATCTCTTTATGGTTTTTTTTTTTTTTTTGCATATTTTAAATCATTTGACTTTGTATTTTCTGCAAGAAGATGATTCAGAAAAACGTATTAAACACATGAATAATAACCAACAAATTACTTAAAGCAAATAATTAATTAAGATACGAAAGACAACCACTTCAACCAAATATTAAAACTGAAATTGAATAACATATTTGCCATTCGACAAAGCAAACAATTCGTACTTTATTTGGCCTTTTAATTTTTTTTTATTCAAGCGTCACTGATGAGTCACTTTTGTAAACGAAACCCGCGTCTGGCGTATACAATTTTAATCCTGGTATCTATAATGAGTTTATCTACTATCACTCAATCACGCTTATTATATTTCATACTGATTATATCAACCCTTTTAAGATGTCTATCATTATTGATATTGTTCTAAGTGTAGTGTGTTATCAAGCTTTGTCAGGGGGACACGATGCTGAAATATTTTATTAGGTTATAATACTAGTATATGTTTTCACATTATTCCCTGTACTTAAAGCAAATACGAGAATTAACTTCGGACTATGAAAGTTTCAAACTCTTAAAAAAAATTCTGTGATTCAATCTTAGATTTACAGTTCAAAGAGCAAATAATGAATACACAAATTAACACGTTGTTTTCGTTTATCGATGATGGCATGCGCGTAAAATGGTAATTTTTTTCGGATACGGATTTAAAGTTCTATAATCAACACGAGACCCTTGTAATAATCAACAGAAAAGCACAATTGATATTAAACATCCATCAACTGTAAATATACAGTAACATACGGATCATTGAGTGCGCGTGACATCTGTTTCTGGAATTCGCTTGATCAAGTAGTCTCTAATCCAAGAGTTTTTGAAACCAACAATTTAAAACGTTTAAAAAAGCATAAAACTAAAAGGTTCTAAAAAGAACAGTCAAAACAACCAACGTAAAACTTTCACTGAAGGTGTTGCAACTGTAGTTTAAGTACAATAAACAATGTCATTACTAAAACTATAAATTTAAAATAAAACATTTGCACCATGAAGTTTAGGCTACCAGGCGTAAAGTATAGTCGGCGATTTTTAAATCAACAGCAGCTCTATCTAACATGGAAATGAAAAATATATATATATATATCTCACCTTTTCTCTCAAAACTTGGGTATTGACCGTAAAGAATATTTAAACAAAAGGCGTAATGTTCTTGAATGAATAGGAATTTAAGCCTTTTCAGCGAAAATTTCTGAAATTTCAATTTGTTTAGATTGAATAAAGTCAATATCACATCAAACAAGAAATCTTCTGGCAATAAAAATTGCAAATGAAATTGCTTTAAACATAATAGAGTAACCATAATCATACTAAAGAGAAAAAAAACTGACAAAATTAATCTTTAGCTCTATCAAAATATAGAAACGGAAATAAAGTAATGAAAAGCACGTTGAATTTCATGAATCTTTAAGAAATCTAATTAAGCTCTGGAAATTTCGAAATATAAAGACATATTTGAAATTTGAGAAGAGCAGAATTTAAATGCCAATTAAAAATTCTTGAAACGGATTAATATCCTATAGCGTTGAGGCGATACAATGAAAATTACAATTCTTTGAAGTTTGATATAATATCCCATATGTTGACGTTATAAATGTACATTAATGACTATAGGTACGTGGTTAGCTAGACCAAATGAACAATTGTCAAGTAAAGTAATCAAATCATTGATTTGACGTCCTCTTAAACAGATATAATATCATATCATAAAGACAACATTAACAAAAATACCTTTTACTTAAACAGTTCAGCTTACAGCTGCTTCTTATACTTTGCAAAACGTCATCGGGTGTCTGAGTAAAAATTAATGAGCCAGAGGTTTGTCAAATACTGTCTTGTTCTTTTTCTCAAAAAGTTCATCGGAAAGTACAAAGACCTTATAGATAAATATATATTCAAATGTCTACTTCACAAAGTATACAAGATGGTCTTGAATTATAAATATTTTGTGCTGAAGTTGTGTATCTTTTATTTTCTTTACAGTTTTCCCTCTTTTGTTTTTGCGTTATTTTGTGCCTTTTGGTCGTATAACTCTTTACTTAACTCGGTATTTACACATTAAGCTATCGGGATTTTAGCTTTTGGCGTTCCTTGGGCTGGTGATCAAGAGGTGTGATTCGGACGAAAGAGGTTTTTTACAGTGTTGGTTTTATTTGGTTAACTCTTGTATTATATTTTACTTGATTTGTACTTTATATAACAGAACTATAAACAACTGTCATACAAGCAGGAGGTTTAGCTATCTATAAAACCAGATTTAACAGTCCATTTTCTTAGGAAAATGCCTGTATTAAGCCAGGAATGTCACAGTTGTACCCCATTCGTTCCATGGGTTGATAGAGTCGAGCGTTTGATTTTGTCCGTTTTTATTGACTTCCCCTTTTTTGAAATTACATTTGAGTTCGATATTTTTGTTAAAACTTTTGTTTTCACAGTATCGAATAAACATAATTATAAACCATTGTGCATTTTCATTACACAATTACTGTAAATCAAGTAGGTTATCGATAGAAGAATTTACATTTGTTATATTTCTTCGTTTTTTTAACGATTTGCGAAGTTTGAACATCGGTCAACTATAGTCTTCTTAAGTTATATATACACACCTTTGATAAGAAGTATCTTGTCGTAAATTTAGTGAAAGGTTTAGCAAGCTATAACACCAGGTTTAATCCACCATTTTCTACATAAGGAAATGCCTGTACCAAGTCAGGAATATGACAGTTGTTTTCCATTCGTTTGATGTGTTTGAGCTTTTGATTTTGACAATTGTTTAGGGTCTTTCCGTTTTTAATTTTTCTTGGAGTTCGGAATTTTTGTTATTTTACTTTTTAGTTTGTATTATGTGGGTTTAACGATATCAATTTCTCAACATTTCATTTTTTCACCAAGCACAAACTCACATGAGCATTGTATATGTTTTGCCGAGTGTGAATTCGCATTGCTATACGACGTGTCTCGTTATTTATATATCCAACATTCATGTATTTAGTTATGATGTTTCTTTTATAAGTCCGGTTGGATATTTTGTTATGTATTATGTTCGCTGTTGGAGACGACGTGGCTCGGTATTTATATATCCCGCTTTCGGGCATTTTGTTCTTACTTTCTTATACGTGTGGGGCCGGTGGGTCATTTTTTGCTTAGTTGTTATCTGTTTATTTCGTTTGTGGTTTGAATTCTGTATTTTCGATACATTTCACATATGTCTTATTTGTCAGTATAGTCGAGTTACTTGTGGTTCGTCTACAGTGTTTTTGTTTTATGTTGTTTGCTTCCATGTGTGTTTACTGTTTGGTCTTACATGATCTTGCCTTATATTACAGTTATTTTATTTTTATTTTCTATATGTATGTAAAAGTTAAGATAAAAATTCAGCTATTTCATTTATATGATTTTAAGTTTAAAGCAACTATATGCACAGGATTTTTTTGTTTGTACACAGTTCTGATTTAGAAGAAAAACCGACAAGGTGAGAAAATACAAATAATAACACCATTACAAACATAATTCCATTTTAATATTCTTGTCATGGTTAGAAAATACATAAAATAACACCATTACAAAGTCAATCTCAATTTAATATTCTTGTACGTGTCTATATATAAAACAAATTCTATTTTTTTATTCACACATTGATCCATTCATGTGACGCACAGTTTATATTTCGTTTGTGGTGTCCTGGTGTGCTGTCGTAAATTGATGGGAGTTGTCTGTTGTTATTCTGCGGTTTACATGTTGTGATGTTCTATTATATTATTTATTTATGTATTTCTCTGTGCTGAGTGTTCTTGCATTTATTTGAACTCTATTCCTGTCACGTAGTATTGTCATTTTAGCGGTATTTTTAACATTGCCATATAAGCGGGAGGTTTGGCTTGCCATAAAACCAGGTTCAACCTACCATTTTTTTGTTAAAATGTCCTGTACCAAGTCAAAAATATGGCAGTTGCTATCAAACAGTCCGTTTCTAAGTATGTTGGCGTTTGCTTTTGTTGCAGTTCAGTGTTTCTGTTGTTCCGTTGTTTTTCCCTTAGAGTTGATGTTTTTCCCTCGGGTTTAGTTCGTTACCAGGATTTGTTTTCGCTTAATCGAATTTTGACTATTGAACAGGGTATACTACTGTTGCCTTTATTTATACGGTTTGAGAACAGTTTTCAGCATTTGTCAAATAAAGGTTTATCCTCTTCGATGCGATCGAAAGCACATAGGTCAATTACATATTTTACAGTTGCTATTAGATTTTGAGTTCGTTTCTCTATGTAGATATAAGAAGATGTGGTATGAGTGCCAATGAGACAACTCTCCATCCAAGTCACAATTTGTAAAAGTAAACCAATATAGGTCAAAGTATGGCCTTCAACATGGAGCCTTGGCTCACACCGAACAGCAAGCTATAAAGGGCCCCAAAATGACTAGATTAAAACCATCTAAACAGGAAAACCAACGGTCTAATCTATATAAAAAACGAGAAACGAGAAATACTTATGAACCACATCAACAAACGACAACCACTGAACATCAGGTTCCTGACTTCGGACAGGTGCAAACAAATGCAGCGGGTTGAAACGTTTTAATAGGCGCCAAACTTCACCCTAGCCTAAAACAATAGTGTAACACACTATAAAATATCAATTGAAATGGCTTAACTCAATCAAAAGACAAATTAACAACAACAAAAATTAACATACACTGAACGAATAAATTTGATCTATGACACAATGTAAATACAAAATTAATGTGTGTATATGTTTAACTAAATGACTAATGAAAAATTATGAAAAAAAAAATTATAACTACTGTTGTTGGAAATCGTTTCTAACCACTGCAATTGTTCATTCAATCCTGTGAATGTTTCATGACAATTAAGTGCTCCCGTGAAGATGTATTCATAGGCGAAATTAGAGGTTTTAGTCAACAGAGGACATGTTTGATGATTCAGTAACCAACTACGCGACACAATAAGTACTTCATCAAAAAGTAAGAGAACTTATGAGGAACTTCTTTTTTATTATATTGTATAGCCATATTCAATATACAGGCGATCTCCTCCAGATGTTTAATAATTTCTAAATCGCAATGGGTAAACTGCATTGGCCTTATTATTCTTCCTTCTTTCTGTGTGTCACCCAGCTGATGATGTATTAACAGTTGCTGTCATTTGATAAACTAAATTGTTACCGGTAGCCTCTGAAAAGGCTCCCTGTTCAGTAAAATAAAAGATATATCTCACAAAGTTTTGCTCATTTTAGAGTTCATGTGATTCTCTCAGGTTTTGTCCTATATCCGATTGTGACATTTTGACTGACTGTGAATTCGCATGACGGGTGATTCATGCATAGCAGGATACACTAACCATGTTTAGGTGATTTCCCCACTTTTTGTTCGTTACTTTGATTGTCATTTAAATCGATTTTTGAGATTTGAACATCGGTTAACTTCTGCTGACTTTATTTATATACATATTTAAATGATCTTCTGGAATTTGCTGTCTGTGTTAGAAGTATATTGAGATTATTTCTATCTTGAATATGATAGCAAATGATCAAACCATTTGGTTTCGGTTTATACTTTGATTGCATTACTCAGTATATTTATGCTGATGCCAGATTTAATCCGTTGTGCTTGTGATTAATAATCGAATGATTAAAAAAATAATAAGGGGGTGGGGTATTGAGAAGGAAAAAAACATATTAAAAAAATTTAGAAACAGGCTTTTCTATCATAGAAAAAGTTTTCAATGTAAAATATATGTATACTAGAACACACCCGCGACATCGTGGGTCCGCGACTGAATTAAAGTACCTACGCCTTATTTTTAGCCTGGACTTTTAGTATTCGTATTGTCATCTGCAAAATTCATGCTGATTATGAGGTCAAAGTTTTCTCTGCTTTCAAAATCTTTCTGTTTGAACCCGTCCTGGTTTTCTTACTACAATATTTCTGGTAGTAAGTACCGTCACAACCAGGCTGGGAAACTGGGTAGGCAAATGCTCACATTAAATCTGTACCAATACAGTGTGCTAAATGTCCTCCTGTACACCATAAACCATGTTGGTGCTCCTATTAAAGGAGGGAGATTCAGAATGAACATACATACAATCGGAAACTACATGCGACATATACTATTGGTATCGGTATCGGATTCGACTAGGAACTTGTTAATTATTGGTAATATTAATTATATGGAAAACAATAGGGCCTTGAATGGTGTAATTTTTAATCAACACCATTGTCCTATATTAGTTATATATAAAGTTGAATTCTTTGATTCGTCGTTTTTACGTCCTGCCGGCTAACAAATTGGACTTCGTTATTTTAGAAGTAAAGATATATTTAAGAACATCTGTTGTTCGACCTGTTAGTCAAATGCGTTTTGTTAAAATATACTTTTTCAATTTTTTGGTCTTTTGGATAATGTTGTTTGTGCTGTATTTAGACCCTCTATCAAGAAATTTGTTTTGCATGCACACGTATAGAAATTGCGGTTTTTATCCAACGAAATCATAGGTTTGAACGTGGTTTTCAATTTAGACTTGTATATATATATATATATATATATATATATATATATATATATATATATATATATATATATATATATATATATATAGTGTCTAAAAATAGCAACAATCAACATTCAATCTATCTAGGTGTGGATCAGTTTGTAAATAAACTGATGCAGTTACTACATTAAATTATATAAGTGCCTAAGAATGTAACTTTAACACACTAATGAGTGTTATAAAATTAGTTGTTATATTTTATATTATTCACGCAATATTTCGTTAAACAAATTTAGCTTCATCCGGCGTGTGCATCTCTCAAGGTGAAATCGGATGCATGACAAAAAATATTTTGTAGCTTGAACTACACAAAATTTGAGTGAAAGTTTAACAAAATTTATTAATGTTCTATAAAAATATATGTTTGTAAATTGTCTAGAATATATAAAATATTTTGCCGCTTATTGTACATAGCAATTCTTAAATCAAAACAAATAGTTGTTTTAGTTAAATAGAATGAAGTTCAGGATTTATTCTTTTGGTTTTGGGTAGAACTGTTTTCATCTCTCTCATTAAGTCCATCAGGTTCAAGAGTACGTAGCTGATGCATCCAGAACCTTCTCTCTGTTTTCTCCTTTGGGAGTCCCAATTTTGGTTTACCTCAATTATTTGAAAGGTGATATTTTCAAAAGTATGCCCTGTTCTTAAGAGGTGTCTCGTAATTGGACAGTTTCTTCCTTTTGTATAAAAGACCAGTGATTGTTAAGTCTGATGTTGAATTTCGTTTCTGTTTCACCAACATACTGCAGCTTGCAAGTTCCACAAGTAAGAATATAAATACTATTTTCCGTTTTGCAATTAGATGTAACATAGATGTTGTATCGCTGCTTTGTTACTGTGCTGCTGAAAGAGTGGCCAGTGTTGGCGACTTTACAGCACATACAATTGGTTCTTCCGCATTGTTTGTAACACCCAATTTTAGAAGTCTCTTGTTTCTTTACTTTAGATGTGACAAGTATGTCTTTGAGATTTTTGGGTCTGCGATAGGCAATAACAGGAGGTGATGGAAAAATTTCTTTTAAGGAAGAGTCATTTTTGATAAGACGCCAGTGCTTGCGGATAGTAGATGAAATATTTGTCAAATCGGGATGGAAGGTGACAACAAACGGAATTCTATCTGCGCGGGTCGTCTTATCTTTGTATTCCATGAGGATATCTCGATCTTTTTCTTGGGCTTTATCAAAAGCGTCTGTGATGTTTTTGCTTTTGTATCCTCTTGATTTTAGTTGTCCCAAACGATAGTTGAGTTTGGATTCCGAGGAGCAAATTCGCTTTAGTCTGATGGCTTGACTGTAAGGTATGCTCCTGGAGCAGTGTTTCGGGTGACAACTTTTTGGAGAAAGGAACTGGTGTTTATCAGTTTTCTTTGTGTGGAGATCAGTTGTAATGACCCCGTTTTTTACAAATGTGGTGGTGTCGAGAAAAGCAATTTTCTCGCTTGAAAATTCAGATGTAAATTTAATTGAATGATGGAACTGATTACAATGATCTAAGAAATCTTGTAAATGTTCTGCAGTATCGTTCCATTTCATGTCAATATCATCAATAAAACGGAGCCATGACAAGGGTTTGTATGGCACACTCAAAAGGATGCGTTCTTCAAGATCCCCCATGAAAATGTTGGCGAAAGAAGGTGCCATTTTTGTTCCCATACTAGTTCCGTCAATCTGCAAAAAGTGCTTGTCGTTGAAAATAAAGTTGTTATTTTCAAGCACTAGCTTGAGCAATTGAACTAGACAGTCAGTTTGTGGATGTTTATCCTTTCGAGTGTTCCATACTTTTTCACACGCGGCTATTCCTTCATCTTTTGGAATATTTGTGTATAAAGAACACACATCCATCGAAATCAAAATTGTGTCATTAGGTAAAGGACTTAAGGAATTCATTTTTTTCAAATAGTCAGTTGTATCTTGAATATGAGATGGCAGTTGTCTAACATGTGGTCTAAGGTGGTAATCAACAAATTCTGAAATTTTTCGGTGGGATGGCCATTAGCTGATACTATAGGTCTCCTGGAATCCCTTCTTTATGGAGTTTTGGAAGTAAGTAAAATCGACCGGCTGTGCAAGTTTCGTCTGGGCGTAGATAATCGTACGTATCGTCATCAATTTGTTTATCTTTATTCATTTCTGAGAGGACGTCATTATTTTTTTTGTTGATTTCTTTGGTTGGATCACATGTTAATTCTTTATAAAATTTAGTGTTGGAGAGCTGACGATTCCCTTCTTCGATGTAGTCTGCCTTGTTCATCACAACAACGGCACTTCCTTTGTCCGCTTGTTTGATAACAATGTCATCACGGTCTTTTAAGTTTATCATGGCTTGGCTTTCTGACTTTGAAATATTTCGCACTTGTTTACCACTGATTGAAGATCTGACTTCAGCTTTGACTGATGTAATAAATGATTCCAAATTATCGTTTTTGCTTTTAGGTGGATTCCATGTACTTTTCAACAGAAACACTCAGTTCAAGATAATTTAGTTGTAAACCTGTCATCAATAGAACTAACTGACTCTGAAGAAAAACTATTGAGTAAAGGCCTTAATGTCTGTCCAGTTCCAGCAAACGTCAATAATTTACAACTTGAGACAGATGTAGAAGCGTTTGCCAGGCGTCTTCGTTTGAAAGAACATTTCAATAGACAACAGAAGAAAAATTTAAAAGAAGCCGAAGTGAATGAATCTGATTATGAGAGTGATGAAGGAGACATATGCATCCCAAAATTTAAAAAGAAAAGTACATGGAATCCACCTAAAAGCAAAAACGATAATTTGGAATCATTTATTACATCAGTCAAAGCTGAAGTCAGATCTTCAATCAGTGGTAAACAAGTGCGAAATATTTCAAAGTCAGAAAGCCAAGCCATGATAAACTTAAAAGACCGTGATGACATTGTTATCAAACAAGCGGACAAAGGAAGTGCCGTTGTTGTGATGAACAAGGCAGACTACATCGAAGAAGGAATCGTCAGCTCTCCAACACTAAATTTTATAAAGAATTAACATGTGATCCAACCAAAGAAATCAACAAAAAAATAATGACGTCCTCTCAGAAATGAATAAAGATAAACAAATTGATGACGATACGTACGATTATCTACGCCCAGACGAAACTTGCACAGCCGGTCGATTTTACTTACTTCCAAAACTCCATAAAGAAGGGATTCCAGGGAGACCTATAGTATCAGCTAATGGCCATCCCACCGAAAAAATTTCAGAATTTGTTGATTACCACCTTAGACCACATGTTAGACAACTGCCATCTCATATTCAAGATACAACTGACTATTTGAAAAAAATGAATTCCTTAAGTCCTTTACCTAATGACACAATTTTGGTTTCGATGGATGTGTGTTCTTTATACACAAATATTCCAAAAGATGAAGGAATAGCCGCGTATGAAAAAGTACGGAACACTCGAAAGGATAAACATCCACAAACTGACTGTCTAGTTCAATTGCTCAAGCTAGTGCTTGAAAATAACAACTTTATTTTCAACGACAAGCACTTTTTGCAGATTGACGGAACTAGTATGGGAACAAAATGGCACCTTCTTTCGCCAACATTTTATGGGGATCTTGAAGAACGCATCCTTTAGAGTGTGCCATACAAACCCTTGTCATGGCTCCGTTTTATTGATGATATTGACATGAAATGGAACGATACTGCAGAACATTTACAAGATTTCTTAGATCATTGTAATCAGTTCCATCATTCAATTAAATTTACATCTGAATTTTCAAGCGAAAAAATTGCTTTTCTCGACACCACCACATTTGTAAAAAACGGGGTCATTACAACTGATCTCCACACAATGAAAACTGATAAACACCAGTTCTTTTCTCCAAAACGTTGTCACCCGAAACACTGCTCCAGGAGCATACCTTACAGTCAAGCCATCAGACTAAAGCAAATTTGCTCCTCGGAATCCAAACTCAACTATCGTTTGGGACAACTAAAAAAACAACTAAAATCAAGAGGATACAAAAGCAAAAACATCACAGACGCTTTTGATAAAGCCCAAGAAAAAGATCGAGATATCCTCATGGAATACAAAGATAAGACGACCCGCGCAGATAGAATTCCGTTTGTTGTCACCTTCCATCCCGATTTGACAAATATTTCATCTACTATCCGCAAGCACTGGCGTCTTATCAAAAATGACTCTTCCTTAAAAGAAATTTTTCCATCACCTCCTGTTATTGCCTATCGCAGACCCAAAAATCTCAAAGACATACTTGTCACATCTAAAGTAAAGAAACAAGAGACTTCTAAAATTGGGTGTTACAAACAATGCGGAAGAACCAATTGTATGTGCTGTAAAGTCGCCAACACTGACCACTCTTTCAGCAGCACAGTAACAAAGCAGCGATACAACATCTATGTTACATCTAATTGCAAAACGGAAAATAGTATTTATATTCTTACTTGTGGAACTTGCAAGCTGCAGTATGTTGGTGAAACAGAAACGAAATTCAACATCAGACTTAACAATCACTGGTCTTTTATACAAAAGGAAGAAACTGTCCAATTACGAGACACCTCTTAAGAACAGGGCATACTTTTGAAAATATCACCTTTCAAATAATTGAGGTAAACCAAAATTGGGACTCCCAAAGGAGAAAACAGAGAGAAAGGTTCTGGATGCATCAGCTACGTACTCTTGAACCTGATGGACTTAATGAGAGAGATGAAAACAGTTCTACCCAAAACCAAAAGAATAAATCCTGAACTTCATTCTATTTAACTAAAACAACTATTTGTTTTGATTTAAGAATTGCTATGTACAATAAGCGGCAAAATATTTTATATATTCTAGACAATTTACAAACATATATTTTTATAGAACATTAATAAATTTTGTTAAACTTTTACTCAAATTTTGTTTAGTTCAAGCTACAAAAATATTTTTTGTCATGCATCCGATTTCACCTTGAGAGATGCACATGCCGGATGAAGCTAATTTGTTTAGCGAAATATTGCGTGAATAATATAAAATATAACAACTAATTTTATAACCTCATTAGTGTGTTAAAGTTACATTCTTAGGCACTTATATATATAATATATATATATATATGTAGGTTATATCCAGTGAATGTTCTGTTCAATCACTAGGATTTTCATGCGATTAAAGTCATCAAGTTTGTGACCTGATTGTCTGAAATGCTGAGAAACTGGGAGAAGTGGCTTCTTAGAGATATCACTCCTATGGCCATTGAGGCGTTTGTGGAAAGGCTGCTTTGACTCACCAACATATTGGAGGCCACAAACCGAACATTCCAGTATGTAAATAACGTTCATACTTTTGCAAGTAACATTGCAAAATATCTTATAGTTATTTTCGGTTGCCTTACTGTGAAATGTTGATGAATGCTGCATCTGTAGGCAGCATTTGCAGCGTTTTTCCTCACACGAACGACATTCTCCAGAAGAACTTCTATTATCAGTCACTTCAGCCCGCACTAGCAGGTTCCGCAGACTGTTGGGTTGCCTAAAGCTATCATGGAGGCTCAGGAAAAATCTTGGATAGTTTGGAATTCTTTTCGACTGTTTTCCAATGCTCACGAATGACACTAAAGCTGTTTTTGAGGGATGGGTGGTAAGTGAGGACACATGGAGTCCTTTTATTTTTCTTTTTATCTTTGTATTCTAAAAGTTTACTCCTAGGAATTGATTCCGCTTTCTGAAAACTTTTTTTGATATTTCTGTGTTTGTATCCCCTGCTCTTCAAGCGGGTTTCAAGTTGACGTAATTGTTTTTTGGTTGTTTCTGTGTTGGAACATATTCGCTTGACTCTTAGTGCCTTACTGTACGGGATGCTCTTAGTCAGATGAGGAGGATGGCAACTTTTAGGGACAGATATTGATGAGTGTCAGTAGGTTTAGAATATAGATCTGTGGATATGATGCCATCTGTGAGCGAGCTGGAAGTATCGAGGAAGGCGATTTTGGATTTAGATTTCTCATGAGTAAATTTGATACTTGGATGTATGTTGTTGGCATGAGTGATGAAAGTATCTAAATCCTCGTCACTTTTATTCCATTTCATATCCACATCATCTATAAATCTAAACCAGGAAAGCGGTTTTCGATGGAAGATTCAATAAGTTGTTTTTCTAATTTGCCCATGAATATGTTGGCATATGAAGGAGCCATTTGGTGCCCATAGCAGTTCCATTAACTTGCAAATAATGATCTCCATCAAAAGTGAAGTTGTTTTCTTTAGTACCAGCGTGAGCATTTTGACCAGGCATTCAGTAGGTGGATGTTTCACTGGTCTGGAATTCCAAACTTCTTTACATGCATCAATGCCATCTGCATGTGGAATATTTGTGTAGAGGAGGTGACATCCATAGAAACAAGTGTCGTGTCGGAGGGAAGTGGATTTAAGGCCTGCATTTTCTAAGATAATCGGTTGTATCTTTAATGTGAGATGGTAAGTCTTCAACATGTTGACGAAGATGGAAGTCAACGAATTCCGATATTTTTCCGTCGGATGACCGTTCGCTCACAGATGGCATCATATCCACAGATCTATATTCTAAACCTACTGACACTCATCAATATCTGTCCCTAAAAGTTGCCATCCTCCTCATCTGACTAAGAGCATCCCGTACAGTCAGGCACTAAGAGTCAAGCGAATATGTTCCAACACAGAAACAACCAAAAACAATTACGTCAACTTGAAACCCGCTTGAAGAGCAGGGATACAAACACAGAAATATCAAAAAGTTTTCAGAAAGCGGAATCAATTCCTAGGAGTAAACTTTTAGAATACAAAGATAAAAGAAAAATAAAAGGACTCCATGTGTCCTCACTTACCACCCATCCCTCAAAACAGCTTTAGTGTCATTCGTGAGCATTGGAAAACAGTCGAAAAGAATTCCAAACTATCCAAGATTTTTCCTGAGCCTCCCATGATAGCTTTTAGGCAACCCAACAGTCTGCGGAACCTGCTAGTGCGGGCTGAAGTGACTGATAATAGAAGTTCTTCTGGAGAATGTCGTTCGTGTGAGGAAAAACGCTGCAAATGCTGCCTACAGATGCAGCATTCATCAACATTTCACAGTAAGGCAACCGAAAATAACTATAAGATATTTTGCAATGTTACTTGCAAAAGTATGAACGTTATTTACATACTGGAATGTTCGGTTTGTGGCCTCCAATATGTTGGTGAGTCAAAGCAGCCTTTCCACAAACGCCTCAATGGCCATAGGAGTGATATCTCTAAGAAGCCACTTCTCCCAGTTTCTCAGCATTTCAGACAATCAGGTCACAAACTTGATGACTTTAATCGCATGAAAATCCTAGTGATTGAACAGAACATTCACTGGAGTGATGCCCAGCGACAGGTTAGGAAAGCTTTTGGATAAAGGAACTAAATGTACATCATCCAAACGGCATCAATAAGAAATACTAAGTTTTGTTTTCACTCATTTTGGAATGTAAATATACACAGTCACGTATATTAGAGTATCGAGTTTTGTTTATATTATGATGTTCGAGATTATGGATTAAAATCAATAGATTAAAACTTACCTGTATTATTGATCTATTTTAACCTACAATCAGTATTGTTAAACTCATTGATATATATATATATATAATAAAAGTTCCTTATGTGTATTCAGCTCTCGGTGGCCTAGTGTATATACACTAGGCCACCGAAAGCTGAATATTAAGTTCAGTCTAGGTGGCCGAGTGGTCTAGAGCACTGAACACAGTGCAGGCAGTGTTGTCTCGATATCCCAATAGCATGAGTTTGAATCCCGGCGAGGGAAGAACAAAAATTTGCTTTCGCAGATTTTACATTGTTGTGCTGATATTTAGAGTTATTATGAATATATATGAGAAATATACTTGTCCGTGCTGACCTTTCCAAACCTAACCATACTGTAGGTAATTCCCAGCCTTGTGGGGATCAGCGCTGCAAATGTTGCAACCAATTGCAGCATTCATCAACATTTCACAGTTAGACCACAGAAAAGACATACAAGATCTTCTGCAATGTCAACTGCAAAAGCTCAAACGTGATTTACGTTCTTGAGTGTCCTATATGTGGTCTCCAATATGTTGGTGAATCTATGCAGCCATTTCACAAACGCCTTAATGGCCACAGGAGTGACCTCACAAAAAAACCGTATATTCCTGTCAGCAAACACTTCAGGTTACCAGATCACAATCTGAAAGATTTTGATCACATGAAGATCCTTGTGATCGAACAGGATTGTATATGGCAAAATAGGCAAAGAGAGAATCAGGAGAAGTTTTGGATAAAACACTGGGTGTCCTCCATCCAGATGGAATCAATAGAAAGAAATAATTAAATTGACAGTCTAATGTTTATATTATGATATTCAGGATTTTGGATTAAAATCAATCGACAAAAACTCACCTGTATTATTACTGATCTATGTTTACACCTTATACATTATATATCAGTATTGTTAAAACTTTTAACACTGAGGAAGGCCATTTGTTCAGCCGAAATATTTGCAATTATTGTATAATTTATATCATCTGTTCAGTTTTTCCATCTTTGTGCGATGATATTCAACACTTTTTAGTGTTTTGTTTTCCATCTATTTATCGGTATTGTTACACAATCTTTTAGACTCATATATATATATATATATATATATATATATATATATATATATATATATATATATATATATATATATATATATATATATATATATAATTATTTGATAAGTACGTCTAAACAAGTGACAACTATGAATATAATATGTGTTTTCAGCCGTGTATCACCTTCACTAGTGATCCAACGGATGGATCAGTCGTAGAGTTGTCACTTATTTAGACATCTTGATTTTTTAGTTCAGTTCAGTCTAGGTGGCCGAGTGGTCTAGAGTGCTGAACACAGTGCAGGCGGTGTTGTCACGATATCCCAATTACATGAGTTCGAATCCCGGCGAGGGAAGAACAAAAATTTGCGTCTGCAAATTTGCAGATTTAACATTGTTGTGCTGATATTTAGAGTAACTATAATATATAGCAATACATATTTAGTCATGCTTTAATTTTTCTAAAACAAAATCAACGTGAGTACTGATTAAAACAATATTCAAAGATTTTACTACAGTGTTAAACAGACAACCTTCCAAAACAAGTTCATTCAAAGAATCAATGAGTTTACATGGATCGTATCTAAATTTACGGACTCTATGAACAACATCACCGTAAACATTTGGATGTGATATCACGTTTTTGATATAAATTCTGCAGGTAGAGCCAAACTTCCTAACGAAATCTTTGTATCTATGACAAAAATTGATTAAAGTTTTGATTAATTTGTTGTTACGAAAATCCTAATTTCAATAATTTACCAGTTGTACATATATACCGTTCATTGAAATCTAATACGCGACTACAGACACTGCATAGCAAAATAGTTGCGAAAAATACACACTAAGAAGGGGCAAAAGGAACATCCCCGTCCAAAAAGGGAAAATTAACAATCCAGAACGAAAAATCGTCTCTTTTGTCGTAAATTTTTGAATAGAGTTTCCCGTGTGAAACTGAAATATCCAAACCTAGAGAAGGACAATTATTGCTGTCTATATTAGATATATTCAAAGTCAGTTCCTTTGGGTAAATGTCCTCATTAAAGTTAGAAAATTCTTGATTATTTAAAACAAAACTAGCATCAAGGTAACGGTTAGTGTTTTCAAATTCATCCATTAAATGTAACTTAGATGGATCTTTACCGAGTCTGGCCATCAACCGTAATTCATAACAAAACCCGTGTTGTTTGTCTTTTGGTCGTTTTTCCTTTTTGGTCATGACGTTGTCAGTTTGTGATCGACTTATGGGTTTTCATATCCCTTTGGTATCTTACGCATCTCTTTTAGATCAGTTGTATGAAAGATAATGGAGATAATCATAAGAGAGCATATAACTTATAACACATATTGAGCTCGACAAATAATTCTTCATCAAACATTATGGTTCTTTCGTCGAGTAAATCCATTGCTCTACAAATACTGCATATAGTAGACACATTGACAGAATACTTAGATGAAGGATACCAGATATACTGCATTTATATAAGCGCCATGGCAGTTTTCGAAAAGATATATATATATGAGACTCGAAAGAAATGTAAACCACGGTAAAGTTAACCAATTACTTGACTGGATAATAAATTTCCAAATATATAGATATCAAAGAGTATCGGAAAATGGGGAATCATCAAAACAGAATGAGATTATACTTCAGGAATACATCAAGACTCAATTTTAGGCCCCTATTATTTGTTTTTTACATAAATGACATATTAGATTGTGTTAAAGCAGATGCTTACTTATTAACAGATGATGAAAATTATTCGAGATCATAGGAGACAAAATTACCATAATATATTGCAAAATTGGAACCAATCGGAATCCGAAGTTACATACTATTTTGTCCTTCTGTTAGATATCGAACTTCAAAAGTGTGGTAGGATTGCTATTTAGACAGCTTTTCAGCAGAGTTACAATGAAGTGGATTTAGGTAACTATGGGTCACCTTACGACCCTAAACACTGCGCGAAACTCATACCGTAGAGTAAGATATAAAAGGTCCTGACATGACAAAGTGTGTAAAAACCAATGACCAGATTAATGACAAAACAATAAACGAAAAAAACCTAAACAAATATGACAGACAGCAACAAATGACAACAACTGAATTACAGGTTCCTGACTTGGGACAGATACATGCACGTGCATAATCAATAATTAATATTTGTGATCGCCCCCCTCCTTTTCACCCTAACATGGGACAATTGTGTGAGAGCGCAATATAAGAACAAACTGTATAAATCAGTTAGAAATGACTTGACTCATGAGATTGACTTTACTGTTTCTTTCTTTGGAAGACCAAACTGGCTATAACACATATTTTTGCAACCTGGTCTTTAGCTAGCTCTCTTATCCTTTTTCCATTGCTGTTTGTATAACTTCTTTGTCGACAAATTCTTATGTCCGTAACCATATGATCTTCCACAATTTTCCTACATGGAACAACATTGAGACAGAATTACTTAATAAATCATATCATCATGTCTTATATGAACACTTTATGCAAAAATAGTCTTTACATCTCTGGCTTTCCAAAGTTCGTCATTTGTAAAGTTTTTTTGCATAATTTGAGTCCTCAAAGGTCTTATTTTCAGAGTCATTGGAACTATGTGAGGTTGATTTATCTCGTCTAGACATTTTATTTATGTTTTGGTAGATTCCCTGTAAATCCTATATGCTTTTAATTTTACTTTTTTCAATAGGGTTTCCCGACAGTGAAATTTTCATAACTATATGATAGAGTTTCCCTATTTTACTTTTACCTACTTAAACACATGTCAGTAGAAGTTTATGCACAATTACTGCAACTAAACTATAATTATTTTTAATCGCTCTCTTGAATATTTCAAATTGTCAAATAGTGCCACGGTTACATCACTGGAATTTTCAATTTACATAATCTGAAGTAGTGAGAAACAACAAGAACAATTACGTGGACGCTACTAAAGAAAAACCACAATGGTTTTGCAACTGTACAATAGGGGTATACTTTTGGTCAAATTGTTCGACTATATACAAGCTCGGTTTACTTTTATAAATTGTTATTTGGATGGAGAGTTGTCTCATTGGCACTCACACCACATCTTCCTATATCTTCATACGAATTACTGTGATATCATATTCAAGATAAAAACAAAATTGTCTTCATGAACAAAGCTAAGAGAATAGTATAAATAAAGACAATAGTAGTATACCGCTGTTCAAAAGTCATAAATCGATGAAGAGAAAACAAATCCGGGTTACAAACCCAGCCACATATGAGTATGTGCTTGTCCCACGTGAGGAATAACCGGTCTCGAACTAGCCGAAGGCTGAAGCTGTGTTTTCAATTTATCGTGCATTTAAATGTAGGGTTCGGTGTTGACTTGGCTTTTTGTTCGATCTGTATTTTGAATTATATGGAATATAGGACTAAGGAATATTAAGAAGACATCTTTAAACGACTCCTTATTGTGAGGGCGAGTGTAATGACGTCCTCTAAATAGATGTTTATTTTGTTTTGCCTCCCTTACACTCATCCCTTATTATATTTGAGGAAAAATCCGAGTGTAAAAACTTCACTAAATAAATTTAACAAGTTGCACTGTAAATTTTACCTATTTTGTTTTGTATCATTAGTAAGAGTATACTTACCCTGTCTCATCCTAATATTATTAGATTTAAGTATTTAAGAAATGCTATCTTGCGATATCTTATTTCGAAATTACATTATTTTTTTCTATCTGTTTTCCTTTTATATTCCATACAAAATGTAAAACATACCCCTCATTCTATAGTTACATAACAAGTTCTTTCATGTATATGTTTTCTTATAATTTTGGAATCATCATGATTATAGTATCTGCATTTGTCAAAATAAAAAAAAAACAAAGCTAATTTTTCGTTCAAAGACCAATTAAAGATGTTGGTTATACGTTAATGCTACTGTTACCAATTAACAGAAATTAAACACTACACATCTAAAGACGTTATTTAAAATTTAACCGTCAGATGAATTCAGTTATATAGACAGATTAGACATGTACAAGAGTCGACATTACACGAATACTTCATGGGAATATTTCATTCAGTTGCCGTTGAAAGCATTTAAGTTCTTATTTTCATGACAGTACTACGCTCAAACCCAAACAAGATGTTTAATAACTCGGGGCTAAAGTTTCTAAAAGGAATAGCAAAATTCATCTAAGGTCAACTTTGCCTGAAGGAGTTAGTTTCTTCATGGGCAATGGTAAAAAATATAAGATATAAATCATGTCAGTACATTATTTTTTTTCTATCTGTTTTTCCTACATAAAACATACCAACAATCTATAGTTTGATAACAAGTTCTTTCATATTTATGTTTTCTTATAATTTTGGAACCAGCTTTGTTACAGTATATGCATTTGGCAAAATATAAAACAAAGAAAATTTTTCGTTCAAAGACCATATCATAAAACATATATGAATTAAAACATGTCAGTACAGAAGCACTGATTTTACTGACCTGATGATCCCCTCATCAGTCATTTTAACCGTCAGGAGTCTCTCTTTAAACAATTATTGGCGTGGCAACAGTTGAGTCGGGAAGCAAATTCACAGAGTTCACAATACGCTAAGAGACAAAATGTTCTTGCCTCTGTTCTGGCATAATGCTTAACTACCTTATAGTTATGACATCTGGTGTACTAGTCGTCCAATTAAAAAATAATTTTCGGTATTACATTTACATTTATTTTGAACGTATTTATAGGTTTCACAAATACCTTTAAGCCACATATTTAGTCTCAAAGAATCAAAGTTGAACGAATTGTTTGCCATAGGATTCCACATACACTGGACCTAACATAATGATTCAATATCTTTAATTAAATAAGGTGATCAAATTGTTGATCCGTATTCTAAAATCGGACTCACAATAGATTAATACAAAATCGATACTTTCGCAGGCGTTTTAATTTGTAAAACATCTCCTACTAAGACCTGAAGGTTGATTAGTTCCTTTTTTTTAACCACATATGAACTATGATAATCATAATGCATGTAATTTGAAATTGTGACTCTATGTCACGATGATTGTCTTCCTCTATCAACAAAATGCCATTAAAACCCTATATATATATTGAGTCGAAACACTGGCGTATTTTAAGAACCACGATTTTTATTTTGTTCAAACGTAATAACCAGGAATTAGAATAACCAGATAGGCTTTCTAGCCAAATAAAATATTTAAAGCACGGAAAGCTAAATATAACTAACGAAATGTTTATCTATATATAAAGGCAACAGTAGTATACCGTTGTTCAAAATTCATAAATCGATTAAGAGAAAACAAATCTGGGTTACAAACTAAAACCGAGGGAAACACATCAACTATAAGAGGAAAACATAAATGTTGAGGAAGTATTTTTCTGATTATCCTAAGACCACCTGGAGGCATGTATTTTGATGCCATAACTTTTCGATTAATTTTCAAACGTCACTAAAGAAAGACTTAATTAATGTGTTTTGATACCATCTTAGGACAAATGTTAGTTTTAAGAAACCTTCTAAAACTCCTGCTCTGCTAATGAACGATATATTTCCGAGTAACACGAGAGACGTTTCACTAGCTTGATTGGTGGTTCATTACGTCCAGTGAAAGATATTTTATGCATGTTTAGGACGAAAACAAATTATAATTCTACACAATAGGAGAATCTGCAAGATATGAGTAGACCGGGATGAAGAATGGGAAATTTGGACTGTCATTGGAAAATAGGGGTTCGTTATATATATATATATGTTACAGTGAATTTGTAAAATCAGGAATTTTGTAAAATCCCTGGAATAACTAGTGTAAAATCACTATCAGTTTCAGTGATTTTGTAAAATCTTTGAAATTGTTAGGGATTTTATAACATCACTGAAAATATTTTGTAAATCCCTGATTACAAGTTTAACCTTGATATTAGAGATTTGTTTTTCTTAAGACTAACAATAGCGAGAAGAGGGCGTATGACGACCGACGGTAAACATCATTCCCACACCCTCCTGACTATCCAAATTTTACCGAAACCTAAACCCATTTGAGCAAGATCAACTTTATATTGATATTATATGCCGATAAACAGACCAATGATTTAAAGATATTTTTGTTAATAAACACTACTAGTTAAAACTAGTGTACAGCGATTATGAATAAAAGGCATATGAACTGATATTAAGACTACAATTTACTTATTTTTGTCTGGTAAGTTTGAGTGACATCTACCTGTTTTTTTACGATTTTTTTTAGATCTCCACATTGAAGAACTTCATACCTACATTACCTAAACAAATATTTACTTTTAATATGATTTGGATCTAAAGAGTGGAGAAAGTATAGAAACTTGTCTAAATTTTATCACTTTGTTATAGAATACACGTATCTGAGATATGACAAAAGTAAGCATATACAAATGTCCAAGGTAGCCTACATTTGCTTGGTTAGATACCTATTCATAGAAAGGCAAGTACAAAACAAGGTATTTTTTCCAAATATTATCTGTTGTCTATTTTATTATTTTTATTATTATTTTGTGGATAAAATGTCTTTTTATAGGCTGGAAATTAATAACACAACCCTTATTTGCTTTTTATATTGCACTTTTCATGTCAAAATAAGATGCTATTGTCCTGATATGCATGTAATATTTGCCACTGAATCAATAACATAAACCTAAACAAAGCTAAGGTAATCTCTTCCTTGGGTAGACAATTTTTATTTCCAAAAAAAAAAAAAAAAAAGTTTTGAAGGATAGAATGCAGTATCTATGTCAGTTTCCCTGTAAATAGAACATAAATAAAGGCAACAATAGTATACCGCTGTTCAAAAGTCATAAATCGATTGAGAGATAACAAATCCGGGTAACAAACTTAAACCGAGGGAAACACATCAACTATAAGAAGAAAACAACGGAACAACAAAAACATAAACCATTTAATTAAAGGCCATAATGGCTTGGTTAATTAAGAGACGACAAAGACTGCCTAATAAAACATAAAACTAGATCCTACATTTTGATCAATTTGTGGTTTCATATTCCGGATGATAAAGTGGAGTTTTATCTAAGCCTTTTTTTCTATTTGTATGATTCAAACTTCTATCAAGGAGTTATAAAAAGAAACTAACAAAATGAAGCTATACTTATTTATAAATTTGTGTGTATTCAGCATATTGATTTATAATTCCCTCTTGATATGTTTTAATTTGTTAATGGGGATATTTACGGCAGGAATAAAAGTTTTACCTTGGATGGTAAAACTGCACGGGAAATTCAAAACGGTAAGTTCTTTATAAAATGGCAAAATCAAAAGCTCAAACACATCAAACGAATTGAAAACATTGTCATATTCCTGACTTGATAAGGCATTTCCTTGTATGTAGAAAATGGTGGATAAGACCTGGCTTTAAAGCTAGCTAAACTTTTCACTTGTATGGCAGTCGATTAGAATTCTATTATATTGACAACAATGTGTGAGCAAAACAAACAGACATAATAGGTAAAATGTCAAAATTGGTATACAGCAGTCAACATTGTTATATAATCTTAATCACTTTAAAAGTAGATAACTGATGAAAAACAAAATGACATATAGACAAGGTACATAAGCAAAAATTAAAGACAAGACTTCAAAATTGACGATAGCACAATAACACAATGGCGAGATGTATAAGGACTGAGCCACGTCAAAAGTATATTACAAAAAATGGACTTAGTAGTAAAGGTTAAAATATACAAGGCCAAATAAAAAGAACACTATAACACGTTATCAAGATGATAAGTAACGTCAGTACCTAGAATCTATATTTCAAGACCATCATGTATTATTTGTGAAGTTGATACTAAATATTTATCAACAAGGTCTTCTTGTCTTTCACTGAAATTAAAAAAAAAAAAGAAACGTTCTTTGACATAACCTTGGCTCATAAATTTTTTGCTCCGACACTTGTGACGTTTTATAAAGTCTGAGTAGTAACTACAAGCTCTTGAATACCGAATGAGTTGGGAAATGTATATCCCATATGCAGGTGAAGTTGGTATATTGCTACTAAGGTGGTGGAAATTTATTATTTCAAAATTAAAATCGTCTTGTTTGTCATAGATTTTGGTACTAAGATGACCGCTTATGTCAAATTCGAGGTATAAGTCTAAAATGAGGCAGAGGAAGCCGTGTCTGTTGTTTCATTAATTTCTAGTTCTATATAATATATTAATGGAACCCAATCAGAAAAGTTTAGATTGCTAATGGAAAGAAAATCCTCAATAAAACTGAATATGAAATCAAATGATCTGGCTTCTTTGATCTTCTTGGTTTTGACAAGTGTCTGAACGGACTCCGACTCATATGAAAATAAGAAGAAGTCGGCAAGGAGAGGCGCACAGTTTGTTCCCATAGAAATGCCGACAATTTGTTAAAAATGTCTACCTCCAAATTCAACAAATATATTGTTAATAAGAAACACCTGCATACTGATCACTTGTTCCTCTGTATAGCATGTTTTACCATTTTGATCATTATTAACAAAATATGCCGTATCGTATCCCAAAGCACTAAATTTAGAGCGTATGCTACCATTTTTATATTGAAAAGCAAACCTTATCTCTCTTTTGTTTTCCAGATTTCTTTTCTCTTAATCGATTTATGACTTTTGAACAGCGGTATACCACTGTTGCCTTTATTGAAATACATTAATTACATTAATAAAACTGTAATTGTTGAATGTCACTAGTCCAACAAGTGAATTAAGATGTTAATATGTCGCAGATGTTTTGTTACATTTTAAAGACTCTTAATATCTAGAAAAACGTTTTCCAGTCATCGTTTAGATCATTATAAGTAAAGTGCATAATTTTTTATGTTCTATATAAATTCTCCAATTAATAAGTCTTAAATTGTATAACAACGGTCATAGATGTAGTTCCATATAAATAAATACAACAGTAGTATATCGCTGTTCAATAGTCATGAATCGATTTAACTGAAACAAATCCGAGTCACAAACCAAAACCGAGGAAAACACTTCAACTGTAAGAGGAAAACAACAGAACAACATAAACACTGAACTTTTTAAAAAAAAATATATATAATTCATCAGATTAAATAACAATTCTGTAATTTGCCAATTCGACAATGACGAACTGTCAGCATCTTCATCAACTGTATATTTGCTTTCAACGATGATCAGAAGTGAATGATCGGAATTCAAAATAGTAGCATAGATTGCCATGAAAGTAATTGAGATAACTTTTTCGGAATGTTCTGTTTTTACTGTTCTTCAACTTCTTGTATGATTTTGCCTTCCAACTATTTTGATTGGGTGCCACTGATGAGTCTTATATTGACAACATGTGCTTCTGGCGTAGCAAATTATTAGCCTGATATCTTTGATGTGCTTCTGGCGTAGCAAATTATCAGCCTGATCTCTTTGATGTGCTTCTGGCGTAGCAAATTATTAGCCTGATATCATTGATGTGCTTCTGGCGTAGCAAATTATCATCCTGATATCTTTGATGTGCTTCTGGCGTAGTAAATTATTAGCCTGATATCTTTGATGTGTTTCTGGCGTACCAAATTATAAATCCTGAAAACTTTGATGTGCTTCTGGCGTAGCAAATTATTAGCCTGATATCTTTGATGTGCTTCTGGCGTAGCAAATTATAAGCCTGATATCTTTGATGTGTTTCTGGCTTAGCAAATTATTACCCTGATATCTTTGATGTGCTTCTGGCGTAGAAAATTATCAGCCTGATATCTTTGATGTGCTTCTGGCGTAGCAAATTATTAGCCTGATATCTTTGATGTGCTTTTGGCGTAGCAAGTTATTAGCCTGATATCTTTGATGTGTTTCTGGCGTAGCAAATTATTAGCCTGAAAACTTTGATGTGCATCTTGCGTAGCAAATTATTAGCCTGATATTTTTGATGTGCTTCTGGCGTAGCAAATTATCAGCCTGATATCTTTGATGTGTTTCTGGCGTACTAAATTATTAGCCTGAAAACTCTGATGTGCTTCTTGCGTAGCAAATTATAAGCCTGATATTTTTGATGTGCTTCTGGCGTAGCAAATTATTAGCCAGATATCTTGGATGTGCTTCTGGCATGGCAAATTATAAGCCTGATATCTTTGATGTGTTTCTGGCGTAGCAAATTATTAACCTGATATCTTTGATGTGCTTCTGGCGTAGCAAATTATTAGCCAGATATCTTTGATGTGCTTCTGGCATGGCAAATTATAAGCCTGATATCTTTGATGTGTTTCCGGCGTAGCAAATTATTAACCTGATATCTTTGATGTGCTTCTTGCGTAGCAATTTATTAGCCTGATATCTTTGATGTGCTTTTGGCATAGCAAATTATTAGCCTGATATCTTTGATGTGCTTCTGGCGTAGCAACTTATTAGCCTGATATCTTTGATGTGCTTTTGGCGTAGCAAATTATTAGCCTGATATCTTTGATGAGTTTTTTATTTTACCTACATGCTGTATGAAAACACTTCCGGTCACAATTTTCATCTTTTTGAGGTATGCGTATGCTATTTATCAATTCTACAGATAATTAACTTTGTCATTGACATTCAAGGCATTATGTTGCCTGGGGAAGAAAATGGGGAGTTCCTAGAAATTAAATTGAATATGTTTGCAGACGACGCGCAACTATTTAATAAAAATTAAATTTCTGTTAGAAAATCGTTTTAAATATTAGACAAATATGCAAAGGCCTCGGGTTTTAAAATTAATTATGAAAAGACTAAGGGGATATATATTGGCACAAATAAATGCAAACGGCCTACTTTTAAAAAGATAAACTGGACAACAGATAACATAAAAACACTAGGTATTCACTATAGTTGTAACGAAGTAAGATCTTTGGATTGTCAATTGGCCAATGTTATACAAAACTAAATTTGAATATCAATTTAATAAACAAAACAGAAGTAAAGTAAATTCAGCATAAAAGAAATAATGATATGAATAAACACAAATGTAACTAAATAAACACACATTTATAACCACTCAGTTTCTCCAAGAAGGTATACCGTAAATTACACTGTGACATATTTTAGAACACATTGATAATCGTCTGAAGGTTGCAACTGGTATACATTTGTAATTGACCTCAATGATCTGCACCAAGTTAAGATAAGCTGTCTGTAATTAAGTGGCTGGTGGTGCTATAACAGAAACAAAATGTCTGACTGAAAACGAATAATTTCAACAGAGCAAAACTGACAAATACAAAAGAAATATAAAATTTATTACCAAAAAATGAAATAATATAGTATTGCCCTTGGGTAATCATCTCAGCTACTTTTGAAAACATTTTAGCTAATTTTTGAAAATATCTCTCCGTCGAATTCCCTGAATCCTGATCTGTTGTAAAGCGTAGTTTGTGCAAACTATGGATACTTGCGAAACAGTGGTTGACAGGAAATCCCACGTGACCTGTCCTATCAACTGTAGTCTAACTACAAATGTAATGAAATGTAAGTTGTAAGTAAATAGAACTTAGGGGATAAAAAAATGTCATTTGTAAGTCTGACCAGTGATTATAAAAAATGATATGAGCTGAGTAATTCCCTAAGTTGTAAGAATTTTTAAAAGGGATTATGGGAGCCTCTAAGTCGCATGTGAGAAAATATATATATACAATGTATCTACACTGTATCTACATACAAAATATGATGCACAATAACATAACGGTAAAGTTCGAATGTATCTAGAAAAAAAAACAGAAACTCGTCACATGGCTGAATGTTAGAAAAACTATAAAGATGTCATCTTTTAATTTTCACGTTTGCTGCAGGCTATAACTTGAAATAAACATTTCAAGGCAAAAACCGAATGATACGAATTCGGTAAATTATTGTAATTGATAAGTCCACGTGTATCAAGGAAAAAAAAGCAACTCCTCACACGGCTGAATATTCTAAGAAACAGGTTAATCCGAATCAGATAATTGTCACTATAGATTAGGCTTAAAGTTAAAATACATTGTTTCTTCTGCTAAACGATATTATATAAAGATATGTCCAAATGTATCGCGAAAAAACAGCAACTCTTTGAAATGGCTGAATACTTCATAAAGTTTATTCATATTAAAGTTTAATTATGGTTACAAGTTCACAGGTAAAGTACATTTGTTGTTATGAAAAGAACATACATTCAAGTTCGATTAAGTCCACATATCTATAAAGATTCAGATATTACTACACAATGTCAAAGACTTTTGTGCTTTCCGAATCGTGTCCTTGGAAATCTTGATATAACTGCAATAACTGTCCGATGTCCACCGACCAAGTGTTTGATAAGGTGGTCTTGAATATTAACAGATCCTGCCGAAGTTCTATCACCAATTCTGAAGGAATGACCATCGTATAAGCTAGAGATGTAACCATACTTATCTAGTACATGTTTTAAACTTCTGATGAAAAAGTCCCTGTCTAAAGCGCTACCATTCTCTTTGACGAACAATGGATATGAAAAACAAAAAGATTCTTCTCTAACCTTCCTGATTGCGAAATACTTTTTGATAGCAGAGAAGGAACAAACAGTATGATCAGATTTGTGAAGCTGTATACTGACACTTTTGTGAAAAGGATCTGTCTTAGAGATTTTAAGGTGTAGAATAGCATACGAATCAAGTACACTTAAGTTTACAGTAGAATCAAAATGTTTTGAAACTGTAAATTCGCCACACCTAAGTAATTCAAAAAAGGCTACTTTACAAGCCGTTTCTAGCATATAATCAGTAAAGGTAGAGAAAACACCTGCTCTAAGAGAATTGCAAGTTCTCCGAAGTACCTGAAAAGTAATAGGAAGGCGTGGTTTTTGATTATGCTCTCCTTATATACGTTTTACAACGCGCATTATCATATTGAGAATGAGTCTATGGAGTGTCGATTCATTTGTATTGTCAAACGGATGTAAGTAGTTAATCATATTTCAATCAATCAAACCAAGTTACATAAATACCTACAAAACGCGATACGTGAACATGATTCGTGATTGACATCATGCAAAATCACACAGACCGATGCTAGCGGTCGTCTAAACTTGGAGAAGTTTTCTCCATGTTAAAGTAATCACTTTGACTTTGAGATAAAGAACCGCAATAAAAGTATGTTGTGATATTGTTTCATGATTTGAAATATCATATCCTTTCTAACATTTACTCATTTGTTTGTAATCGATATCGGTTCCGTAATATAATTTTTTAGCATAAGACGTTGTTAAGTTTGAATGACTTGTTTGTCCTTGGTATGTTTCGCAAACAATAAAAAACACCATCTAACAAAATTGTGCCTGTACTCTGATGATTTTAATCTTATTTCTTCGGTGATTCTCGTTGCAGTTGTAAACATCCAACATTAGGCTAGTTTATATAATCATGATATTCGGATAACGTAGAAAGAAAAAAAAAAATACTTGTCTGAAATTGAAAACTGACTAAAAGCCCGTCTATTGCTATTCTCTCAATAACATAATAGTTTTAAATAAGATGCACATATACATTAAAATGGACAAATATCCTTTAGGGACACCTAACACTTACTTAAGCATTTGGAACCGAAACATAAGATATTATAGCCGAGGAGCCGATAACCGAAAAGCATTAACATATTAAGTAAAGGGAGGCGATAGTGATGATTTATAAGCCAAGTAACTTAGTACTACTAAGAGCCTTCTGTATGCATGGTATAGAACGTGATGTTGCAGAGTGACAATAACTAAGTTATTATCATGATTTCTAAAGTATCGTGCAAAGTTTACTAAATACAACCTGATGCAACATCGGTTTCATATCGTACATGGTATACAGGTATAATGGTTTACATTGATAAATTTTGACTTGGATGGAGAGTTGTCTCATTGGCACTCATACCACATCTTCTTATATCTATATACAGAATCTGAATTTCTACGAGAAACTTCTAAATCACGTGATCAAAGTAAAAAAGTAAATGATAAAACAAATTGATATAATTAATTAAAAACAAAATGCACAAAAAGTCATTAAAAAGAAATCAAAGCATATAAGCGAATTTCATGGAACTCTAAGAACTCGTATTAAACTAATTAATTGTTTGTTTATTCTGACTTTGACTCCATGTTCTATAAAAGTAGAAAATATACGTAGTTCTTATAATAAAATCTTGAAACTGTTAACATGTGAATATGTGTAGATATCAATTAGGAAGCAATAAATCATGTCCCGCAATTCAGATAGTGTATAGAGTGAAAATAAATGTGTATTAATTTTGGATTTATTTATGAATTAACTGAAAACTTTATAAGCTGTTCACTTGTATGGATGAGATATGAAGTCGATCATTAACCAGCGTATGCGAAATTCTCTAATATTATACAACAATTTTCAGAATAATGGGATTCATGTAGAAAATAAATATTAAATACAATTATATGACCTGTCTGGAAGATAATGTAAACAAAATTCAGAAGACACTTCCAATCTATTGGTATTACCAGTGCAATCATATCTTCAAACCATTATTCACTCCACAAGTATTATGAGTAGAAAAACAAATCTCAAGCATAAATAACAAATCAGTGAAAATTATGATGTACGTTTCATGTGCATACTATATACATAGTTCCTCGGCTATATGAGATTAGGCATCCATGCATTTCTAAATGGTAAATGATTAAATAATTGCAAAGCATCTGATATAACACATAAACTATTTGATCAGTTATCCTTTTATTTTCCTCAGTGCTCAGTTAGTACAATTCTACATGTACAGCTGTGGCTGTGAGTAAATGTAACAACAACATAGTAATCTATCACATCTGTACCAGTTTCAAAATAATCTAAAGTAGTAAAATAATAATCAAATTCCATGAAAAAAATGAGACATTGATTTTGACTCTGTACATCTGCATACCTCCTTGTAGAAATTACGGATACATATACGTGTATAAACATTTTAAGTGTGTCATTTTTGTCATAGGTATGGTCTTTTCTACATTATGTTGAAAAGAAATAACCAAAAAGATATGTTTTGAGAAGATTCTTGAAAAGCTGTTTACACAATGAGCAATTAACTTCCCAATCAAATTTAACTTTAAAATCCCGAAGTGCAGTTGCAGCTTTGACGCATACGAACTCTTTAATAGTCAGCGATCTATGAAGTCGGATATCCTTTTTTCCCTGACAAATTAATTTCTAGACCACTTCTAGTATGTAAAGTACAAGCTGCCTAGAAGATTTCATAATCTTTCATTAACAAAGCAGCTAAATTAACGTCCCTGCCTTCTATGCGCTGGTGAAATGACATCCAAGAAATCACAGACGATGACGGCACTCCGTTGTAGAGGTGTTAAGGATGGGAGTTATCCCCCAATCGCTTTCATTAGCAGAAACGCCGTACCATTTGTATAATGTAAACACATGATCATCTGATGTGTGCACTTGAGGAAACCTGTTTCTTCGCGTATTTTGTAGATTCCCAGAAACACCGCCGATAAAGGAGTATTAGAATTTCCCTGATAGTGTTGTTAGAATTCATAGATTCCTTAGTTCCATTACAACTTATGTTAAATTTCCTATATGTGGAAGTTCATTAGCCGAATGACTGGTCAAATTTGGCGAGCCTTCCTGGTCTTCATTCGACAATTAATCAGGTTCGGAAACTGGTTTGAGGTTAGTCAAATAAATTTGTTTTAACACTGTTTGGATTAATTTTGAAGTAATATTAATTCCAATATTTGTATTTTGAATTTTTTACTGGCCAAGACGATTAGTCACTTTCTTGTCTGTTGCTTGCAAACGAAAGAGTGTAAAAAAGACAATATTACTCTTATCTGTTAAAGTCATTTATTTCATTCTTTTTACAATTCATTATTTTGTATTGTAGTTATCAGTAGTGTGTAATGTATCCGATTTCATAGAGGTCATAGCCTTTTAGCATGTGTAAGTTTAAGTAGAATTTTATGAAGTATTTATAGGTTGGTGCATAGTTGATGCATATTTGGTGGCTATTTAGGTCAGATAAACAAGTTAAATTTAGGTCAAAGTCTTGGTGCATAGTTGGTGCAATCTTGGTGGCAATGTGTATATAAGGGCCCTCTGTTTCAGTTTTGGAAAGAATTGTAGGCGAGAAAGGAAAAATACAATATGAAAAGTTAAAGAGGATTTTGTCATTCTAGGCAGATTTTGGAGATTCGACAGATCTTTGGAGGACCTTTATAGATTCATAGAAAGTTGTGTTATATAACTATTCATTTGTATTTTGTTTTAATATTTTCTGTCCGCACAGTATTGTACGACACTGTTGAGTGGTTTTTGTCCGCATAGTATTGGACACTATGTTTGGTTTTTGTGTGCACAGTATTTGACACTGATGCTTAATTTTGTTATACGGATTGTAATGAAATCCGTTTGTAGTAACTTGTGAAAGTGATGTACCTAGATTGTCTGTGTACCTAACATTTTTCTATGTGAATCTTCGAATCATATATTTTCTGAACTGTATATTATGTAGATATTCGCCTAGAATGGAATTATAATAAACAATAGACTAGTCGATTTGCTAGTATATTTTCATTTAACAACACTGCACATCACTGGATTATCTGTTGTCAAATATTGTCCGTCTATTCAATATACCTTGATCTGTCTTTTATGATATTCGACCTCCATGGCACAAATGAAAATGGAGAATATCGACTTGATGACTTCCTTTTTCTCCGAGAAGCCATTGTGTACAGTAATCCGTAAAAAAATCAAATGTTAAATACTAAACTTAAGATATATGTATATAAAAAGTTTTATATTAAATCGAATATTTTTGGTTAGAGAATACTTATAACAAACTGAATGAAAACAAGAAGACTGAGTGTTATCTATCAAAATAATTTCCAATAGTAATTTTTTTTACGGCTAAGATCTGACCGCTAAGCTATAAATTCCTAGACGAGACACAGAAACAAAAACAAACACCCGAAAGTCGTTATAGATAATTAAGAGAAGACATCTCTACCGAGCAATAAAACGCAGCTGTCGAAACATTTATATACCAAATTATATGCTATATATACAAATAATTTAAAACAAAACGGAACTAAATATAATGTCATGAATAATCAAAATGAAACTAAACGATTACACGGTCTTCACACCATTAATTCTGCAAACTTCCCGGTAAGGTTGAACGTTGCACGTACTGTAGATATAAAATTTGGGTTGTTTCCCTTGGATATCTTTTAATCATGAACCGCACGGATATAACTATTTTCACACATTTTTGGTTGATTCAAAACTGATGAAAAGAACACTAGATTATATATAATTTTACTGCAATAATAACTTCAATGAGCGTGTGCTTTACTCAATGGCCATGTTTCGACTGATTTGAAGCTCACCTGTGTAATTTCATTAGTTGCCTAATCACGTGATACACATGAAAGGTCTGCTTGAGTATATAGTCTGGTGTTACTGAAAATAAGCCTTCAGTGGTTGTCGTTTGTTGATGTGGTTAATACGTGTTTCTCGTTTCTCGTTTTTTATATAGATTAGACTAGTCATTTTTAATACCCTTTATAGCTTGCTGTTCGGTGTGAGCCAAGGCTCCGTGTTGAAGGCCGTACTTTGACCTATAATGGTTTACTTTTACAAATTGTGACTTGAATGGAGAGTTGTCTTATTGGCACTCATACCACATCTTCTTATATCTACCTAACATTAAATATAGTCCTATGTGAAATAAATATATATAAATGAATCACTGAAGTTTGTTACAATGTTTATAACATTGACAATGACAAAATTTGGAAATCAATATTAGAAAAGGTACAAAATTGTGTACACGTCTGGAAGAGTAGAACATTGCCATACTTTGTGAAAGTTTTTATTGTTAAAAACTTAATTAATTGCAATACTCATAGAAGAAGACCTTAGAATAATACTGAACGAATAATAATGAGATGAAGAACAACGATCAAGAGTTGTTGTTGTTTTTTTTCTAAACTATATTGAAGTCCTTTCTGTAATCACAAAGTGATTAAAATTGTTATAGAGTTGTCTCTCTTTGCCTGTTGTTATTGTAATTTACAGCTACCAAGATTAAAATATTACAGACTTTCTGTATACTGTACTTCGATGTGTAGAGGTTCCATCCTCTGTTATTCATTTATAACCTTTTCCACTTATACAAAAACAATCATTCAAATTAAACATACATTTTATTACACCAACTTGTATTTACATTTTCATAACTAGAATATACATTTTTACTTTGTGGCACTACTTTGGCTACAAAGTATTCTATAATATTTTGTTGAAGCGCCAGGGTGACTACCGATTACCTTTACAAAATGGCTATCAGCTGACATATGTTGATATAGTGTCATAAAACCCCTGGTAGTTAAACACGGTTATACCACCACCTACTATGGGGAGTGACCGGGGAAAACACTCGTATTACCAATGCTCCAGTTATTAGTGTCCTACCTGTGGCAGGTGTAGGCCTTCCCCCTAAAAGATGAGGTGGAGGAGGTACCAGAGTTACCCATCTGTAGACCCCACCGTTACCACTAACCACATTTTCCAAACCTGCAAATTGTAGAACTTGTCAGGCCCAGAGCAAGGGCCGAGTGAAATAATCCCCCAATCACTACCAGTCTCCCTGGACCGCCACATGAGAGCCCAAGTCAGCTACCAAATTTCAAGTCAGCTACCAAATTTCTCAATGTAAACACTCATAAAAACCATGAATGCTAAAGTCCATTCATTTATGGACATATCAACACCCTACGATCTTTTTTCAATGCAAATGTTCCCCCTTTTTAATTTCAAATCGCCCTCGTCAACCTCCTCCATTTCTTTTTGCGTTCTCAAAAGAATATGTAGCTCAATAAACTTTCCCTCCCAAATGTTTTCCTTAATTTTAAAAGGCACGTGTTCCCCCACTGTGTCATGAATGCTAGCCTCTTGTGTCAGGATGAAATCAATTGAATTATTTGCCATTTCAAAATTTTGTGTGACGGGTCGTACCTAAAAGGGGGAATGTCCGTGCATCCTCCTCCGACTTATTACCTGATGATATTTCAGCATTTTCTTCTGGTCCTTGTGTCTCCACGTGTTGCACCTCCTGTATTTTCCTGTCCATTCGTTTGCGTCCAACTCCGTCCTTCTTTTGAGTGATGTCTACGTTCCGAACTCCCTGTCCTTCGTTCCTGCTGGTCGTCTTCCTCTTCTTTCCAATGGCCCTTGATGGCGATCCCCTGGCATTTCTTTTGTTTGGCATCTTTTAGTTTTTAAACAATTAAACTATATCCTGCAGCACCTGCTTCGTTGTCGACAACAAATTAACAAGTGCCAGATACGGGAATTCCAAAATTCAAATTCCATGCGAGAGCGCCATCTATGACGATGCCTTATATGGCAATGAGCTAAACAGTGCAACACCCACAAACATATTTGATTGAATTAAACCAGATTATTTAAAATATAAAGTTTTGATAATCTCTATTATTTCAGTGTGTGTTTATGAGTTAGTAGTAAGAAGTGTACCTGAAAAATACAAAAAAGATTTGAATAAGATAATATGGGATTTTTTGGGATGGTAAAGTAAATCAAGTAGATCAAAAGATTTGTTGTTTAGATGTTAAAAAGGGGGCATGGGGATGGTTAATTTTGATAGTTGGTTAGAAAGTAAATATATCAAATCGTTATATTCGATATTACACAAGTCGTTATCTAGTTGGTACGCAATAGGTAAATTTTGATTTAAAATATATGATAAGAAATTTGCCTATAAAGTTTTTCTGTGTAGATGTTCTGACCTTTCAGGTCTTGATATCAAAACCCTACCACGTTATTACAAAAACGCTTTACAATCGTGGACAAAATTGACAGGGATCACACAGGGTATGTTTAACGAAATAGATGTAAAGAAACAGCGATTATTTGGAAACTCAAATATTTTATTTCAGGGCATATCTTTTTTTATTCTTCTTTTTCAAAAAGTCAAATAAAAACTATTGGTGATATATGGGACGATAATACCAAAGATTTTAAATCATGCAATGAAATATACCAACAGCTAACAGATAAACGTAACTGTATTTCGGAATACTCACGAATTAAAAGTTCCATACCAAAAACACTCTAGCAGATTTTAAAACACAACGATGTTCAACGCACTTTAAAAAGCCACAAAATCAAAATTTCTGAAAACTTTGAATTTGAAAATCCAGATAATAAAATCATTAAAATTAAAGATTTGACATTAAAATATCTTCAGTTAACCATATACAGAACAAAGACTCCTAAGTGTCAAACAAAATGGGAAAATTTTAAAGCGAGGATATAAATTGGGCAAAAATTTGGCGCATTCTCAGTAAAATGGATATTAATAGAAAAGTTTAAGAATTTCAATGGAAAATACATAGGATAATATATACTGAAAACAGACTGCAAATGATGCATATGTCAAACGGAAAATGTCACTTGTCTGATGAAAATAATAATATTGAACTCTTGAGCATTTATTTTATCAATGTAACAATGTTAAACCATTGATAGAAACAGTTGTCAGACATTTACAACTTTGTAACTTAAAAAATAACGAGGTACTTGTTGAAAAAGATATTCTATTAGGAATCTGTACAGATAATTCTAATAATACAATTGTTAACGCAATAATACTTTATTTCAAATGGGCTATTTGAAAAATACGTAATAAATGCAAATTCGATAAAATTAAACTGAAAATGCAGTCTATACAGGCTCCAATCTTTTATGGTAATATTCTTTATAAAGCACTAAAATGTCAGTATTCACCTCAGAAGCTAACAAAACCTTTAAATAGACTTATTAAGAAGGGATATAGTTACGATACTGTTGTCAGGTCATTAAAGATTGCATATTTTGGCTTTAATATTGATTCACTTATAGGGTCTTTGCATCGGAACTAAACACATTTATTTAAAATTTGTTGAAATTGCACACGAAAATTGAATTAAAATTACTCTTGTTACGCTCGGGTATAAAGTATATATGCAGAGTCAAAGTTGAACTTTATATCGAAAAAATATAGGAAAATATATTTAGTTCTACTTCTTTTAACTAGAGGTATGTTCGATTCTATATGTATTAATCTTAACTTATTGTATCTTAGGGTTAACTTGGTGAAAATATCTAGTTATTTTTACAATAAGAAAAACTAATATTTTTATTGTAATCGATAAATGAATTTATTTCTGTGCATAATATGTATAATAGTAAATTACCACATATATTATGCTTCAAATTTACTTACAACATGTGCTTTATCCTTTTATTATCCATACATGGGTATATTACAGTTTAATATCTATTTGTTGTAAATCACATCAATTACTTTCAATTCAGTTTATAACTCTTATTTGTATCAATCACATTTATAGTGTTCAATGTTAAATCAACACATGGTAGGCAGTGAACCTGATATATGTTAATGATTATGTATTACAATGATGCTTATCAGGTAAAAACATTTGTGCTGGTTATTTGAAGGTGGCACGGTAGTATTTACATTCCGGAATTTAGGTTGCTCTTTGGTGTACCCTAATTAAGTCAATGTATCTGAACAGTGTGATTGGACAAAAAATAAAGTATATACTGAACATACTTTCCCAAACTGAGGGATGAATCGGGTGTAGAAAATTATAAAATAATTTTACATACAGGTGAAAATGAACTTTTGAGAATTTTTTTAAATTTTGTATTCACTGCATGATAAAAGACCTAAAAGCACTAGTGGCCTTAGGTTTATAAAGATAGCAAAAAAGTAAACGGTCATCATACATATTCAAATTATTTTTTGAATATTGTAATGAAAGTATTTCAGTTAACTGTGTATGCAGAATTTCGGGCAGTGCTAGAAAGTGGTGAAAATTCTAAAAGGCTATCATTATCCCTATGGGCCAGGAAATACTACCGTGCCACCTTAATATATGTATGTAAAACTAAGGGAGTTTGAATCATTTGACTTTTCCCTGGTAAAATGAGCCTGTTGGAAATACAGGGATCCCTAAGTATGCGTCCTGGGCTAGTTAGGTATTTATATATAAGGAAATGCTTCAATTAAAATATTTGTTATCGTTAAAAAATAACAAATAAACTTTGTCATTATATTACTAATAAAACAAATGCAGTACCATGTATTGATATCATTCCTTTGATTAGTCATTAATGGTAAATGACATAACGAAAACGTCAATATTCCGAAAGTAAGCAACCAACAAACTTAGAAAATTGTGTTTAGATAAAGATAAAAAGCATAAGAATAAGAATATTTATTGAATCCAATCAAAGGGCCCGTTTCCGAGCATATACATACATATATAGTATTAATTATATCTATAAATATAAAGTCATATTTTGAACCTGATTTAAATATTGATATAATATACCCTGTTTTCCAATGTTGTGGATAAAAACCAGTGCAAAATATAATATTAAATAGTTTTACATAACATGGATTTAAAATTAACTCACTACATTTGAGGATTTCGTTTGAAATGCAATCTAATCCAGTAGATTTACCATTTTTTAATGCATGTATTGCCTCTGTCACTTCTTTCTCTGTAATTTTATAATCAAGCTCAGAAAAAGTCTTCCTTTGTTCTAATGTACTAAGCATATTCTTAAATTCTAGTATTTATGATTGATATTTTGAAGAGACCGTATTTAATTCTTTAAAATGTTTAAACCACTCATCAGCTGAAATTATACTATTACTTGACAATTTATTTTCATCTTCATATTTTAATTTGTTTAAAAATTCCCAATATTTTGAAGGATTTTTTTCGAATAAATTATCCAACTTTTGAATTATATCCAGCTTATATTGTTTATACTGTAACTTACATTTTTTACCATATAATTTACGAAATTTAAAGAAATTTCCTCGTATAATTGGATCCTTTGGATATCTTGCTAGCATTTGACTTTTATGATCTAATTCTTTACGCGTACTACTTAACCCCTTATCAAACCACGGCTTAGACTTAATGCCGTTACGTCTGGATTTTGTTTTCCTTTTTAATGATTTATTTGCTGCCATTTTCAAAATATAATGTAACGAATGTAATACAGCTTCCACTTCACTTTGAGACTGAGTTTGAATATTTTTAAAATCTTGAATTTTGACTTTTATCTCTTCAGACTTAAGAACATATAAAAATAATTCTGGAGATATAGTTTCCCATTTGAATTTCATAGGGAAATCATCCAAAATCTCTTTTAAACAATTAACTTGAACTGAAGCCAATAGTCTTACAGAAACTTTTGCATGATCTGACAATCTAAGTATTGGATCATCAACATGAAAATACAAATCCTCAGATACCAAACAGTAGTCAATTACACATATTGGTAAGATGTAAATTTACCTTGGTAACCCCAAATGTTCTACCATTCAATATACGAATTCGACTTGAAATACACATATCCAATATTTCTTTACCTCTGGAACAGGACTTATTATCGTTACTCACTCGTTACTGCTTTATTTTATCCGATTCATACTCCTTAGGTACAGGAACATAATCATTATAATCGTCATCATTATTACTTATAAAATCTTCAAGAGTGTCTGTCCTTGCATTAAAATCCCCTAAAATCATAACTTGACCTTTATCTTGATAAGTTGCTATTTCATCAGAAAGACTAGCCAAAATATCAAAGTCTTTATCTTTTAAAAAAGAAGAATTAATGGGGGAAAGTAAGCAAAACAAAAAATATATTGTCTTCAAAACCAAAAAAATATGATTTTCAACTCAACAGGACCTAACAATGATTAAAATGCAAATCGGATTGGAAATACTTCTGTTATATATTGCTGCATTAACAATTTGTGCTTTTACAATTATCTTTAATCCATTCTCGATTTTCATTGTTTCTTTAATGCTTAAGGAAGTGAGAAAGAAAAATATTTAAGCATAGTGAGTTGTTGAATCTTATTGGAACAGTAACCAATATTTCACATATTATGACTGCTGGTTTAGATTTTTTGGAAACAGCATATCCTTTTTTGTATTGATTATCCACATCTTTATTTTATGCATCGAACGTGTCCTTACTTAGTATGAGAAATTTTCAAGACAGATACTTACAGAAGAAATATAACAACTATTTTATCAATTTGGAGTTCTGGAGGAGTGATTATCGTCTTTGAATTAATAGTTTGGACGTCATATCGGGATTTAACAGAATGTTCAGCCGATAACTTATTTTGGAGTAATATAAACAAAACTGTTCTTTTAGTCAGCATGACCTGGTTTATAGATCAGTTAGGAATTCTACTGTGCATGCTAATAATGTTTTTTTGTCTATAAATATAGAAAATATTCATTGAGATCAGGTATAAGACCTGCTAGAGGTAAAGACTGCAATATATGTATAACTTCCTTATTACTTGCTGGCATTGTTCTCGTTTTTGATTGGCCAATTACAATCATTATAGTACTCATTTGTGAGGGTGTGGACTCAAATGTGAAACTTTCCCGAAATATTCGCACTATCTCAATTTTGTTGTCCGGATTAAATTCGACCATAAACCCGGTGATATATGTATTTAGAACTAGAAGAATACGCAAACGAATTCGAAATTTATATTCAACCTGTAAACAGTGTATAACATGCACAAATGATAACGGGTTAAATGCTCAGAGTGAACTGACTTCAGCTGCATTGCAAACTTTCCGGGAATTGAGGATGAATTTAATTTGAAATCTGATAAACATAATGCAAAGAGGTAGAATATATGAATCATTGAGTACAACAAACCGAATATTGATTACACTTTCCGTTAAATAGTCCATTAAAGAGTTCAACTACCATTCATTCAACGTATTATTTACAATTTAATAGTTAGTTGAACTAATGGTAAAAGATTCCATACATACTGTTTGTACAGGGTGTCGTAAGTTTAAATTCAGAAGAATCTACATAAACGAAATATTAAAGAGACTCTGAAATGGTAAAATTTTGTAATTAGAGACAGGCGCACAGAAGAATATGAAAAGGCAAAACAAAGGACTTAGTAGTAGTTAGACAAACGTCGTGCTCTATTGATGAATCCTTTTATTCATTTATACATCCCGCTGATGTGTTATTTTGCTATGGTCATTTTTGTATTCTTGTCTTTTATTTTTGCTTATGTACTTTGTCTAAAGAGTGTCTATATGTCATTTTGATATTTTTTGTTGAAATAGTTATTTGTTTTATAGTGCACGTGATTGAGATTATAACACAATGTTGACTGCTGATCCCCAATTTTTAACATTTGTACCTATTACGTCAACATAATGGAATTCTATGCGACTTTCATAAGTTAGAGGTTAAGCTAGCTATAAAACCAAAGTTACTTCATTATTTTCTACATAAGGAAATATCAGTACCAAGTCAGGAATATAACAGTTGTTATCCATTCGTTTGATGTGTTTGATCTTTTGATTTTGCCATTTGATAAAGGACTTTCCGTTTTGAAAATGCCCTTGGAGTTCGTTTCTTTTTTGTTATTTTACTTTTTATTAGACTACAGCCCTTAAGGATGTACTTAGGTGAAATCAAAACTCGGACTTTTACCTTATATTTGCATTGGTATTATTTGGTTCTAAAATCGAATGAAAAGAAATCTAGAATCTGCTTAAATTTTGGTAAATGACCTTTTATGAGCTACTGAATTCTTATATGAAAAGGCAAATGGGTGTTATGGGGCAAAATATTTTACCCTGTATCGTAGGAAAAAACTAGGAGTCCGAACATCTGATAAAAATTCCTTAACCTGACCTAAGTACATCCTTAAGGAAAAAGACGTAATAACACATTTTTAAATTCGCAGATGCTGATTATTCAACGTTCTGTTATTTTGTATTAATACTTTTTTTAATTCAAAAGAAATATCGCATTACGTATTAAAGAATAATTTCTATCGGATTTGTGATCCGTTATATTGAATCTATAGTTGACCGATTGGTAAAAGAGCGTAAAATGTAAGGGGTCGCCTCAATAATAGTAATTATAGTATATGAATATTACTAGTAGTTTACTGACTTGAAAAAATGTTTGTCTGTTACTTACCACAATGATATTTTTCTTACTGTTATTCATTTCTTAATTAGAATTCATCTTTATTTTTTAACTTGTGAAAGAAGAAAATACGAAAGGATCTTAATATGTATTTCATGTTTTCATGAAAAATAAAAACTAACCATTATTTTAATATCTAATTTTTAATCAAAGTTTATTTTTTACGTCTAATGAAAAGGACGGCACACGTCTCTACATCGACTCTGTAATTGCACAGAGTTCTATAGTAACGTATGCGTTGAAATATATAATAATATACGCAGGTGCTGCTGGAATATTGCTAGACAGAAACGGGAAGTTGATTCCAAATTGTTTCCAATCCATTCAGGAAGAATCGCGACATTATCAAGTGTACAAAGAAGCGGATAATTCCCTTGTAACAAAAATACCGTTGTGACCATCTCCTTTGACCTTTAAAATCAATTGACTTCTAGCACTTCATGAAATGTGTACATTTAGTGTTGTAAAGATCGGTTGCGATACCATATATACAGTGACCACCCGTTACAATATATTCCCTCCAAAATTTTGTTGCGATGAGATATACAACAAAGTATAGGAAAATAAAAAGGGCATTAAAAAACTAGTTAACCTCTATAAAAATATGACATAGTCTTCTATAGACTCGCACATTTAAAGGTTCATAAGCATATACTTGCAGATTAAATACGATCCTGATTTGAATTGATTTCATAAATTTTTAACTTAAGGTTTAAACAATTCAGCATGTCGTATCTTATAAGCGCGAAATAGAGAAAACCGCAAGTGAACCTTTTTTTTTTTTTGTAATAGTCTAATGCGGTTAAATCGAATATGTACATGTAAATGTAATGTTATTTCAGAATGATTTTTTTTTATCTTTGAATCGATTCCAGCATTTCACCTGTAAACTGAAGTCATCGTTAGTTGTTGTCGGGAGTTATTTTAAAAGTCGATTATCAATCCTTTCAAATATGTAAATGTTATCGCGAGCAACATTAAAGATTCCAATAGTCGAAAGGGTACCGCTAACCTGTCCATGCCAATTACGGCATTCTTATGACATCCTTATAACATTTCTGCAACATGTTTTAGTGTCAGGAAGTTCCAAGTTAATATTTGATTTTGTCCATGTTTGGGTATCGGATTGTTGCATTCGGAAAGATGGATGTAGGTATAAAGAAATTGTCTTTTACACTCAAAATTATATTTAATTGCTTTCCAAGTATAAGGGTTTAAACAATGAAACACTGCATAAGGGTGTTCCTACTGGGAAACATATTGGTTATCCATTTCTTTACGTGATCAAATACTGTATTTATTACAATGGAAACAATATTTAGGTTATTTCTTTCTTCTAGGAACAACTATTGTTGTGTGACATGAGTCCTATTAATGGTAGTTTAAGTTATCTGTTCCATAGTTTCTACGTATTTTTTGTTATGTAGCTACATTTTTGTTTTGCCAGAACTCGGTAATCAACGCAGGACTTGGAAAGTTCTGAGAGCATATGAACATGCTACGGAATCTGATCAATTTTCATCTACCATTTTCAACATCAGAAAATGCCATTGACAAGTCGGGAATATGACAGTTGTTTTCCATTCGTTTGATGTGTTTGAGATTTTGATTTTGCCAATTGTTAAGGGACTTTCCGTTTTGAATTTTCCTTGGAGTTCGGTATTTTTGTTATTTTACTTTTTTCATATATGTTCTTACTGATTTAATTGCCTTCCTTCACGTTAAGCCTTATCAATAAAAAATCATCGCACGTAGACTTTCAAAGAAAGAGTACAGTATAGTTTTTTTTTACATCTTAATTATATCATATATATAAACATTGTTAGTTGACATTCTAGATTGATAATTAAAAGAGCGAACATCTGACATTTTTTTGTCTGTTTTTTTTTTTATTGGATTTGAAATCAATTTCATTTGTAAACGAGTCAAACACATGTACTGTGAAATTAACAAAACAACTAAAGTATAAGCAAGCAGAATCTAAGACGAATTTCAAGATCCTTTCAATTTACATGACCGAAATAAAAAAGAATTAAAACAAATCCATTTTCCCCATACTAATAAGATTTCAACCATGTTTTATTTCTTTTCTCAATCTGTATCAATACAACGAGAATAGGGAATTTTAGTTCCAAAATGGGAGAATAGTTTACCTTTTGACAAAATACTAATTACTTTTTCAAACATCTTTCTTTTTCGAATAAAAAAGTATTGATCTCAGCGTTAATAAGAATTTAAGTATCTAATATTTTGATAGAAAAGAATTCTTGTAATCGTGATCTGTCCAAAATACAACAGATTAGCCCCATAAAAGGAAAAAAATAATGTTATTTTTCAAATTCTTTGTTGGAATGATGATTTCCTTTTTTAAATTGAATACTTAGGTTGAAATGCATGTTTTGATTGATTCTGACATTTGCCTTCGGTATGCATGGCAACTTCTGTTTCAACACATAGGAGTTTTTATTTAAATTTCCCTCATTTAATTTCTGCTTTTTAATAATTATTATTCTAAATCTTGTTATGAATGATAAATGATTAAATCAGTTTTTATTAGCTTAAAACAGACATAACGTTTGTCCTTCAGATAAACCGATTAAATTGTTTTGTTTAGTACCAGTGAAAGTTACAATAAAGTATAACAAAATACTGTTCTCCAAGGTAAATTCCATAAATTCTGACAAAATCAAACGTTATCAACCAACGAAACAAATGGAAAATAACTGTAATATACATGTCTCGGTACAGGCGTTTTTCAAAATAAAATGGTGGGTTAATCCTGGTTCCATAGCTAAGTAAACCTCCCACTTGTACAAAATTGAAATCTATCCAAACATTCGTATTCTATTTATTTGTTTTGGTATTTCCATAGTTTATCTTATAGATTGCAACTCTAAGAATTTTCTAGTGTTGAATTTATGTATTCGAATCAAGCACAATGAGGCGATTGACATTTTTGCAAACATACTCTGAGTTTGAATTGTTTATTCGGTTCAATTTCAGTTAAACCAAATTCAAAATGAACATTTCTATAGTTTGCAAAATTTAAACAAAATGCTTATTTCTGGTTCTGGTTATAAAAAAAATCAATTATTTATAATCAAACTGAAATTAAGAGGTCATTCCGGCAATATATGCAGAAAATCGCAATTCTTTTAAAATCCCCCAATAGTTATAAATTTACTGTAACAGATTAACATTTAATTAAAACAATCCATCCTTTAAAACTACAATTAATGTACATTGTTCTACAAAGAAAAAGGGTATAATATAATATAGTAATTCATCAAAGATGCCAGAATTATATTTATATGTCTTAAATATTTATTAATTTACTTGAACCTCTTGGGTCGTGACAGGTGAAAAAATACATGTTAAAATTTATTAACTTTGCCACATGTAGTGTGTGTCGTCTACACATCAACAATTTGAAGGTCGAAAAAATGTTTGGTGTATTAAAATGTTGTTTTTTTTTTTTTTTTTATAATATCTCAATCAACTAAATAATGAAAAACAAACGTACGAATCAAGATAATAAGATACATTTTACTGATATTATCGAGGGTTTTTTTTTAAATTCGATGGAATGAAGATAGTTCATTAAATAAAGATAGTATGCTTGAATTTCTTATTGACAACATATTTGTTGAATTTGGAAGTAGACTTTTTCAACAAATTGTCTGCATTCCTATGGGAACGAACTGTGCGCCTCTCCTTGCCGACCTCTTCTTATGTTCATATGAGTCGGAGTTCCTTCAGACACTTGTCAAAAACAAGAAGATCAAAGAAGCCAGATCATTTAATTTCACATTCAGATAATGATGATGTTCTTTCCATAAACAATCCAACTTTTTCTGATTGGGTTCAATTAATATATTCTCCAGAACTAGAAATTGACGAAACAACAATCACGGTTTCCTCTGCCTCATTTTCAGATTTATACCTCGAATTTGACATAAGCGTTCATCCCAGTACCAGAATCTATGACTAACGAGACGATTTTAATTTTGAAGTAATCAATTTCCCCCACCTTAGTAGCAATATACCAACTTCACCTGCATATGGGATATACATTTCCCCAACTCATTTGGTATTCAAGAGCTTGCAGCTGCTACTCAGACTTTGTAAAACGTCACAAGTGTCTGAGCAGAAAGTTGATGAACCAGAGTTATGTCAAAGAACGTCTCGTCTTTTTTCTTAAAAAGTTCGTCGGAAGATACTAAGATCTAAGTCCTTGTTGATTAATCAACTTCACAAATAATACATTATGGTCTTGATGTATAGGTTTTAGGTACTGACGTTACTTATCATCTTAATTACGTGTTATAGTGTTATTTTATTTGTCTTTGTAAATTATTAACGTTTACTGCTTGGTCCATTTTTGGTAATATCCTTTAGGCGTGGCTTGGTACTTGTACATCCCCCATTGTGTTGGTGTGCTGTAGTCATTTTTTGTGTTCTTGTATTTCATTTTTGCGTATGTGCTTTGTCTATATGTTATTTTGTTTTTCTTTGTTGACATATTTGTTTGTTTGTTTGTTTGTAGTGATTGAGACTATAACACAATGTTGACCGCTGTCCTATTTTTGACATTTTTACCTATTATATAGATATAAGAAGATGTGGTATGAGTGCCAATGAGACAACTCTCCATCCAAGTCACAATTTATAAATGTAAACCATTATAGGTCAAAGTACGGTCTTCAACACGGAGCCTAGGCTCACACCGAACAGTAAGCTATAAAGGGCCCCAAAATTACTAGTGTAAAACCATTCAAACGGGAAAACCAACGGTCTAATCTATATAAAACGAGAAACGAGAAACACTTACGAACCACATCAACAAACGACAACTACTGAACATCAGATTCCTGACTTAGGACAGGTGCAAACAAATGCAGCGGGTTTAAACGTTTAAATGGTACCAAACCTTCACCCTTTTCTGAAACAATAGTGTAACATCACAACATAGAAAGACACACTATAAAATATCAACTGAAATAGCTTAACTCAATCAAAGGACATAGTAACACCATTGAACATACACTGAACAAATAAATTTGACCTATGATACAATGTAAATTCAAAATAAATAAACTAAGGAAGAATAATAAAAGTAACATGTTATATCGGTATGAAATGTTAAACAATTTAAGAAAAACAATATGCTCGAACAAAAATATCAGCCATTTGCAATAACTTTAAACACAGGTAAATAAAATAATTTTGTTGTTAGGTATACGAATACAGCTACAATAGAGAAAGGAAATATTTTAACAAAATAAATAATTTTGATGTTCAAAGTACGAAGTGGAAATTTATATTAGTACCAGACACTTATCAAAGCTGGTACATAGACCAGATATAACCCTGAATAACATTAAATAACAAAAAAGCATTACAATTAGTATCAACAGGTCAAATAAACAAGAAAGTACGATTTGAGAGTACTCGCAGTTACTGACACCTAGTTAAAAGCCAAAACAATTAATAATAAAAATCATGCATCAGAGACTAAAATCAACTAAAACACATCCCAGGGGTTTTAGTATTTTAACGTCATGGACAGTCAAAGAAGACATGACTAGTGCAATGCCAAAAATAAATGTATCGACAGACAGTAGGATAGTTAGGAGTTTAACCTCTTTATAAATCAAAATGAACGTGGGTGTGTCTTTAAACATCCCGTTTGAAAAGAATACAAATTTAGTTATGTTTTAATTATCTGTTTGTTTTGTTCACACATTATTGTCAATATAATGGAATAGTATACGACTGTCATACAAGTGAGAGGTTTAGCTGGCTTTAAAACCAGGTTTAATTTTCTACATATGGAAATGCCTGTACCAAGTCAGGAATATTACAGTTGTTTTCCATTCATTTCATGAGCTTAGCTTTTGATTTTGCCAGTTGTTGAGGGACTTTTCGTTTTGAGTTTTCCTTGGAGTTTGGTATTTTTGTTGTTGGACTTTTTAGACTTTATAGTTTGTCTTTGGTTTCAGCTTGGCTTGATTTAAATAATTTCCTTTAATTGATTAAAAGAATCATTGTATTTTACAGTTCTGTTAGGAAAGTGTTTCTTAAAATAGTTGAATTCGCGATATGTCATCTCAACCGATTGATTTTAATCTATATGTTTTGCGTAAGTCCTCTCCACCAATTGATTGGCAATTTTTATTTTGGAGATTTCTAAATTGGTTAATTTTCTAATTTTAGAGAAGATCAAGATGATGTGTGCGTTAATTTTGTACTCAAGAAAGTTGGTTGAATGAGTTAATGAAACACCAGTTTAACGATGTTCAAATCTAATAATCGCAATTTGCACGAAGCATAGAAGCTCCTCATATTTATACATTTATACATACCAAATACATTATTCTTTTTCCTCGGTTAATTTCAGACATGTATTGCAGTGATGCAGTAATTAAAAGAATTAATGCAAGCAAGTAAAAACGAGCGGAAGAAAACAAGTCAACTTGCAAAACTCATTAGTCGAAGAGAAACTGAAACTGCAATAAGCAAAAAACCAAAGACGATGAAAAGACAAACAAGTCCACAAAACACTGTAGAAAATTAAAGACTGAGCAACATGAACCCCACCGAAAACTTTGTGGTGTTATCCGGAAGAGTAACCAATACCGCTCCACTAATAGTGAACCCATCGTGTTCACTAGTTAGTCAACGAATTAACAACAGAAATTGCAATTTTGATTTAAACAGCTCTTAAAAAACTGAACAATAGATTATTAATTTTCAGAATTATTCACCACAGTAAATTCAGTACAGTTCAGAGTGTTGTCTTGTAGTCATTTAGTGTTCAGTAATTGCTATTTACCAGTACAAAACATGATGATTTGTCTGAAAAACAGTACTGGATTTACCTTACACCCAACACGACTTAACAATTTAAGGTTCAGCCTTTTCAAATAATGTAAAGATCAAAATGGCCGTTTAAGACTAAATTTCATTTACTAATGGCTTCCAAAATATATACAAATATTTATATATAAATACCAATTACTAAACAATCCGAGCATAGATTTAACAGATTCTAAATGACTACAAGACAACTCGACACTACATAAGTTGAATGCACCATCAATAATAGATTGGGTCATGATCTCAACTCATTTGTGACATGTTGTCGCGGTCTTAGATCTTAAGATATTATGATATTCTACTGATCTGTAATTTTACCGGCTGTGTCCCATTCCCGATTGTGACAATTTGGCTAAGTCTATATTCGCACGGCGGGTGGTGCATATATAGCAGAAGATTCTTATACTGTTCATGTACCTGGCCTGACTTTTTTTTTCTCTTTGTTTTATGAGTTCACGTAATTCCCTCAATTTTCGTTTTTGACCATCATTTACACTGTGCTAATCGATTTATGAAATTAGATCATCGGTAGACTACTGTTAAAAATTCATGTATCCGACTTTCGTAATGATGCAAATATAATAAATTAAAAATTGTGTTAATGTTTACAGCTATCTCAATATTTTACATTTAGTCCGACTTAAAAGTAGGTCTACTTTTACATAATGTTCTTCATGCAGAATGCTGAATTGGTGGTGTGACACCTTCAAAGTAATCGTCATTCAAATGCTACTAAGATTGCAACCATGTAATTGTTATAATTTTTTTTGCAAATTGATTTTATTAAAAGGAAGATTTCATACATGGATGGTAGGTTTATATAAGTGCAACTTGTCAATTATCTTTTACTCGAAAAAATACGTAATTTATAAGGTTTCATATTTCAGACAGCCCCAAAGAACAAAACAAATTTAAAATAATAGTTTGAACTTCCGTTTTAGCCGTCAATGAATTTATATCATGCAATCATGCAATGAAAGATACAGCTGAATAAATCCATAAAATATAATGTTTGTAGTTCGTGAAAAATTATCCTATACATTTACTATCTATAATCCTTTCATCTATTTACTTTTTGGCTTATTTTACATACAAAAAATGTTCTTTATTTCTTTTAATGTTTATTTCGACATTTTAAATCAATTTTGCAGCAAAAAAATCAACAAAATGTTTTCATACTGGCAGTTACAATACATTTCAAAATACTAAATGTGTGCCCCTAAATTCCCAATAAAAGCATAAAATTCCGCGTGTTTTACGATATTTAAACTTTCGACATTCTTAAGACAACCTAGTATTGATTACATATAATTTTGTTTTACCACTTAAAATCTTTCCTTGTTAAGATGACGGCGGGACACTGTATGGGCTGTCAGAATTGGCTGTTTTATAAGCAATGCGCAAAATTTTAGTAAATTGATGGTGTCAAAGACTCCATTTTTTATTTGTTTTCAGTGATTATCTTTGAATCACAAACAATGCAGCTTTCAGTCATTTGTGTTAATAAACTCGAATATCTAGAAATAGCTAATATTATTTTTTTTAATACGTCTACAATATATAAAAATGTGTTTTAAAAGTGACTGTAAATATATGATCTTAAAGATTTCTTTGTTTTCATACTTTATTGTAGTATATGTATTCAGAAGACAGACTATGTCATAACGCCGACTTCTTGAAATTAGAAATTACAATCCTTGATCTTTATTCTGAATTTGACGGAAACTGCACCGTCCGAATATTTAGTTTAAACAGTATTTTATTCAAATAAATTGAATTGGATTGGGCAACAGGCAAAGCCTATGTAAGCCATCTCCATAAAACAAGGTATAATATATTACATTCAACAAAACAACACATACACAAACATAATGACAACACAGAATTATTTTTTAAAACTACCTCTTAGCTGACTGGAAGGATGCTTCAAATAGTTAACTCAGATAAAAATTTTAAATATTCTAAGAATGCTTCAAACAGTTAACTCAATATTGATTAAGAGGCCTACATTAATAAAACTGTCTCCAGTTCAATATTATTTTATAATAACTCATTTTATCAAAACAACATGTTTGATATCATGTACTTATTTTTACTAATTTATCACAGCTGAAGAATAACGACAGTGAGTAAATATATATTAATACATTAAAGAATCATAAATAATATAAAAAAGAATTTAGAATGTTAATAAGAAATTTTAAAAAAATCAGAATAAAAAACAAAAAATATACAAAAGATGGTTTGAATGATATAGAAAATAGAGGTGCATTTAGCATTTATTGGTTTTTTAGCTTTTATCATATCAATTATTGTCATTCATTTTTTAATTTTTCTTTCAATTTTTGCAGCCGGTTGGGGTCTAATAACTTGAATGTAAAATATTTGACAGCCTTGGAAAGAGTACAAATGATAAAATAGTATATAAGTTGGTCTTATATAAGGTGGGTGCATTATTGATGATGATGAAATTGGATTATTAAAGGGGCATTAGCTACGATTTAAACAAAAACAGATATGATTTTGTTTGTTTGAAACATTTAAAAAAGCGGAATATTGAAATAATATTTTGCTAATAGATGTCAGTTTGCTTCAAATTTGTCAAAACAAGCTCTTCAAAAACAACGCAAATGTATTATTGGCTTGCAAGTCAATAATTCAACCTAAATGGAATCCATTTTCATAAAGTTATTAAAAAGAAAAGAATATTAACATTGAAAAGTGTAACAAGGGAGCCACCAGATAAAGCCATTTCGATGACTGATTTGTCCCACAAAAAATCGTTCATATACAGGTAAAACGGTGATTTACATTTTTTTTAAATGTGTAACACAAAATCAATCTTAGATTGCAGTTGGTATTTAAAAACCATTTAATTGATACATAACTACAGAAAAAACATGCAAAAAAAAGAAAAAATAGAATTCAGAGTAGTTTTCCTATCAAAATCCATAAAATAATATTTTATCCGTCTGTTTATCATACAAAAACAGAAAAAAAACTTCAACGTTCTTTTATTTCCCAATCAGATATATTGATGATTCGCTGTCACGTCAATAACACACATTCCAGTGAGTGCTTTCATCTCACATATCCTAGTGAACATGAGATTAAGGATACTACCGAAATCAGAAGGTCTGCTTCATATCTTAATATTTTCCTAGGTATTAACACTGATGGACGACTTGAAATGAGAATCTATGACAAACATGATGGTTGAGACTTTCGAGTTAACATTAAATTTCATGTATAGATACTAACATTTTCGCGTTTAAGTCGAAATTTAAGGGTTTGAAATGACAAAAGGTTTACTTTGAACAAAATGCAATGCTTATTTTATTATAACTTTTTCCATAATACGTTTCCGTATAAAGCTATCGTATTTTTCAATTTCAATTTATCAAAATTACATTTTTGTTTTATTTTTTTTATAACTGATTGAATAAAAATCCTACCTAGGCCTCCATAGAAACAGACCAAGGAATGCTCTGCACCATCATTTGCTGTTGTAAAAATTGCGTTTTACTTAATTATTACGAAAAAGGTTCTTGAAGACGACAGTTTTAAAATCTCTTCGACGAATTAAATTTTAACTGCTTTTTAGACAACTTCTATAATCAAACAAGCCTAGATACTCAATGTTCTGAACATCTATAACATTCAAATGCACGTACAGTTAAGTGTAAATCATACATTTGGAAAGGCGACATGCAAATGCACAATTATTACAATGGTCTCTGACCATTTCCTAACTAGTTTGCAAATTTGGTTTCTGATTTATTAAAAGCAATAACCAAATTCAAAGAAAAATATCGTGAAATAACACTTTCGATATGTTATTTTCAAGCACAAGGAATTTAGGTTTGTATGGCTTGTTCAAAACGATATATTTCTAAAAAATAACACAAAGAAGAGCATTAACATATGTATATTACATTTAAAGCGGCCGTCATTCCTTTTCCACATCCATAAAAAATTTGTTTTCAGTGATTATCTTTGAATCACAAACAACGAGGCTTTCAGTCATTTGTGTTAATAAACTCGAATATCTAGAAATAGCTAATATTATGTTTTTTTAATACGTCTACAATATATAAAAATGTGTTTTAAAAGTAACTGTAAATCTATGATCTTAAAGATTTCTTTGTTTTCATACTTTATTGTAGTATATGTATTCAGAAGACAGAATATGTCATAACGCCGACTTCTTGAAATTAGAAATTACAATCCTTGATCTTTATTCTGAATTTGACGGAAACTGCACCGTCCGAATATTTAGTTTAAACAGTATTTTATTCAAATAAATTGAATTGGATTGGGCAACAGGCAAAGCCTATGTAAGCCATCTCCATAAAACAAGGTATAATATATTACATTCAACAAAACAACACATACACAAACATAATGACAACACAGAATTATTTTTTAAAACTACCTCTTAGCTGACTGGAAGGATGCTTCAAATAGTTAACTCAGATAAAAATTTTAAATATTCTAAGAATGCTTCAAACAGTTAACTCAATATTGATTAAGAGGCCTACATTAATAAAACTGTCTCCAGTTCAATATTATTTTTATAATAACTCATTTTTATCAAAACAACATGTTTGATATCATGTACTTATTTTTACTAATTTATCACAGCTGAAGAATAACGACAGTGAGTAAATATATATTAATACATTAAAGAATCATAAATAATATAAAAAGAATTTAGAATGTTAATAAGAAATTTTAAAAAATCAGAATAAAAACAAAAATATACAAAAGATGGTTTGAATGATATAGAAAATAGAGGTGCATTTAGCATTTATTGGTTTTTAGCTTTTATCATATCAATTATTGTCATTCATTTTTAATTTTTCTTTCAATTTTGCAACCGGTTGGGGTCTAATAACTTGAATGTAAAATATTTGACAGCCTTGGAAAGAGTACAAATGATAAAATAGTATATAAGTTGGTCTTATATAAGGTGGGTGCATTATTGATGATGATGAAATTGGATTATTAAAGGGCATTAGCTACGATTTAAACAAAACAGATATGATTTTGTTTGTTTGAAACATTTAAAAAGCGGAATATTGAAATAATATTTTGCTAATAGATGTCAGTTTGCTTCAAATTTGTCAAAACAAGCTCTTCAAAAACAACGCAAATGTATTATTGGCTTGCAAGTCAATAATTCAACCTAAATGGAATCCATTTTCATAAAGTTATTAAAAAGAAAAGAATATTAACATTGAAAAGTGTAACAAGGGAGCCACCAGATAAAGCCATTTCGATGACTGATTTGTCCCACAAAAAATCGTTCATATACAGGTAAAACGGTGATTTACATTTTTTTTAAATGTGTAACACAAAATCAATCTTAGATTGCAGTTGGTATTTAAAAACCATTTAATTGATACATAACTACAGAAAAAACATGCAAAAAAAAGAAAAAATAGAATTCAGAGTACAGTTTTCCTATCAAAATCCATAAAATAATATTTTATCCGTCTGTTTATCATACAAAAACGGAAAAAAAACTTCAACGTTCTTTTATTTCCCAATCAGATATATTGATGATTCGCTGTCACGTCAATAACACACATTCCAGTGAGTGCTTTCATCTCACATATCCTAGTGAACATGAGATTAAGGATACTACCGAAATCAGAAGGTCTGCTTCATATCTTAATATTTTCCTAGGTATTAACACTGATGGACGACTTGAAATGAGAATCTATGACAAACATGATGGTTGAGACTTTCGAGTTAACATTAAATTTCATGTATAGATACTAACATTTTCGCGTTTAAGTCGAAATTTAAGGGTTTGAAATGACAAAAGGTTTACTTTGAACAAAATGCAATGCTTATTTTATTATAACTTTTCCATAATACGTTTCCGTATAAAGCTATCGTATTTTCAATTTCAATTTATCAAAATTACATTTTGTTTTATTTTTTTTATAACTGATTGAATAAAAATCCTACCTAGGCCTCCATAGAAACAGACCAAGGAATGCTCTGCACCATCATTTGCTGTTGTAAAAATTGCGTTTTACTTAATTATTACGAAAAAGGTTCTTGAAGACGACAGTTTTAAAATCTCTTCGACGAATTAAATTTTAACTGCTTTTTAGACAACTTCTATAATCAAACAAGCCTAGATACTCAATGTTCTGAACATCTATAACATTCAAATGCACGTACAGTTAAGTGTAAATCATACATTTGGAAAGGCGACATGCAAATGCACAATTATTACAATGGTCTCTGACCATTTCCTTACTAGTTTGCAAATTTGGTTTCTGATTTATTAAAAGCAATAACCAAATTCAAAGAAAAATATCGTGAAATAACACTTTCAATATGTTATTTTCAAGCACAAGGAATTTAGGTTTGTATGGCTTGTTCAAAACGATATATTTCTGAAAAATAACACAAAGAAGAGCATTAACATATGTATATTACATTTAAAGCGGCCGTCATTCCTTTTCCACATCCATAAAAAATTAACAAACAGAAAACAAAATTAAATAAATAATTCACCCGCTTACGCCCTACTTAAAATAATTGCATTAAAACAATTACATAATAATAGAAGTGCAGATAAAATAAACGGTAATACGATAGTTGTGTTCGGCCTTATAATGTTTTTCAAAAGACATTTGTAGCAACGTAAAAAGCATAAAAGTTGTCATGGTTGTATTCAGTGTTCTGGACATTTTACAAATTTTTTTTGAACCGTTTTGATATTGTATGGGATTAATTCTAAATTCCAGCCACCAATATTAAAGTCAAGATTGACATTATTTCATATACATATTTTACATGTTTTATGTACATTGAGTTTGCTTTCGGTAACTGCTAGCATTTCATGAACTTATTTTGTTCGTACTTTCTTTTTGTGGTATAATGTTATACCTTTTTTTAAATTGTGAAGTGTTTTCCTGTACTGATTTCATTGTATTTTCTTTAGTGCATCGTTTGTAATTTCAAATAATTGATCTTTGGTAGGAGATAGTTGTTACCATTTCGTGGGTAGTATTTTAAATGTTTTTGGGGGGAGAAACACGGCGCGCGGTTTAGAGCTCTATAGCTTGACTTCAGGTATAGAAGACTGTCTATCGTTAGAGACTCTACGTCAACCTCTATTTGTTTGATTTTGTTTTTTTTTTTTTGTTTTTGTTTTTGTTTTTTTTTTTTCGATAGGGATTGCTATTATGTCACAGTATACTGTTTTGTATATGCTTCAAACACTCAGTACTGCGGCAAACAGGTTAAAGTAAATGTATTTTACAAAGTAGATATAAATTGCAAAGATCGAATTGGGATATACAAATAAGTCAAATTATCAAATTCGTAGGTCGATACATTCAAAATTATCGTTCTCCAAAGACGATACTAACCTTTTTGTTGTTTTACCGATAATCTAGACGACCTAAATATACTGAAGTTCAAATACTACGAATGTTTGCAAAAAAAGATTCATAAATAAAAAATATGGTTTAATTGTCAGTCGATGATGAATTGTTTCCATTTCTTCGTTTTCGGCACAATCTGTAGTAAAAATAGATATATAGACAATTCAAACATAAAATATTATAAAATATTATGAGCCAATACGATCTTCAATAATAAGATAAGGAAATTTGTAAGAGTGCCAGTGAGACTTCTATTGTCCGTGAAATCATTCAAATAAAAATCAATGAAAATCTAGCAGAAAATACAAATGCGAATAAGCATCGACGTATATTTTGAGTAATTAAAATAATATATCAATGGAATCGAATGGTTTAAAAAAAAAGCTTGAGATACCTGACTTTTTGTCAGAGTACATTTATTAGATTTAAGCTGTCATATCTGAGGGGCGTTAGCCCTGAAGATATAAGAAGATTACATCTCATTTACATAGAAGTTAATAAATATTTTATCCTTTCTCTTTTACTAAAAAGAGGAATTGGTTTTAATAAAACAGGAAAATTGTCATTATCTCAAATTTTCCAGATGCAGTACCACTTTCAGAAGATGTTCTGTAGTTATGGATTTGGAATGAAATTTCAATTGCATCTTTTTTTCAGTCATCAAATTGATACCTTATCACTGCTTTTGTATAGAAATATGGATCGCTGCACTATTTTGTCTTTTTTTATTTAATTGCTAAGATCTGAACCTTTTTAGCTGATAAATGATAACACTTCTATGTAAATGTTGTTATTTAGTCCCAACAATGTCAAGAACTATAGGTTAGTACCCTGAGGTCGGTACTTTGTGTCTTCTGTCACTTGTAAGTTTTTTCTCTCTTTTCAGTGCCGATATAAAGATGGCAGCATGTTCCAACTGTGTTCCCTGTAACACAAGTTAAAGGTAGGAATTGATTTAAAGATTTCTACTTATATTTTAACCCTTACTACTTAATTTTATAGAAACAAAAACGTTATGAAAAAATGAAAACAACGCTTTATAAAATTCATGCGTCAAAAGCGCTTTTCTGGATTTACCTTCCTCGGGAACGTTCGATGCCGATTATAAGAAAGCCACGGATGTATAAGAACCAGTTGGAGAGCTATTTGTCCACAAAGGACCTACAATATGAGCCTATTCCATCTAAGCTCAACTTTGACTAAGGGAGCTAAAACCTTTGTTTCTTTATAATTTGTAAGTTCATAGATGGAGAATTTAAAAAAAGGTTGTTTATTAATCATGCCAGTACCAAAGTACTGACTACTGAGCTAATGAAACTTTCGGGGACTAAAAGTCCACCAGCAATGGTATCAACCTAGTGCTGTACAAATGATACAACACTTTATAACTTCCATGCGTCCAAAGCGGTTTTCTGGATTTTCCTTCATCAGGATGGAATATATGAAAGCCAAGGAAAAGTGTAGAAAAACTTGCATCAATATAATGATGTCCAATATAGGTTTGTGAAAAAAATTAAACGGAAAAATTAAAATGTTTTTGAGGTAAAAATCAACGATTTGGTGTAATTTCTTCACGATATTACATTTAGAACTTTTAGAAAACAGTTTTTAATGTCTTCAAATCATAAAAAGATGTCAATCGACCTTATTTTGATAGGAGTAAACAAATACTTTAAAAAATGACTTCTCTTAAACGTCTTTTTATTACCATGCAATTAATATGTGAACGATCACTTTTTTCAAATCAATTTCTATATATAAAATAAATTCTTATATAAATATAAGTAGACATTGACCAATTAGTGATTGAATATCTTGCCTTAAGACAATGTAAGAGTTACTCCATATCATTCGGATAACGAATAGAATGCTTTTAATCGTATTGTCCGAATTTTAATCTTGGGGTATATCTTTGTGGATTTCGTTTGTATATTTTTTTCCTCATGCTCTTGTCTGTTTTCAGTCTACGAACGTTTTTTTTAAATTTCTCCCTAGATATCTGCTGTTTTATTATGAGATTAACAACATACAGACAAGTGTTTTGCCTTTCTTTTGGTTTTGTTAAAGGTTCATATAGGGATTTTGTTTCACGAATTTTTATCTGAAAACAGATCATAATAATAATCATAAAACTTGGTCCCTGAGGGTATCACCAGCCCAGTATTCAACACTTTTATGCTGACATGAAATTTCATTGATATGTTCATTTTCAGAAATGAAGGTTTACGAAGGGTTGAATTGGACCTTAGATTTTAACATTTGTTTAATCTGTCCCAAATACCACAATATATACATAGAATTAGTTGTATAAAATTATTAATACAAACCAAAATCTTTTTGGAACATCAAGTTATGAATCACAAAGTTACAACCCCTTAATTATGTGTAATTTGTGTTGCAACGTAGATTTTGTCCAATTTTTCATTAATTAGGTCTTTCCACTTTTCCGAGGAAAGAAATATTGGTTTTGTTCTGATTATTATTTTTTTTTTTCTTTTTCGCCAAACCCTTTTCTTGCGGTATAAAGTTGTTTTGCAAGATGTCGCTTAGACATTTTGGATATTATATCGAACAGTTATTGCGCTTTTGAAACTTACCCTTTTTAGCCGAAGACTTTTTATTGTAAGAGTTATCTCCCCAAACACTGTTTTACTTGTTATTGTATCTCCTCCGTAACCAAAAAAAAAAAAGAAAACGACAATTTTTTTTTCCTTATTGTAGAGTTCTTTTATTCGAGGTCCTTCGGTCCTAACTTAGAAAATGAAGTCAAGGTCAAAGATCAAAGTCATGTTCTAAATTTTGACATTCACTTCATATCGCTTCTACTCAGAAAGAGTTATAGATATCGACAAAAAAAATTCACCAAAATGTTAGTCGCGACATGATATAACTGGAAAGTATTTGTCAAAATGGTACGCGTTATTTCCTTAGGCTTCAATGCCACTGAAATGGTAAAATGAACAAATTAACTAATTATAGCTTCAAACTTTGCAGCTATCATGATGTATACATGCATCTTATCTTAATTAATCAATCAAGGTCCATCACCACCGACCCCCCCCCCCTTTTTTTCCCTTTTTCGAACTGATTTTTTTTTTCGGAGGAATCCCATTTCTATGATATGAAAATCGCCTTCAGTCCCGTAAATTTTAATGTGAAAATGCAATCCTTCTTATGTACAAACTTCTGAAATAAAATCCATCCCTGCAAAAATCTGCTCCAATTCAAGTATTTTCTGAAATTAATCGATAAACGTTTTGTTAAAGTACTATAACAACAGCATTATTTTGTGTGCATGCAATGAATGAAGACTCGTGATCAGCGATTAGAAATCAGTTTACCTGTAAAATGAATGAAGAAAATATATTACCGTTAGCACTATAAATACACGTGCCGTCCGCTTGACGACCTGACCTGGATTGAGAAATTACGTAGAAATCGCTCGTAAATATTAGTGAATCCTACAATCAAATTTCTAAACATGCATTGAAATACAAATCTGTGCTCCCGTAAATATATGTACGAAAAAAGCATGCACGATCAGACACCAATTACCTGTAAAAAATAAAATCAATAGTTATCGTGTTACTCTTATCAATCAATACACATGTGGTCTGTTCAAAGGTCTCCCCTAAAAAGTTCAGACCTATATATTCGAGCATCACGTGACTTCACAAACACCACCGCGCGCGCGGACCTAAATTTAAAATAAAAACATTCCTCATCCAAATATAGAAAGTAACAAAATGTAACTCAGTTTTCCTACAAATTCAAACAAAATGCATACACAACAAATAAATAAAACATGAAGTCTGAGGTAACATAGAAAATAGAGAAAATTTATAAACGGAGGTTGCTAGGATCAATTTTTATGAGGACATCCAAGGCGTCCGTTTGGCTGTGCGGGAAGTACAAATACACAGTCATGTTCGGTTAGAATATGGACGTTAAGTCCGATGCCTCGCACAGAAAAAGTGCCATGCATGCAATCAATCAATCAATCAAAAACCAACCAACCAAACAATCAATCAATCAAACAACCAACCAACCAATCAATCAATCAATCAATCATGCAGGTGTCCGGTCAATGTGTTTAATAGGAGATGAGGGATCTTCCTTTGTTTTTCGCTTGTTCCTAGAGGCTCGGTCCAATGTGTTTATTCGGTCAACAAACCAACCAACCAACCAACCAACTAATCAATCAAACATGTTTCGGAGGGGAAAGACCGTTTACAATTGTTTTTAAAACCATTGATTTATATTCTATTATAGTTTTTGGCCGCCATCCCCGATCCAGTAAATCGATATGTTCATAGATTTAATATAAACCTTAGCACATTGTTGTCGCAGAACATTTTGGACCCTAGGTTGCGTCCAAAGTTTTCCTGCAGTTTTTATGTGCAAAACGTGCACAAAATAATCTTTTTGGACAAAATCTCCTAAACGTGGTGAATTTGGACCCTATAATACACTTTTATGAAGATACTTGTTTTACTTAGCATTAAGGTTTTTTTAAATAGATCAACTTAAGAACTCTGGTATCTTTAATGAGCCTGTAGTTCAGTGGTTGTCGTTTGTTTATGTGTTACATATTTGTTTTTCGTTCATTTTTTGTACATAAATGAGGCCGTTAGTTTTCTCGTTTGAATTGTTTTACATTGTCATTTCGGGGCCTTTTATAGCTGACTATGCGGTATGGGCTTTGCTCATTGTTGAAGGCCGTACGGTGACCTATAGTTGTTAATTTCTGTGTCATTTTGGTCTCTTGTGGACAGTTGTCTCATTGGCAATCATACCACATCTTTTTTATATTTATTACCTATGAAAACGCTTTCACTCAAAAGGATTATTCTTTCTACGAATGCGTATGGTATATATGTATTAGTTTTTCAGATAATTAACTAATAAAACAGATGTTGTACCATATGTATATATCATTCATTCAATAAGTTCAGATTTCTTTGATATATCACTATTTCGCCAAAATGATATCTTGAGTAATTCTAATTGTCAGCATCGAATTTAAATTGTTATGTATATTTGTTTATAGTGATAATAGAATACATGAAGTCATTAGAACAGTAGGAATAAACGACTTAACTTTTTCATCAGCCTACAAATTGGTATCTACAGAAAACTAAGAAAATTGTATTTGGAAAAAGATACATAATACAACCTCCTACGCAGTTCGAGCCCCGATCCGCATATTGATGTAGAGAAGGAAAATAGTACCGGAACGGAATTGATCTACGTACGAAGTTTGACAATGTTTTTGAACTCAACAGTACATGGTAATGTATCAGTTTCAAATCGGATTGAAAACAAAACAGCGTCTCTTCCGTTGATTATTCTTGCAGTAAGTGTTTGTGCTTTTATAATCATCTTCAATTTGTTTTCAATTTTCATTATTATCTTATTATGTAAGGAAGTGCAAAAGAAAAAATATTTAAACATACTGAGTTTATCCGTAACACATATGATGGTAGGAATAACCATGATTCCTCTTGGTGACACTTATTGGAACAGCAACCAGCATTTCTCCTATTATGGGTGCTGGTTCAGATTTGTCGCATACAGCCTGTTCTTTACTCTGTCGATTCTCCATATCTTCGGGATATGTTTCCAACATGTTCTAGTTCTATATGAAAAGATGTCGAGAACACTTTCTTATAGAAAAAATGTGACCATCATTTTATCAATTTGGTGTGCCGGAATAGTAATTACTCTTATTGAATTCACAATTTGGTCGTCTTACCGTGATTTAACGGAATGTTCAATTGACAACTTATTTGTAGATAATATAGACAAAATGTTCTTTTTAATCAGCATAATCTGGTTTATAATTCAATTAGGGGTACTACTGTGCATGGTAATAATGTTTATTTTCGTCTATAAATATAAAAAATATTCGGTAAGAGCAGGTATTAGACGTGCCAGCGCTAAAGACTGCAATATCTGTCTGACTACCTTATTAATTGCCGGAATTGTTCTAGTTTTTGATTGGCCATTTACAATAATACTCATTTGTGAAGGTGTGGACTCAAATGTCAAACCTTGGAGTTCTCGAAATACTCGCACAATCTCAATGTTGTTTTCAGGATTAAATTCGACCATCAATCCGGTAATATATGTATTTAGAAATCAAAGAATACGAAATCGAATTAGTAATTTATGTACAACTTGTAAACAGTGTCTTACATGCACAACAGATAACAGTTTAAATGTTCAAAATGAACAGACTTCAGCTGCAATGCAAACTTTTCGTGGAATTCAAGATGAGATCAGTTTTGAAAGCTGCCATACATGATTCAAAGAAAAAATATTAAGAATATATATGTATGGGTCTGGATAGGGTTTACACAATAGCGAATGATGGGCAAAAAGAACCCCATCTGGAGCCGCATGATTTTGTCCGTTTGATATTCTTTTTATCTTGTATAAATTCCTCTTTACCTTTATTATAAGTATGTTTAGCTTGTTATTTACAATTCATAAACTAGTAGTTGTAAAAAAAAAAAAAAAAAAAGCATACACATTGTTTTAATAGGTGATAGAGGGTAGAGACTCATTGGACAATTGGTTTGACTTTTGCAAGTCATTGTATTTGGGTCTACTTCATAAGAATCCTCTAGATGTGGTTATTACATTTTTTTTTCAAATCGCTGTTACAGATTTATTTTATTAGCATGAATTTTAAACTCTGTTATTACTAATTCATATGTTCTATTACAAAGTAACTGATGCATAATAAATTAGAATTCTTTATAACGAATTGTGTAATCCGTTATTTCAAATTATAGAGAATTTATTATTACATCGTTATTCAATTCGTTATAAGAAATTTTATTATATCTATTCTAAAAATCCGTCTTGGCAATTTTATTATTATTCACTTATCTATAATTCTTATATTTAAAAGATATAACAGCTATACCTGTGAAAAGCGCTTCGGACGCACATTGTTTTTATCACTTCTATTACGAACCAAGAATATTTAATTTAAATTCTATTAACGAATCAGCTATAAGGTGTTTCTTTTTTAAATTACACTTACAATTGATTGTTCCTTAATGTTGTTCAGTTCGTTAGTATGTTGTTACTTTGACTATTCTGACATTTTGTGCTTAAAAATTCTATTGTATCGATGAATAAGTGTAGATCCATGTATAAATAAATTATGTTGTTTCAAAGTGTTCTTTACCAAACAAAATAACTGTTTCTGTCATTACAGGTTACTATGAGAAGCAGTCATTAATCTTTTAAAAAATGTAACATCAATTTAGTTGAGTACTTAAATCAATCTATGGTATGCGACTGTCATACAAGTGAGAGGTTTAGCGCTAGCTATAAAACCAGCTTTAATCCACCATTGTCTACATAAGGAAATGCCTGTACCAAGTCAGGAATATGACAGTTGATTTCCATTCGTTTGATGTGTTTGAACTTCGATTTTGCCATTTGATAAGGGACTTTCCGTTTTGAATTTTCTTTGAAGTTCGGTAATTTTGTTAGTTTACTGTTCATGTTCATTAATGATATGTTAATACGAAACAAACATGGAGAAAAAAACATGTTATTAGATTACAAATGCCACATTTGTTGTGCCACAATTATTCACAGTAACATTTTTAGCATTCATTTCATTCGTATTTCCCGGCATATATTTTCCGCGAAAGTGCAGTTGCGTAGCTAGACAAATGTTAAAGGTGAAGCCCAAATCGGCAGGGGGTCTGGGGGGCTTAAGGCCCCCAGTGGGTCCAGGGCAAAGCCCTGGTAGGTGCCAGGGGGCGAAGCCCCCGGAAGCTCCTGGATTTTAGGGTTTTAGACACACAAATATTAACTAAAAATATTGAATGTTAATGTGTAGTCAAAAGCATTTTTGTTTGATACAAGTCAGATAATTTTGTGAAAAATATATATTGTTCCTCAAAGAAACTGTAAAAACCAGGAGATTCCAGAGGGGTTAAAAAGTTATATTTACTAAGACCAGTATAATAAAAACCACACCATTATAAATTGTTTGGAGATGGAATGTAAACAATGTTTTCAGTTTAATATAGTGGGTACCCAGGTTAGGGCAGGATGGCGACTTCAAAGTAGTTTAACCCCGCCACATTCGGTATGTGCCTGTCCCAAGTCAGGAGCATGTAATTCAGTGTAATGGTTGTCGTTTGTTGCTGTACATCATATTTGTTTTTCTTTCATTATTTTGTACTTAATCAGGCCGTTAGTTTCTCGTTTGAATTGTTTTACATTTGGCATTTCGGGGCCCTTTTTAGCTGACTATGTGATATGGATTTTACTCATTGTCGAAGGCCGTACGGTCTTCTATCGTTGTTAATTTCTGTGTCATTTGGTCTCTTGTGAAGAGTTGTCTCATTGGCGTTTCATAACGTCATCTTATTTTTTAATATTGATTGGCAGCGGAATACAACTTACGAGGTCAACTAAGTGAAAATAAACGAAGGTGATTGCTCATCCTTGCCTTTGGCTGTATTAAGCAAACCTCGTTCAATACTGAGCAATATTTATGATACAACATTATACATGATTCTAAATTTCCTGCCATGTTTGTCAATTGTCTTGTTTTATTTCAAACTCAAACAAATACAAAAAGGGTAATTGTTCGAGGAACATTTCACTTTGTAGATACAGCCAGTCGAAACCTTATGTGTGGATATGAATTATTAAAAGAGTCAGAGTCAATCTCTCTCTGACACCAGTGACTTTAAACAAAAATTCGTAAGGGTATCGCCTCCTTTTACTGTTAGTCACAGGCTCAACGAAAATTCGGGAAAAAATTACTGAAAATTTTCCTCTAGATACTATCTTTTGATTGTAAAAAGCTTCTGTCCAAGTTTGGTAGAAATCCAGGATAAATTAAGAAAGTTATTAAATTTTCTAAAACTTTAACCACAGAGTGAATGTAATGATAACTGGCAGAAAAACTAAGTCCATCTATAAGTAAAATACGGAAAAACAGAAATAAGTATTTTACCAAATTTTCTTCTGGATACTATCTTATAATCATAAACATGCTTCTGTCCAAGTTTGGTAGAAATCCAGGATAGTTTAAGAAAGTTATTAAAATTTCAAAAACTTTAATCACAGAGTGAATATTTATGGACGCCGCCGACGACGCCAACGACGGAATGTAGGATCGCTTTATTGTCTCGCTTTTTCGACAAAAGTCGCAGGCTCGGCAAAAAGCAAGCCTCCTGTCCTCTTTGGTTGCAAAACAGTCAATTACTTTGTCAATGGGCGTCTCCTTATATGCGTGAAGGATACATAGCACCGAAAGTCGTTCGGTTGTCATCGTAGAACGCAGATATGTTTTAACCCGTTCAGCGGTGGCATTGGTCACTGGCATTGTCAATTCTGCGTTGCATTGTAACTAGCAGAACACCCCGCAGACACAATATTCGTCTGCTATAAAAAGAGGGGAAATCATTGAATGCGCAGGTGATGGGAACGAACGCGGGAGTCTTGAGAAGTGATATCGACTCGTTGACTACAACATTTGTCTTCCCCTTCAATCTCTCTCACACCTCCTTCTCTCTCATCCCTCTAGCTCCTTTTATTATTTTTATTATGTTTTTTTTTTTTGTTGACAAAACGATGTTGAAGCCTTGGCTTCCAAGCTTCCGCCTAGCTACGCCACTGAAGTGGGTCATACTTATTTTCACTTTTGCACACTTGCTTGTTATGCGGAATGATCTTTCATAGTTACAACATAATTACCTTATTCAGACGTTATTAATGCATCCTATTTAATCCATATTTAACCTTTTACAAAGTTAGAATTATCCCAAATCCTACTTGTCAACTAGAAAGCCACGTTGGTTTACTTTCACATTTGTGTACACATGTACTATTTTTAGCGTGTATTGAGTGACGTCGTCTAACAAACGTTTTCAGAAAGTAGAGGAGTTTCAAATTATAGCCGCTGGCGAACAGCTGATTTTTAGACAGTGACCCAGATTTATTTATTCAGGTATTTTGGCACACACTGCAATTCTATTCACATATATTGTAACTTATAAATAACTATTATTAATGATATTAGCTTTTAATAAAGCTGCTTTTATTTATTTAAACAAATCTTGTTTCTAATTTTACAAAGTTTGGACTTTCAAAACAGTTTAATACTGTGACTTTTATAATTGATATTTGCATAATATCTGCCAACCATTTACAATAACGGTTGGCGCTTCAACATTCCACCAAAATGGATAAATAAAACATTGGTTTACGAAGTCATAGATTATCGGTGTAATCTGTCTGGTTTCGGTTGTCAAATCTTGTCCAAAATGTGTTATGGACTGTGTCTTATAGCGTTCTTCCTTTTGAAAATGGTGTTGACATAATACTAGAGTTCTCACTCTGAAAATATTTGTAAAATGGGAGAAAATTGTATATCGTCATACAACTCCGGGGATCTTACGAGATGTATTCTTTGCATGTGTGCCTTCAGTGTCCCGCTTGATATTGTAGGATACGGATGTGGTCCTGTCATTCTCTTGGAGAACAGACAATTGATTGAATTATATCACAAATAAAATATTGTAATTATTAAAATATATCATAAATAAGAAATGTATATATATTGTTTTCGATATATATTGAAAAACATTTCGAGTGTGTACAAAAAATAGAAAAAGGACGAGAGGTTAACATTTTAACAAAATGACTGATGCCATGCTGGCGAGAGTGAAAGGTTCTGGTTAAAATTCTTGTCTTCAAAGGTACAAGTAATGGGTAACTGGTTAAAATCCAGACTGACAGATTAACCAAAGGGCAAACATGTCTTATTTACAGGGAAAAGTAAATCAAGGTAAAAATTATGATATTGAGTCCCCAAAAAGACGGCAAAGCTTGATGATGATGAATAATGGCTGCTTAACGACAAGAAAATGTTAATGTAATATGAATATATACCTGCTTTGTACTAGACTGACACGCTAAGACAGACTTTGACGTGCTAGTTCACAAGATAACAGTCCGCAGGAGACATATCACCTTACCCGGACACATTATTCTGACTCCGAGCCGACCAGTCTTTGCTCTAACTCCTTAATGCCGCGGGCTAAGCGGAAAACAGCAAAAACCAAATTTTAAAGTCTTTGATTTGACCCAGCAGGGGTTTGAACCCACGACCTCCCGCACTCGAGGCGAACACGCTACCACGAAACCACCGATGTGTTTAAGACGAAAAGAGTTAACAATCCTGATAAATCTATATACAGTACCAGTATTTAAATAATGCTACACAATTTTTTTTTTTTGTTTGAAAGAGAAAATAAATGTTGAAATAACTAATGACTTGGCAGATATGGCCAATACGTTTTTTCTTTGAGGGTATATCAGATGAAAAATTTCTACATTTAATGAAAAATACTTTAAGACCTTAGTATTGTTCTTTTTATAAGAACTAATGCGAATCAGTTGATTTGGACATGATTAGGGTCTCTAACAAAGTATCTGGATAAAACACTTCAACAGCACCAATGAACTGTAATAATAGTGGTAATGAACTTCGATAAAACTCATTCTGATTCAAACACACAATTCTCTGAGACTAACATTATCAAGATGCTTGATTTCTTGATTGACAAAATATTTTTTTTACGTTTTGGGGACGTGTTTTTGAACAAACAATCGGCATTCCCATGGGAACCAACTGTGTTCCTCTTCTTGACGACTTATTCCTTTATTCATATGAGGCTGACTTCATATAGGAATTCCTAGGAAGATTGGAAAGAAACTAACATTATCATTTAACTTCAAGTTCCGCTATATAGATGATGTCTTTTCACTAAATAATTCAAAGTTTGGAGACTATGTTTAACGCATCCATCCCATGGAACTTGAAATATTAGTAAAGGATACAACAGATACTGTTAGGTCTGCCTCATATCTTGACTTGAATCTAGACATTGACAATGAGGGTTGGTTGATAACCAAACTTTACCCTAAAAGATTTGTTCAGCTTCCCAATAGACATTTTCGAAAACTAATCTATACTGACGCTTACACCTATGCCTAGGACGACAGGTAACCTTTTTCAGAAGGGCCATCTCAGGGTGTACAATGACATCAGGCATTTAAATTATATTTGTTTTTCTAATTAACTTTTTAAATACTCTATAAAGCATTCAATGATTTGTTAGTTTATTGGCTCTGTTTATAGTTGAGAGTTGACGTATCTTCATATTGTACTTGGTAAAAATAAGATCAAGAACCACTGGGGGAGGGCTTGCGTAAATTAAACTGCCTAAAACCTTTTTGTGAGGTAGACGAATTTAGATTTAAAATGAACAAATTGACTTTTTATGTGCAAAAATAGGCAGATCGGTCATATTTTGATTTCATTAATTTACGGCTTTCAGTGTGATCAAATTGGAACGGTAACAGCTGATTAAGGCTAAAAAATGCTACTTTCTGTTAAGACTCACTAAATATTTACCTTGCGAAAACGAACGTGAAAATCTGTTTCAATGTTTTTCTTTAAAATAATAACATTTTCAACAATTTCATGGAATGAAAACACATGATCTGTAAAATTTCTCAAATTTCTGTAGAATACGCCATTTTAATAAAGTAGAAATTGTACAAATCTCTGTATTACGAGCATATTGGGAAAAAGTTAGAACTGGCAAATCGAAAATTTCATACCTTTTTCTTTTCTTTGTTAAAAATAAATCGTTCAGTGTACAGTTTGGTGGTAAAATAAATTAATGGACACGTGTCTATAAATATATCAACCTGTTTCCAGATATACTGAATATAATAATATTTTAAAGGCATTGGGATCAGGAACTTCCAACAAAGTCAAATTATGACTTATTAAGAGATCCGGATGGGGGACTTTGTTTCTGTATTCTTTAATTTTTATGCGATTTTTCTGTATTCTTTATTTATTTTTGCCCATCGTTTTCTAGTCTGGAACCTTATACAGACCCTCAAATTGTGTTTTATCATATTTATAAAAAAAAAATTCAATGAGGAGTACATTTGTTCGACTTGAACTTTTAGTATAGAATGAGAACATCGAATTCCCTAACAAATTTAAATCTTATCACACACTATAGTAGAACTTTATATAGAAACAGGAACGTCTAAGCATTTTTAGCTTGACAAATAACGTGTAACAAAAATGTAACAAATAAATGAACGGAAAAAGCCAATTCCTGGCCTTCTTGTCGCATTAGCTTCAATTGTTGAGCGTTGTTCTGGTGTCCAAAGAAACCAGATTAAATATAGCATATATCAGGATTAGGGAGCTACCATTTGATTTTAATGGGAAAAGGGGGTGGGGGTCCTAGGATGAAAAATTTTGTCCTGCATTTTTTTAGGCCTTTTTTTTTTGCAAAGTTGCTTATCCTGCCTTTTTTTTTTTACTCAAAACTCCTGTCCTGCCTTTTTTTTCCAAATTTCATCTTAGCCCCACCCACCCCTAAAAATCAAATGGTAGCTCCCTAAATAACAAGAAATTGAGTATGTATATATACGGTGATAACTACGGTAACAGAAGAAATATTGCTGTTGCGGCTCTGCTGTCAGACGATAAATTTCTGTAGATGTGCTAGAAATAGCGCCCACAGCAAACGGTAATTTTAACAATTTCCCCCGAAAATACCTCCATTCATTGACTGTTGACTATGTAATAAGTGATCGAACTTTCTCTCTTAAAACGGGTATCGTGAACGGTTGCAAACATAGAAAACGAAAGTCGAATTCGTTGATGGAGACAATTTGATAAACCAGATGGAATATCACAAGTTCATCACTAAAAAATCCACAACTAATGAGAGCAAACAGTGTTTCTAGTTCTGATTCTGAATAAAAAAAATATATAAAACCAATAACAGAATTCATGTTTTTTTATCTCTGCTAAATCCTACATAGTTTTACGAGGTCATTCATTCAGTACATTTCGACATTTTGATACGGCCCCTCTGCTTTTTAGTCAGTGTAGGTGTCGGTGTCGTTATAAGTGTCAATGAAGACGAATTTTCGAAAATATCTACTTGTGAACTTTCCATTTCTATGTAGCCACATTCCAGCCACACCTGGAGTATATATCTTCCAGGTGATACGATATTCAAGAGCTTGCATTTCCTATCATGATTTTTTTATGAAGGATTTCTGCTTACAGTGAAGCTATTAAACCAGAGTTCCAAGTGATGAAGTTGAAATCATCCCTTCGAAGATTTTAAGGACGCCATCACGACTTGCTTGTTTGTCTTGGAAAATTAGTGTTTTTGCAATGGCATTGTCAGCTGCAGTTTGTTTTTGACTTATAAGTTTGAATATCCCTTAGTATATTTCACCTCTCTTTTAATCGTCTTGATGAGTTAGATCAGAAAAAAGACTAGCGAAAGGTATATTATACAAACGATTTACAATCTTTTATTGACGTAGGACTGAAGTCCTTAGGTCTGCTGGCCCAGTATAACAGAAATACAAACTTGAAAAGAAAGAAAAAAACAAGCCTGATCTCAAATCAGATTATCATTATCTCTGTTAAGCAAATATAGCTTTTACTACCAACTTTATGGTGGCGATAAAAGTAAAGAGGTAAAACAAATTCAAAATGTCAAGAATGATGACAGAGGTTATGGTTTGGTTCAGGCTTTTCCCAAAGTTATGAATATGGGTTAGACCAAGAAGTAGATATTCATTTATTGGTAGAGGTTTTGGCAGAGGCAGCTACTGGAAAGGAGTACATATTCAAAACAAAATAGTTCCTACACATAGGTGTAAATATCAAACTATGTGGAATATATTTTGGTAATTTAGGTATCAAATGAAAGGTGAAGGACTGGTGATCCTTGTAGAACACATTATGACTTATAACTTTGAATAATAGAAAAACTCACTTTCAGGCAGGTAGATTGAAACATTTTTGTGATGATTAGAAAGGTTTACTTCAGATACAAACATCGTATTGAATGCTCTGATAGGCAACCAATACAATTATGGTCCCAATATCGAAGAATAATTGATAAAAAAAAACAAAAAAAAATTATTGACACAGAAATTGCTAACTAATAAAAACAAATTTAGTGTACCTAAAGAGGTTAAGTTTGATGAGTAAATATGTTTTTCAAATTGCCACAGTACCAAAGCGAGGTACTCAGGAAAACAGAATGTTTAAATAACCGTGAATTCATCAGACGGTTAAATGTTTAATACTGTCTCTAGATGTCTTTTGTTTATTCTTAATTGTTTAGAAAGTGTCGCAATGACGTCTAATTATCAACGGAATTAGTCTTTGAACGAAAAATAATCTATGTTTTATATTTTGCCAACTGCAGATACTATAATCATGCTGATTCCAAAATTATAAGAAAACATATATATGAAAGAGCTTGTTATCAAACTATAGATTGAGGGGTATGTTATATATTTTGTATGGATTATAAAGGGAAAACAGATAGAAAAAATAGTGTTATACTGAAGTTAGTTATCGCAAGATAGCATTTCTTATATACCTAAATCATATTATATTAAGATGAGTCGGGGTAAGTATACTCGTATTATTGATACAAAACAAAAAAGGTAAATTTACAGTGCAACTTGTTAAATTTATTAAGTGATGGATTTTTCTTCAAATATAATAAGGGATGAATGTAAGCGAAGCAGTAACCAAATTAACATCAATCTAGAGGACGTCATTACTCTCGCCCTCATAATAAGCAGTCTTTTAAAGATGTTTTCTAAATCTTCCATAGTCCTGATTAATTGTTAACAAATTCAACATACAGAGCAAACGAAAAACCAAATCAACACTAAATTCTATATTCAAATGGACAATAAATTGACAACACAGTTTCAGCATTTGGCTCGACTGGTTATTCCTGTCATGGGACATGCACATACTCACATGTGGCTGGGTTATACTAGTCAATGAGCTCTATTCATGAATAAAACTTTGTTTCATCTTCAATAGGATATCACAGTCAATCGTATGAGCATATATATAGTCGAACAATTCGACGAAAAGTTTACCCCTATTGTACAGTTGCTACACCATTGTGGTTTTTCTTTAGGAGCGTCCATGCAATTGTTCTTGCTGTTTCTCACTTCCTCACATTATGTTAATTGAAAATTCCAGTTATGTTACCGTTTGTCAATTTGAAAATTCAAGAAAGCGATTGAAAATAATTATAGTTTAGCTGCAGAAAATGTGCTTAAACGTCTACTGGCATGTGTTTCAGTCGAGCAGTGAAACAATAAATAAAAAATATTTCCTGATGAGTATAACACAGAAGCCTTAGGTAATAGAGGATAAAAAGTACATTAAGTATAATAAGATTTTCAAATAAAGGAAGCTTAATAACAAAGAAGGTTCAAGTAATATAACGAAACTCTATCATATAGTTATCAGAATTTCATAGTAGGGAAATACATAAACCTCAGATATTTCCAATGACTCTGATAATGATGACCTCTGAGAACTCAAATTATGCAAAAAAAGCTTTAGAATGACCAGGATGACGAACTTTGGAAAGCCAAAGATGTAAAGACCACTTTTTCATAAAGTGTTCAAATAAAACATGATAATATGATAGATTGAGTAACTCTATCACAAGATGGTTCCGTGTAGGCAAATAGTGGAACCTTATATAGTTACGGATATAAAAAAGTTAGAAAATGTGTAGGAAAATAATGAAAACTATATATATATACATGAGCAGAGAAGTTGTAACATAGAAAAAGACAATCTCCAAATATGTGGCGAATCCTTAGTTAGAAAATTTGTCGACAAAGAAGTTATTTAAACAGCTGCAATGAAGAAAGGACAAGAGAGGTAGCTAAAGACCAGGCTGCAAAAATATGTTCTAGCCAGTTTGTGCTTCCGAAGAAAGAAACAATAAGAGTTGTGTTTTTTCTAGTCAATCTGATGAGTCAAGTCATTTCTAACTGATTTTTACAGTTTATTCTTATATTGTCTTCTCACACCATTGTCCCAGGTTAGTTAGGGGAGCGCTCTCAAATATAATTACCCCAAAACGTGCATGTGTCTGACCCAAGTCAGGAGCCTGTTATTCAGTTGTTGTCGTTGGTTGCTGTCTGTCATTTTTGTTTGGAGTTTTTTTTTTTGTTTTTTTTTTTGTCTTAAATCTGTCCATTGGTTTTTACACACTTGCTCATGTCAGGACCTTTTATATTTTACCACACGGTATGGTTTCGCTCATTGCTGAAGATCGTATGGTGACCTATAGTTGCTTAAATCCACGTCATTTTAACTCTGCTGAAAAGCTGTATCAATAGCAATCATACCACATTTCGTTATTTATACTAAGGTTAAGCAGGAAAGAATTTCTAATGATATCAAATGATAACAACTTTTTCACGATGCTTAAATAATTATTCATGCAATAAACGTTAATAAGACACAATGGCTATGCACGCCAAAAAAAGAGAGCGTCAACAGTCCTTTAGAAGTACAACAGAAAAGTGTTTAATCAACTCTTGCTGCATTTAACAAGACAAACTACATCAGAGACCTAGCTAAATACCAAAAAGTAAATGTTAGTAATGACCTTTTCATTAATCAAATAGCACAAGAAAGATAGCGTTGGCTGAGGTAATTGTGATGCGAAGCAATTAATTAGTAAGTAAACCAATTGTGTTGACTGGTTGTTGTTTGCATAACGGCAAATATTTCTTTTAAATTTAAGACGATTTAAAATAAGACTGACGAGGATTGCATGTGGATTATAAATGTTAACATTGCTTACGTTAACTGAATAGAAGTTTTTGAAGTTAGATATCTAACAGAAGGACAAAATAATATATAACTCCGGATTATTGAAGTTAACTGAAGAGAAGTTTTTGAAGTTCGATATTTAACAGAAGGACAAAATAATATGTAACTCCGGATTGTTGACGTTGACTAATAGAGACGTTTTTGAAGTTCGATATCTAACAGAAGGACAAAATAATATGTAACTCCGGATTGTTGACGTTGACTGAAGAGAAGTTTTTGAAGTTCGATATTTAACAGAAGGACAAAATAATATGTAACTCCGGATTGTTGACGTTGACTAATAGAGACGTTTTTGAAGTTCGATATCTAACAGAAGGACAAAATAATATGTAACTCCGGATTGTTGACGTTGACTGAAGAGAAGTTTTTGAAGTTAGATATCTAACAGAAGGACAAAATAATATGTAACTCCGGATTGTTGACGTTGACTGAAGAGAAGTTTTTGAAGTTCGATATCTAACAGAAGGACAAAATAATATGTAACTCCGGATTGTTGACATTGACTGAAGAGAAGTTTTTGAAGTCCGATATCTAACAGAAGGACAAAATAATATGTAACTCCGGATTCCGAGTGGTTCCAATTTTCAATATATTATGGTAATTTTGTCTCCTATGATCTCGGATATTTTTCTTCATCTGTTAATAAGTAAGCATCTGCTTTAACACAATCTAATATGTCATTTATGTAAAGCACAAATAATAGGGAGCCTAAAATTAAGCCTTGATATAATCCTGAAGTAATCTCCTTCCATTTTGATGATTGGTTATTGGTTAATTTTACAGTGCTTTACATTTCTTACGAGTCTCACATGAGGACTTTATCCAAAACTCCCATGAAGTTTATATAAAATAAATGCAGTCTAGCTGGTATCCTTCATCTAAGTATTCTGTCATTGTGTCTACTATCTGCAGTATTTGTAGAGCAGTCGATCTACTCGAAGAAAAAACCATACTGTTATTTGCTTTCTTATGATTATCTCCATTATCTTACACACAACTGATATAAAAGAGATGCGTAAGATACCAAAGAGATGTTCAAACTCATAAGTCGATCACAAACTGACAACGTCATGACAAAAAAACGAAAAAACGACCAAAATACAAACAACACGGGTATTGTTATGAAATACAGTTGATGGCCAGACTCTGTAAAGATCCATCTAAGATACATTTAATTGACCAATTTAAAATTATCTTGATGCTAGTTTTGTTTTGAAATAATCAAGAATTTTAACTTTACTGCGAACATTTACCCAAAGGAACTGACTTTGAATAAATCTAATTTAATATATATACAGACAGAAATATGTGTCCTTCTCTAGATTTGGATATTTCAGTTTCACACGGGAAACTCTATTCAAAAATTTACGACAAAACAGACGATTTTTCATTCTCGATTGTTAATTTTCCCTTTTAGGACGGTGATGTTCCTTTTGCTCTTTCTTACAGTTTGTATATATTGCAACTAGTTTGCTGTGCAGTGTCGGTAGTCGCGTTATAGATTTCAGTGAATGTAATTTATGTATAAATGGTTAATTATCAAGTTACGGATTTCGTAACCACAAATTAATTAAAACCTTAAACAAAAGGGATGATTTCAGCTTTCCAATGGTGAACTTTCCATTTCTATGTAGCAAGATTCCAGCAGCGCCTGTATATATCTCCCTCACAAGGATGCTATTAAACCAAGAGTTCCAAGTGGTGAAGTTGAAATTATCTGTACTGGCCGGACCAGTAGGTATAACCTAGTGACTGAATCGCAATCTCGGCGAATATATAAAAAAAAACATGTTGTTTGGAAAATTGTAATTATGATATTCCACCAAAAAGGTGACAGTAGTCAGTGTATTGGTAAACCGCAATAAAACAAAAAGCAATATGTACAATGTGTATGAATATAACATATTAAAGTTTAGATGCAAATATTATATAAATCAATCAAATGTAAACGAACGTAGAATTTACAGTTCAAATCTCAGATGTAAATAACCTACAGTTCGTATGCATTTAATAAATTAATTTTCCAAACTAACAGAGTTAATTATCACAGTTTATAAACGAATCAAACGTACTTGACAGTGATGTGTCTCGATTTCCTCAGAAGGTTAAATGTCGTCCATGTAACATGTGTTGAAATATTGGAGCAGACGGTGTAACAGAAATAAAAAGCAGTCACGTAATACAATAAATACGGTAATGTAAGAAATCGGTCAAGTGTGATTTGTTCCGGATAATTATGAAAACAAATAATAAACATTGAATGTGAAACAGAATACTCTCCGTCTGATGTCTAACTGACATCACTATTCCAAATATAAAACACACTTGATCATCTCACTTTATAAATCCATAGTATCAATATTAACACAAAATTATATACAATCGTTCTCTATGAGAAGAATCATGTCCACGATTGGTCGTGTGTAATTGGTGGCTTTTCCATTTACGATGAATCGTACTTCTGCTTTCCGGACATGTTCGTCGGAACTTTTAAATGAGTTTACTATCACTCCTATGGGCCATTGAGTACGGCAAAGGTTTTTGTCCTTTAGAAAAATGACGTCTCCTTCGATGAGATCACGCGATCTTCGGTCCATTTTCGTCGTGGTTGTAGTAGTGGCAGGTACTCTTTCTCCAATGGGACCAGAAAACACTAGCCAGGGCCTGTACACGTCTCCATTCGGCTAGACATAGATCCCGTTTGTCGAATTCTCCAAGCTGATCTGAAGTGAAGATGTAATCAGTCTTCTGTGTCAATAACATAGCTGGAGTTAAGATTAACGGATTCTCTGGATCTGTCGATACCGGTACCAGAGGTCTAGAGTTCACTATTGCTGAAACTTCTGTCAGTTCCGGCGGCATTCAAAAGCATAGAATCAAGTATTCTCCTGGCGATACCAATCATTCTCTCCCAGGCTCCATCCATGTGGGACGAATGCGGCGGATTGAAGATCCATGTTGTACTAGAATTGTACAAAAAGTTTTTGAAGGGTCCGTCCTCAACGTTGATTGAGTCGATTTTCAAGTCATCGATTGCGCCAATAAAGTTTGTTCCACGGTCGGATCGGAAGATTTGAACTTGGCCTCTAATAGTTGTGAATCTTCTAGCGGTGTTTATGAAGGCTGAAGAGCTCATTTCCTCGATGAGTTCGATGTGAACAGCTCTTGTCACTAAACATGTAAATAGAATTGTCCAACGCTTTGAGTTAGCGTATCCACCACGGGGTTTACGTGAAACAATTGTCCATGGTCCAAATGTGTCTATTCCAACGTTAGTATACGGAGGTGACGGTTCAAGACGGTCCTCTGGCAAATCAGACATGATTTGACACTCGGTTTTTCCTCTTAGTTTGCCACATGTCACACATCTGTGAATAATAGATGAGATCAGGCGCTTCGCTCCAACGATCCAGAATCCTGCGGATCTAATTGCTCCATCTGTGAAATGGCGACCTTGATGTTTAATCTTGTCATGGTAGTGTCGGACTAACAGTGTTGCTATATGATGGCGTCCAGGAACGATCAATGGTTTCTTTTCACTGAGGTCCAAGTCAGATTTGACGATACGGCCTCCAACTCGTAATAGTCCTCGTTTGTCCAAAAACGGGTTGAGGTTAGCTATCGGGCTTCGCTTATGAATTTGTTCCTTGCGTCGAATGCTATCTATTTCTTCTCCGTAAACTTCGTATTGTGCAGACATCAAAATGAAATTTTCGGCATTCGAAAAACTTCGAAAAGTCACTGATTCTGTCTTTCTTGTCCCGTAGGAACGGGAGAAACGTTCCAAAAAGGCTATCGCTCGCACAAGTGATGTCCAGTTGGAGAATCGGTTGAAACTATCAGTTCCGATACCTTTAAGCTCAGGTGTGGCATATATCTTTGCAATATTAACAGTTGCACGGATTTCTCGATCTCATCTGGATCGACGAGTTGATATTCGTCCTCGGAATTTTCTTTCTGTTTGAGGAAAGAAGTTGTCTAGGTCCTAGTAGCCACTCACTACTATGAATTTCGTGGGCTGGTACGGATCTTGTTCCTGAATCTGTGGGATTAAGGTTAGTTGGTACGTAATTCCATTGACTTGGAGACCTAAACTTTCTTTTTCTTTCTACTTTGTTAGCAACGTAGATAAAGAATCTTCTTGTCTCGTTACTAATGTAACCTAAGACCACTTAACTGTCTGTGTAGAATTTCACAGTGTCTATATGTAAATCTAGATTATCCATACTGCATTGTGCTATCTCAACTGCTAATACGGCAGCAAATAGTTATAGTCGTGGAATGGTGTGACCACTTGTTGGTGCAACTTTGTTTTACCCGGAATGAACCCAAGGTTTAGTTCACCACTACTGTCGGTCGTGCGAAGATATGCAACAGCTGCTATAGCTTTTCTGATGCATCAGAGAAGACATGTAGCTCCTTGGTGACAGTCTTGCTGATATATGGCACGTAGGTGCGTGGAATACGTAGGGTTTCAATAGCTAACAGAGTACCTCTCCAAGATTTCCATTCAGTTGCTGTGTCATCATAGAGAGGTTGATCCCAATCGACGGTTTCTGATACTATTTTCTTTAGTAGGAGTTTTCCGTGTACAATCACTTGAGCTAAAAATCCAAGAGGATCGTAGATGCTATTTATCGTTGATAAAATTCCTCTCCGTGTTATCGGTTTATTTTCTGATGACAATTGAAAAAGGAAGTTGTCAGTCCCAGCTGAGTCCAAGACTACGTTGCAGGCATAACTTCCGCACAGTTAGAGGCGAACTTGTGAAGCCTTATAAGTTTCCATATTTTGTCAATGCTTGTTGGGTGTCCTTCACGAGTTTAATTGCTTCCTCATTGGTAGGACGTGACATAAGACCATCGTCGACATAGAAGTTTCTTGTCACAAAGTTAGTCACGTGACTGCCAAACTCTTGTTCTGGACTGGGTTGCTCAAAACTATGGCTAAATTAAGCCATTGGTTAGCTTATCCAATGGATAATTATCTTATCCAGTGGCCTACTATCCGTTGGCTATTTTTCAATTGCTCAAAAGCAAAATTGAAGTGTGGTTAGTTGGCCACTGGTTAAGGTAACTTAACCAGTGGTTAACAGCTACTTTCAATTCATCCCAAGTAAATAATTCCCAAGTTATTTACACAAATCAAAAATAAACATTAAATATTACATAACCGGTCCGTGCAACTAAAGATTTCAACTGCGAGTGTTTCACAATAGGGTTCCTAACCATAGGTACAAGAGGAGATTTTATTTAATGGAAACATTTACTGAATACACTATAAAGTTAGTGTATTATGGCTATATATATTAAAGAAAATCTCATCTTGTACCTCGTAACCTGTAACGTAAACTCACAAAGAAAAAAGGGTGCTCTCTAACACGACCGCGTTTATGTCTAAAAAAAGAAACTCTAAACCCGGAAGAAAGTTATCATCACAGATTATGTTCAGCCCAGCATTAAATTGAATGTTGATAATCAGTCATTTTTTGGTATGGTGAATAGATATCCATTTTTTAATTTGTTTTACTTTTTATTTTCGCGGGAGGGGGGCTATGTTTGGGGGAAGGGGCGATATTAGGAAAAAGCTGGGTCTGTTTTGAATATTGTTTAAGAATTACGCAATCATTAAAAAAAACGACATTAAAATAGCCTTTCAAGACGTCATAACCTAGGAAGGCGTCACAGAAAAAAATTAAAATAGCCTTTCAAGACGTCATAATTATTTGGAAGGCGTCACAGAAAAAAAAAATGAAATAGCCTATAACTATTTGGACTAAATGTAATATAAAAAGGGGACTACCGGCAATTAAGAAAACGTTAATTCATATTGGGACGTGATATTGGCACATATAAAGGTATTTTATATGTGGTTATGTTCCAGACAATACGAGTACTAGGACTACTAGGACCACAAGGACATATATTCGTTTGGTTATTAACAGTCTGAATATATGAGGATTTAGACCAAATACGTATTATGAAATAAATTCGAATTTTCTTCTCAGGAACACACTGTTCTCGTTCTCCGAGCCAAAATTTGCACAAGTTTACTGACTGAAATCCTTTATATTTAACGTATTGTCCGAGTCTTGGTTCATCTGTCGGTAATAGGTGAAACCCCAAGTATTTGGGGGATTGTTTTTTTAGCAGTTACCCGGGGTGTTTAGATAAGCTCGAAAGAAAATAAATCCTCTAATTTTTATTTATTTTTGCAAATAAAAAAAGAGGGACAGCATGTAGTAACTGCGGTTAAATAAATATAAGATAATATGAATATGAACATTTAATAACTAAAACTACCTTGTTTTGACTTAAAATTGAATTCACCGAAAATAATATTTAGCAAAAATTAAAGGGAGAAATAGCAAGTTAAAAATTCGGCTCAGCATGTCAGTATAGAACAAAGCAGGGTGAACAAAATGGAGAATGGAAATGGGGAATGTGTCAAAGAGACAACAACTCGACCAAAGATCAGAAAACAGCCGAAGTCCACCAATGGGTCTTCAATACAGCGAGAAAATCCTGCACCCGGAGGCGTGCTTCAGCTGGCCCCTAAACAAAAATATGTACTAGTTCAGTGATAATGGACGTCATACTAAACTCCGAAATATATAAAAGAAACTAAAATTAAAAATCATACAAGACTAACAAAGGACAGAGGCTCCTGACTTGGGACAGGCGCAAAAATGCGGCTGGGTTAAACACGTTATTTGAGATCTCAACCCTCCCCCTATACCTCTAGCCAATGTAGAAAAAACAAATGCACAGCAATACGCACAGTAAAACACAGTTTAAAAGAAGTCCGAGTCCGATGTCAGAATAGGTAACAAAAGAAACTAAACAAAATGACATTGATACATAAATTAACAAAGGACTACTAGCAGTTACTGACATGCCAGCTCCAGACCTCAATAAAACTGAATGAAAGAGTATGTCTTCATCATCTGAATATCAAGCACAATCCCTCCCGTTAGGGGTTTAGTATCATACCATCATAAAATATATGAGAAGAACACAACCCGTATCATGCCAACAACTGGTTTTAGAATTTTGACATACAACTCTGAAATTTGGTTTATGGATAATTTTCAGTCAGCTTTTAGGGCATCTAATAGAGCTGCTGTAAATAATACTTTTTGTGATACTCTTGCATTAGCAGAAAAATATCCTTTTGAGAAGGTTCATTCTAAATTTTGTAAAGCAGTATTAGGACTGAAAAAGACAGCCACTAACATAGGTGCTAGATCAGAATTAGGTAGATTTTCTTTGGACTCTTATATAAAAACTCAAACACTCATGTATTTTAAGAATAAACTGTAATGATATTAATCCCCTGGTTAAAGAATCTCTACAAACAAACATAAATTTACATTCCGCAGGAATTTATTTTTGGTACTCATTTGCAGATAAAATTTTTAAAGATATGAAAATAAACCCAGAAAATTACTCTAATATTAATGTACCTTTTAAACAATCAAAAAACGTGTTAAAATATAATATTAAAAAGTGTGTTTCAGAGGAATATGAAAAAACTACTTTAAATAAACTTTCAAAATTGGATTCCTCATCCAAACTGTGTCTCTATGGGAAATTAAAAACTAATTGTCAGTCTGAGGAATATTTAAATTGCAATAATTTTATACATAGGCAGTTTCTCTCAAAATTTAGACTTATTTATTAGTTCTGAACACTATTAGCAAAATGCTGCATACATCCTATTACATGATTAATTTTAGTAAAATGATTTAAATTCAAATGCATACTTTTACAACTTCTTGCATGATTATGCACAGCTTTAATTCAAGTGCACAGTTTTACCATTATTTGCATAATTCTGCAATCATTTAATTCAAGTTATTAATTCAGTTATAAAATTACTTTCATAATTCATGCTATTTTTTAATTCAAGTACACAGTTTTATTATTATTTTCATAATTCTTCCAAAAAAAATCATGTGCACAGTTTTACAATTATTTGCTTAATTCTACAATGATTTTTTTTCCTTTTTTTTCAAGTGCACAGTTTTACAGTTATTTGCGTAATTATATTTGCGTAATTATGCAATTATTTCAATCAAGAGCACAGTTTTACAGTTTTGCTATTTTTGTTTCTATAAATATCAACCAAAAAAATTCACGTGCAAATTTCTACAATTGTTTTCATAATTATGCAATGATTTAATTCAAGTGCACAGTTTTTCAGTTATTTGCATAATTCTGCAATGATTTACGTTAAGTGCATCAGCATGCACAGTTTTACAAATGTTTGATGATCTAGGCTTCATTGCTTTACATGCATATATATGAACTTGCTCATTTGTACAATTTCCTGGGGAATTGTGCATGATGTACAGATCGTATGAAAATTGTAAAACAATGCATGCCCAGTTCAACTGACAATTGTAAAACTGGGCATGCTCAGTTCTACAAAATCATGTGACAAAACATACCTCCGGTAATTCAATTTTTGATGAAATCAAATAAAGTTTAATTTGGGATCCTTTGGTCCTCAATGTGGACCGATTGAAAAACGAGGCCAAAAACCAAAATTTAAATACACGGTTAAATTCGGCATATTAAAGAAAAAAAAGAATAAATTCAAGACTTTGAATTAAATCCCGTTGAAATTGGTAAAGAAATAAGCAATTTATACAAAGCATTAGTAAGTATTGTCCCGTTTTTTTGGTCTCTTATTCCTAACGGCTAGGGCCATAATCCCCAAAATCAATCCCATCCTTACTTTTATTATATGGAACGCTGTGGTACAATTTCATAGAGATCATTAGACTTACACTCAATTCATTGACTGGAAACCTGAAAATCATTGTTTTTTTATGCCCTTATTCCTACAAAAATAAGGAGATGTGGTATGATTGCCAAAGAGACAACTATCCACCAAAGTTCAAATGAAGTGGATGTAAGCAATTATAGGCAACCGCACGACCTTCAAAAACGTGAAAAACCAATACCGTGCGGTCAGCTACAAGAAAAGTCGGTCGTATGAAAAATACGGAATAATATATTAAGTCAATAATCGGCAAAAACAAAACACTTTTATGTAATAAATCCTGTGTCTTATGGCGTGTTTACCAAACATTGAACAATTTTATATTTGAAAGATTATTTTCGGTCAAAAGTTACCAAAGTTGTAGTTCTGCAAGATCACATTTTATGGGAACTTCTCTTCACCTTCGTCAAGTTTCATTTAAATCTTGCTATAACTTTATATGCTGTGCTGTATGTATAGATACGCAGCCAAGTCATATCGGAATGGAAACGTTAAATCTATATGCCTCATGCAGGCGAATGTCACTATATCTGCACGTTAAAGAATCATTGTATTCAACAGGAATCATTCTTTAAAAACGTTCTTTTATGCATAGATGTACAAGAGATATATAATACAATTTCATTGTATTTTCGGCATAAACGCAATTATGACCTGCTATATGGGTCTTTGCAGATTTCAGTGCAGGTAGAATTAACTGAGGTTGACTTAGTTTCAGCCAATTCTGTTGGCTCCCCGCCGTAGTCTGGTCTGGGCGAGCTAGACTGAGAGCTTCCAGGCGGTTGTGGTCTAGTGATGTGAAGTGCGGTTGTGTGTTGTTTACTTCCACATTCTTTACAACTTGTGCGTGCATTGCATTCTCGACTTCTGTGTGTGGCTCGAAACGCTTGACATTCATTTAAAGAATGCTTGGTATTGTGCAGAATACAAAGACCTTGTTTGCTGGCGTCTACAGATTGCTGCTCAACCGCTGTTTTATGGGCACCAACTTTAGCCTCAGGGTGAGACGTGAACCTTGGCGCAGCACCTTTTGTATTTGGTGTGACTTTTGACCCAAAGATGAATCAAAGATGAACCTAGGATCGTTCTTAATTTTGCTAATTTCCCTGATGAATGCAGATAACTCTGTGAAAGGCGGAATGGCAACGTCATGGTTCAATTTGTATCTAGATGCCCTTGTTATCCACTTTTCCTGAAGTCCATAGGGTAGTTTTTCAATGATAGGGTTAAGCAGACATCCCAGCTTGGGATTTTCCTTGTGATATTCTGTTTCTTATATTTGACATCGTGGCAACACCGCCTGCACCGTGTCCAGCGCCCTAGACCATTCGACCACAGAAAAATAATATAAAACTACCCAAATATTGTCAAATCTGACAGCTCATCCAATGTTGCAATTCTTTAGATGGTGCGTATGTTTAATATAAATCAGAAGATGTGATATGAGTGCCAATGAGACAACTATCCATCCAAGTCACAATGTGTAAAAAGTAAACAATTATAGGTCAAAGTACGGCCTTCAACACGGAGCCTTGGCTCACACTGAACAGCAAGCTATAAAAGGCCCCAAAATAACTAGTGTAAAACAATTCAAACAGGAAAACCAACGGTCTAATCTATATAAAAAATGAGAAACGAGAAACACTTATGAACCACACCAACAATTAAACGACAACCACTGAACAGCAGGCTCCTGACTTAGGACAGGTGCTTAAGCACGGATTTATATAATAAGAAGGATGTTTACTTTATAACTCCTTTATTGTCTCTAGACATTTAAAAAATAAATTAAACTACCCAAATATTGTCAAAACTGACAGCTCATCCAATGTTTCAATTCTTTAGAGGGATGCATATGTTTAAGCACGGATTTATATAATAAGAAGGATTTTTACTTTATAACTCCTTTATTGTCTGTAGACAATTCAAGAATAAATTAAAACTAACCAAATATTGTCAAAACTGACAGCTCATCCAATGTTTCAATTCTTTAGAGGGTGCTTATGTTCAAGCACAGATTTATATGATAAGAAGGATTTTTACTTTCTTACTCCTTATTTGTCTCTAGACAATTTAAAAAATAAATTAAAACTAACCAAATATTGTCAAAACTGACAGCTCATCCAATGTATCAATTCTTTAGAGGGTGCGTAAGTTTAAGCACGAATAAGAAGGTTTTTTACTTTATAACTTCCTTATTGTCTTTATTAACTACTCAAATCGTGTCTGTTCATCCAATGTTTTTTTCGAATCGCACAATTTTCAACAGATATATCATGTTAAGGAGGGGTATTTGCGAAAAATATCAGTCGAGAGAATGTTAAATTTCGCGAGCCGTAAGGCGAGGGAAATTCATTCTCAAGACTGGTATTTTTCGCAAATACTCCTCAACAACATGCTATATCTGTTTAATTACACCGAATGTTAACGTACAAAACGCATTGATGATCGTGACATAAAACGCATTGATGATCGTGACAATACAAGCGTCCAGTCGGATAGAATATTTTTTGGCAAATACCACGGCAGAGAGGGTAAAAAAGGCATATCCTTTTTGCATATACCCCGGCGCTGTTTAAAAATGAACGATATTCATTTGGTAAAAGTAAATTGGTGAAAAATACACTGGCTATCAACCAATCAAAACCCAGGATTCTTACATAAGGTGTAATTATAAATGTAATTGATATAATGACATTGGGTATCTCAGCTTTACATGATAAATTATTTTATTACATGTATGTTTCATAAGAATCCATACTATTTATTGGCTGACAAAAATCGAGAGGCATCAAACATTAGATGATATTTTCCCCAAAAAAATGCAACATATTCATTACAGCACGTATTTCTCTTGACAACGTCACAAAATGCATAGGAAAAAAACGAAAGTTTGACAGACTACATGGAAAAGAGGTTGATATTGAAAACTGTAAAATACAAGCAGTTACATGAACAAGAACTTCAACTACCAAATATATAATTTAAAGTAACACTCACTTTCACTATAAATTTTACACTAAGCGGGGAAAACATGTAAGAAGACCACTAACTAAATGCGCATAAATATACAGCTGTTAAGAATAAATAGACACTTTTAAGAGGGGGCAATACCTTTTTCTGTTAACCTGTTTTGGGCTATTTCAAGGTGTTGTTAACTATTATTTGAATTATATATAAACTGTTAACTGTTTTCAACCCGCCACTGTCTGTTATCTGTTCTGTTAAAATTGTCAATGTTGTTACCGGTAACTGTTTTATATATGAAAATGGGATTCCTAATATCTGTTACTTGACACTTAAACTGTTCACTGTTTTTGACAGAATTTGTCTCTGTTAACTGTTTTTCCGGAAAAAAAACCCTGAAAATTATCAGTACTTAGAGAGGTCCTCATGCCATCCATCCTCCATCCATGTCACCATGCAATGGCCTGGGCTCCTGACGATGGCCATGGTCAATTAGTTTATTCTAATTGGTCTAAATAGATGTTCGAAACACCTTGTGATCTATGGAGTTGAGGTGCTGGGATAGGATTTGACAACGATTTATTGAAATAATAAAGTATTAATTAATGTTATCAATGAATTCTATTTGAAACTATATTACAAGTAATAATTCAAGAAAAACGCAATAGTCTAGAGTACTACTATTTGGATTCTTTCAGTTAAACAATGCATTTTCTAACAACCGGAAAGAAAATGTTCAGAAAAGTATATTCAGGTCATGCAACTTGACACTGACTTTAAATATGGCTACAGTCAAAATGTTATTTCAAAAAAAGCAATTTTGAAGTCATTTTTTAGGGCCTCTCTGAGCTCAAAATGACTATTTTTGAGAGCATGGAGACCCTGAAAAATGACTTCAAATTGGCTAAATCTCTTTTCGGCTTTGCCCTGGACCTACGGAGGGCCTTAAGCGGCCCCAGACCCGTCGACTAAATTATTTTTCCTCCTATTCTGAAATTATTTCCTCTTATTCCAAAACTTAAATGAAAACACTGCAGGTGCTTGGAAAGGGTGACCATTTCCTACTTTTTGCAAGACACCCGCCGTTTTGTTTTGAAAATGCCTCAAATTCGGATAGAACAATCAAATACCTTAACATTGTTCGATTTTTCAATATGGTTGTTAAGTGTTATTGAAGTTTTTACACCACTGTTAACTGTTATTCATTTAAAACTGTTATTAACTGTTTTGCCAAAATCGAGGAGTTGTTAACATGTTAACGGACCCCCTATTGCCCCCCTCTTTTAATTGTGATGATATTAAAGGCTGAGATGTAAATACATTTGTTTGTTTTGATTAATCTTTTAAAATAACACCCAGCGCAAAACTCACCAGACATACAAACCACCTCGAAGGTCTCGTGGTAGCGTGTTCGCTTCGATTGCGGAGGATTGTGGGTTGGAGCCTCGGCCGGGTCAAACAAAAGACTTTATTATTTGTTGGTATTTGTTGCTTCTCCGCTTATCAGCAAAGACCAGTTGGCTCGTTGTCAGAATAAAGCGTCCAGGTATTGTGACGTGTCTTCCTTCGGACTGTTGCTTTGTTAACTAGCACGTTAAAAATCCAATTCAGTTTGTCGATCTAGTACAAAGCAGGGTTAATATTCATTTCGCATTAACATGCTCTAGACCCGAATACGCATATAATTTGCCGCTCAACGTTAGACAGCCATCCACAATCATCCGCATGAAACAAACAACCCATGCAGTAACACTATGTCCATTAGTTAGCACTTTTGTGTTAACATGAATCATCATTGATACATAATGGTCATATTTATAAATCAACTGTTTCAATTTCAAAATGCACACGAATAGCGTATCATTCATTATTCGCGCAGTTGTTTATTCAATTGATTGTTCGTATTTTTTATAGTTGCTGTCTCATAGAATTATATCACATTATCCTTTTCTTTTAATTGTTTGAAATACTAAGAATTTTGTATTGAGGAATTGATAACCTTAGCTGTATTTGGCAAAACCTTTAGGAATTTTAGGTCCTTTGTGTTTTTGTTTTTATTGGTTAGAGCGTCTTTGAAGAGTCTTTTGTAGACGAAACGCTCATCTGGTGTACAAAATTACAAGCCTGGTATCTTTGATGGTTTTTTATGCCCCCGTAACTGAAAGTTGGGGCATGTTGTTTTACCCCTATCCGTCCGTCCGTCCCATTATGGGTATATAGTTATTCCAGATAACTTCTCCTACAGTTTGAATGCTAGGAAGTTTTCACTTTGCTGGCTGTTTGTACATATATTTAAGGTGTGCATGTGGTCAGGGTTTTGATTTTTATTGATATTTGCGCTTTTGGGAGATAGTTGAACTTTGTCGTTTTTGGAGTATATACTTGCATAAGAGGTGCATAGCGTTTCCGGATAACTCCTCCTACAGTGAACCATAGACCTATGTGCTCCCATGCTCAACTTTGTGTATTTTAAAATAACACTTTGCATCTGCGAGGGCATCATTTGTGTCTCCCAGACACAATAATATCTCAAAGAAAGTCCTACATTGACTTTGTTATAATACAGTTACTTCAGAGTGGAGTGCGGGGGCATCACTTTGTCTAGTGTCCTTTGATATTCAATATTCCTTTTTTCTTGGCATCGGAAATTTTAAATAATAGGAGACGTTTAATATCTGATCAAAGGATTAAACAAATATTTTATTAATTGTTTAAATATGTTTAAATGTATTATAGTACTGTTATTTTAGAGGAGATTTGTTTGATTGATTGTTGTTTTCTGAACGTCCAGTGGCAAATATTTCATGCATATTTATGACGGAGATTTAAATTTTCAAACATGAAATTAGAACTTGCCCGTGTTGTCATGGAAAAGAATTAAAAAAAAGAATGTCCAATAAAAACTAAATGAAGATCACCATGATAAAAAGAGACAACAAAAAGACAAACAGCAAAATACAAAGTATAACAACAGATAACTACAGATTGAACACTAACCCTACAATAAAAAAAACGAACAAAAAATCAAAAATATAAACATATTCCATAGATATTTTAACCATAGTAAGCAACCATCTTTGTTGGTCGGTTGTAGCATAATCTCATCCAATTTCAAAAGAGACCACCAAAAAGGACCAATAAAAACAACTGTTCCTTGTATATACTCTTAGTGCTATGCACTCTATGCCGCGTGATTATATATTAGATATTTATTTGACCCAAGATATATCATAGTGTCGGATAGTTTTGTTTGATATCTATAACTGTTTTTAATTCTATATTAAATTTACTTTATTTATAATAAAAGTTCCATATCTTGATTTAATTTGAATATTGAAAACGGGTTAAAATTATTTAATTGCATTAATATTGGTATCAAAACATCCGGGCCCTAGATCTGAGAAAGAAAGAAACCCTGTTACACTTCGTAATAATATTATCTTAAATATCTTAAACTTGGCATGCCATATTTGATAGAAGTGCGGACGTGAAAGAAATAACTTTTCACCAAAGCGTCAACGGAGATAGGGCAGGAGATTACATTCCACAGAGGTTACATTTCGACGATTTCGTTATTTAAAAAACAAAATACGTGTATCTAAAAGGAAAATTTGTATTAAAGTTTAATGTTAACACCGATATCGATCTGTTGGATGTACAATTTATTATACCCCACGCAACGAGTTGCGGAGGGTATAATGTTTTTGACCCGTCCGTCCGTCCGTCCGTCAGTCCGTCAGTCCGTCCGTCAGTCCTGTTTCTTGTCATCGCAACTCCTCTCAAATCACACAACAGAATTTCACGAAACCTTTTTAGATAATAAGGACATACTATGTAGTTGTGCATATTGACAGGAAATTACGATTCAATTCTTTTTCTAGGAGTTACGCCCCTTTGAACTTATTTACTTTAATGTACTACTGCAACAGTTGGTCATCGCAACTCCTCTCAAACCACACAACAGAATTTCATGAAACCTTTTCAGATAATAAGGACATACTACGTAGATGTGCATATCGACAGGAAATTACGATTCAATTTTTTTTTCCAGGAGTTACGCCCCTTTGAACTTATTTGCTTCAATGTACTTCTGCAACAGTTTGTCATTGCAACTCCTCTGAAACCACACAACAGAATTTCATGAAACTGTGTAGATAATAAGGACACACTATGTAGATGTGCATATGGACAGGAAATTATGATTCAATTTTTTTTTCTGATACAATTTTTTTTTCTTACACTTATTTTATTTCTCCAATGACAATGTGGGGACGTGGGGTATGTGAGCGCGCTCACTAAGGTTCTTTCATTTTCAAAATGTGTGTTTGTTTAGAATACACCATTCCACGGAGATTACATGCTAAACAAACTTTGCAGTTTTCCCCTTTGTTTATTTCGCATAGACTGATATGATTTTGATTGATACAGAATTATTTATGGTACATGTAACCTTAAAATCAAATTTAACTCATATGACGCTTTATGCAATGCTAAATATTATGTTTTCCTGCTTGAGTTTTTCACCCTAAACGAAAATAACAGGTTTACGAAGGAAACATTGTGACGGCCTGAACGATCACTATCGTTGTGCAATATGTACTAAACTTTATAAAAAAATAAAAATATAGATAATAAAGAAATATAAAAATCTCAGCTAAAAGTATAACAAGCCATGTATAACTCGAAGTCGTTATATCAGTGTTCTGGATGGGGGTCCTTCATTTCTGTATTCTTCAATTTTTTAGGCCATTTTCTCTTTTCTTTATACGTTTTGCCCATTCTCTATTCTTCATATCTTAGCACCTCATTATTCTCTATTCTTCATTTTTTTTTCCATTTTTCTCTATTCTTTATATTTTTGCCCATTATTCTCTATTCTGTAAACCCCCATCCACACCCTCAAAGCAGTGTCATAAAATGGGCGCTTTACCGTGTACAAATCTCTGTCTTTTTAATGTATTCGTGATGGCAGCAGGACCTTTTTCTGTGTTTTATTTAAAATTTGCATCTGTAAACTTTGTCGAAATAGTAAACCATGAAATTATCAGTCATCCAAAACCAAAATTGAAATGTTTTATCCAGCGCACATCGGAAGGCAATTATTTTATTGAAGACTAGGAAGTCCACGCCGGTTATTCAAGACGAAATAATTGAAAAAAATATATAACAGACAATAAAAATTCAAGTATCTCTTACAGGCTCTTTCAAATGCAGATGTTAGTCCAAGTTCGCCTAAACTAAAACAACAGGATGAGCTCGTTGAACATTGTTTGCCGAATGCATTAGATGACGAGTCAAATCCTCTCCAACTCTTTTATAGTCAATTCTTATCTTGTGTTTTTTCACCACCGTTGGGTATAGGGTTGACTTGCAAACATGTTTGACCACTGTTGACAATGTTTTCTCGGGGTAACAATCTGCTCTATCATCCTCTCAGCTATGTGATATTTATATATTGGCTTATTGTGGTATTTTTTTAACATGTATATTGTTATCCACATACGAAAACATGTTTATACATGCACATTTTTTTTGCAACAAATCGTACAGGATAAAAAAGTGTACAACGAAGCGTACACAATTTGAAATATAAACATGTTAAAACATTCATTTTTTTTTTTTTTTTTTTTTTTTTTAGATAAAACAAACACCTACAGTCTTTACAAGTTTGATAAGTCTAAACGATAATATTATCAAAAATGTATGTTTAAAAATATGAGGACGGAAGTTTGAAATTCATACTGATTATCAAAAGTAGTGTGCATGCCTGATTGCCTGTATCAGTGGCAAGATCGTGCGTTTTTAATATTCGCGCATAAAAATATCAAATATTTAAAAAAAACAAATTGCAATAAGAAATGACTAAGACAAAGAATATATTGACGCAAAATAACCGAAGAATAAATATTGGAATTTCCTTAGAATTGTAAACTTCTCTGTCTGAACTCCGTGGTACACGGTGTGTACGATAAGAACGCGTCAACGTCCGGATTCATTTGTATCGGGGTTATACGGGGTGTAAATATATTTTCGTACCTTTTATATGTATCCGCCAAAGATGGAGTTATTTTGAAAGTTCAACCTTTCATATTCCAAGCATACATTTTTTATTACACCTAATGCTGAGCATAGTATATAAAAAGGTAAATAAACACATACCAACAGAGGCACAAAATACAATATATATTGCCGCTCTGATATCAAAAACGTCAATTTTTTTTTATTAACAGTGCCATGATTAGTTAGAATGCATTAGAAAAGATAATTGAAAATATCAAAATACTTCCATCACTACAGTAAGGTTATGTTTTAAAACTCACTTGGTAATAATTACCAGGATTTGTATGGTATTACTATACAAATCCTTGATAATAAGTAAGTAGGGAAGTATAAGGAAATGTTTGCAGTGATAGCTATCTTCCATGATCAAGTTGAGTCCCGGCTCAAAACATAAAAATAGAATAAGCAATATGCATTTGTAAAAATCTGCAATAAAGCTAGTGTCGAAAAAACTAGTTTCGTAAATATTAAAAAAATCCATATATGAATTTTACAAAAAAAAAACCCAACATACATTCTTTGAAATAGCGGGTGAAGGGAGATAATTTAAATTTACTAAAAAGTTCTCGAGTGTGGAGGTTTGATCAGATAGGGCGACAAAAATGTCGAAGGATGACTCGCCAGGTAAACGAGAAAATACCTGATTTTATTCATGCGAAAGTTAAATATAGATATGAACTGCATTTCTGAAGAATGATTTCTGTCAGGGAGCAGGGACGAATTTGTGCTAAGTGTTCTAAAGGAATAGAAAGCGAATGTTACGTCCAAGCTTTGAATTTTGATTGGCATCAAACCTGCTTCAGGTAAATGTAAACATGATTTGTTACCACAAAATGTATCAGATTTGAGAGAAAACAAGGTCTCATTTGTAACACATTTTTGTTTGATGTCTTGGAATCAATAAATTTATTGACAGGTATGAGCCGGGACTTTCTATACTAGGAAAGACTGTCCCTGGTATGAGGTATCTACAAAATGATCTTCTTCCTTGTTTGATATGGATCATCAGTTTTGGATACTTGTACCAAATTCTTGCTTGTACTATATAAAATATATATTGTTGTTCTATTCGATGAAAAGCTCATCAGAGCTTACGATTAAATTGTTTGCCAATATGCATGATATGCAGAATCAAAATAAAGTTTTACTTACTTACTTATGTACATATAAAAAAAAATAGGAATGTTTGGTCAGCTTGAAATGTCAGTCTTCATAAAAGCTTTTGACATGCATGCCCGAAAATCATTCTTTCTTAAAATTTCTTAAAACTTATATGGCTTGTGAGCTCAAGGCCTCTTATGAAATTTCAGAAATTTTTTACTGACGTGGGTTACAAGTAGGGTGGTTAATAGTTATATATTTAGGAATGGAATTTAGTAGCGGCCCATAGTTCCTGAACTTTTTAACTATAAGAACACACAGCTAAAAGGTTTTGCATATCAAACTGATTAGCTTGGTTTAACTTTTTGTGTTGATGTCATTCGACATACTATCATTTAAAATGTGTTGAATTTTGGCCAAAAAGAAATATATATATATATATATGTGTGTTTAGGGTTTCCCGACTGACCCTAACTTTGAGCGCTGACCTAACCTTTTTTTTATGATTTCTTCGAAACATTTTATCAAGATATTAGTTGAACATTGCAACTGCTAACTTATTTCATCAAAATACTGGACATAAATGACACAAAACGTGTTAAAAATCACAACTCCGTTAATTGACAAACTACAAATGGTGCAGGTTCCATTTTGTGAATGTTAATAGAAATTATAGCATGATATCAATAACACAATAAATTTTATTGGAAATTCAGTCCAGATAGCATTATATTAACAATAATAAAAGGTTATAAATTTGTAAAATGGCAAATACATGTATATCATTATGATTACATGTAGATTGCCTAACAATGTAATTTTAACACACTATTTAGTATGTAAATATTAGAATGTTTAAAATATTTACAATGCGATAAAAATAAACGCAATGTTTTGCTAGGCCAACTAGCTTTATCAAGCGTGCATCTATCCAGGTGAAATCGGATGTAGATGATAAGAAACTTTTGCAGCTCAATGTACATGTTGCACATGAATTTAGCTGTCTTGTAAATAATACACAATTTGGATGAAGTTCAAGATTATTTACAAAATTGATGGTTGAAGTTTGCAACGTAAAAATCAGGGGCGGATCCAGCCATTTATAAAAGGGGGGGTTCCAACTATATGTCCCCATTCAAATGCATTGATCGTCAAAAAAAGGGGGGGTTCCAACCCCCGGAACCACCCCCTGGATCCGCCACTGAAAATTATGATTACATGTACATGTACATTGTACATACAATAAATTTTGGGTTCCGAATGGGAAGTTATGCATCTGAACCCCTTTTAGTGATTTTTTATATGTACTACAACTGTACAATGTACATTCGAATTCAGTCCCAGTATGGTTTGATTTTAATAACTACTTATGAGTATTCTGGCTTTTTTTGTATCAGCTATATCAGTAAATGTTTGATTATAATTGATGGTAGGGGGTCTCATTAAGCAGCATATAACTGGTATTCACCTGTTCAGTACAATTGACCTTTAAATCGACCTTATTATTTAGTAAATCAAATGATATAATTTAAAGCTCCCTGTATTTTGACGTCACCATACCCATGTCATATCTGTAGTGAATGTTTTCATTGATGGAACTTCTTTGTAAGCCTATAAACTTGAAAACAGATAAGATTTTTATATCAAATAATATAAACATTTTGACTGCTTTTTGAAGTGTTGTCAATGTCAATTGATCATAACTTCAACTATCTTGAACATTTTTAAAGTTGACTGGGTTTCTTGGCCAGAGAACTATAAAGTTAAAATCAAATTCAGTTGATTTTAGTCTTTGAGGTGCTTTGTACTACTTATACCATGGGTTATTTTATTGCATTTTTCATTCATATCAGATCAGATTTTTTTTATTAATTTATTATTATCATAAAAAATTACAAGATGGATGAAGTCAAACTGTTATATTCTTTCACCAGTCATTTTTTCCTTTTTTTGCAATATGCAAAATTTCTGACAGCCATTGAAACCCTGTTATTATGACTAGCCTATGATAGTAGAGGATGGTTAAGTTTTCAGCATGTGGGTCTATCTGTCAGTTTTTCCTCTGTCTGTCCGTTTGTCCTCTGTCAGTCAGTTTGTCCTCTGTCTGTTGATTTGTCCTCTGTCTGTTGGTTTGTCCTCTGTCAGTCGGTTTGTCCTCTGTCTTTCGGTTTGTCCTCTGTCTGTCAGTTTGTCCTCTGTCAGTTGGTTTGTCCTCTGTCTGTCAGTTTTTCCTCGGTTTGTCCTCTGTCTTTTGATTTGTCCTCGTGTCTTTCGGTTTGTCCTCTGTCTGTCTGTTTTTCCTCGGTTTGTCCTCTGTCTTTCGGATTGTCCTTTGTCTGTCGGTTTGTCCTCTGTCAGTCAGTTTTTCCTCGGTTTGTCCTCTGTTTGTAGGTTTTTCCTCGGTTTGTCCTCTGTCAGTCAGTTTGTCCTCTGTCTGTCAGTTTGTTCTCTGTCAGTCAGTTTGTCCTCTGTCTTTCGGATTGTCCTCTATCTGTCGGTTTGTCCTCTGTCAGTCAGTTTGTCCTCTGTCTGTCGGTTTGTCCTCTGTCAGTCCGTTTGTCCTCTGTCAGTTTGTCATTTGTCGGTTTGTCCTCTGTCAGTCAGTTTGTTCTCTGTCTTTCGGTTTGTTGTCGTGTCTGTAGGTTTGTCCTCTGTCTGTTTTTCCTCAGTTTGTCCTCTGTCTGTCATTTTGTCCACTGTCAGTCGGTTTGTCCTCTGTCAGTAGGTTTGTCCTCTGTATTTCGGATTGTCCTCTGTCTGTCGGTTTGTCCTCTGTCAGTCAGTTTGTGCTCTGTCTGTCGGTTTTTCCTCTGTCAGTCAGTTTGTCCTCTGTCGGTTTTTCCTCGGTTTGTCCTCTGTCTGTCGGTTTGTCTTCTGTCTGTCGGTTTGTCCTCTGTCAGTCAATTTGTTCTCTGACAGTTGGTTTGTCCTCTGTCGGTTTGTCCTCTGTCAGTCGGTTTGTCCTCTGTCAATCGGTTTGTCCTCTGTCTGTCGGTTTGTCCTCTGTCTGTCGGTTTATCCTCTGTTAGTCGGTTTGTCCTCTGTCAGTCGTTTGTCCTCTGTCAGTCGGTTTGTCCTCTGTCTGTCGGTTTGTCCTCTGTCGGTTTTTCCTCTGTGAGTCGGTTTGTCCTCTGCCTGTCGGTTTGTCCAGATCAAGTTAAAATTTTGGATTTAAGGTAGTTCACCATGAAGTTGTGGTCAAATCAACTTGATGGTGGTCAGGGGGAGGGTTTGGCGCCAGCAAACTAGTTTAACCCAGCCACATTCTGTATGTGCTTGTCCCAAGTCAGGAGCCTGTAATTCAGTGGTTGTCATTTGTTGAGTAATTAATTAGGGTTTTGATTCTGAGTTCACAGTGTACTGTGTCATTTGCTGATAAGGTTAAAGATTTGGTTAAAGGTACATTGTAGGTAACCATGAAGTCACATCAACCTAGTACAGATCTTCATTATGATGTGAACTATTAAAACTATATACATTGTACATGTACGTGTATGTATGCCAAATTATGACTTTGACTAGAGTTCGCAGTTCATAGACTAATATGGTATGGGTCTTGCTCACTGTTGAAAGCCGTGCATTGCTTTAATCCACTTGATTTGGTCTCTGCTGGATAGTTGACTACATTGTAATTCAAACCACATCTCAATAGTCATTTTAGTGTTCTTTACACTGATAAAATTTTAGGAATCAATTAATATATGCATTTATTTCCCAAAATTAAATATGTTTTTAGAAGTCTTTAAGGCTTAGTACTAGACATAAACAATTACATTCTGGTATAGATTTAATTAACTAATCTACAACTGATTACTGGCTTCCAAGAATTTTATTTTACATCCTTCTTATTACTCATTAGTTTACATATACATGTAGTTATCAGGTTAAGTAAAGTTTGTCATGTTTCAGTGAAAATTTTAAACATTCAGTCAACAAATTTTTACTATCCCTGTTTTAAATTATTTTTGTTTTCATAAACAATAGTGAATTATGTTTGTACAATTCCCTGTTATGTAGTTTTAAATGTGTGTCGGGTACAAAATGGATATAACCGGGTCCATGTTTAATTTAATCTTTTTATTTATTTACACCTGGTCAGGTCCGTAACCTGAGATAAACAATAACAAGCTCTATATATCTATTACATACATGTAGTTGACAGATTTAAGTATCGGGGCCAGTATCAGATACTTGTTATAGACCTCAATTAACATTATCACACCTGCTACGGAATAACTTGTTTACTAGCAGTAACATGTAATTAACATTCTTACGCTGTACGTGTTTTAAGAAATTAAAGTTTTAAAAACATGCTCGTCTACGTATGTAGAAGTCAGAATATATCAAATTAAATAAATAAACAGTTTTTGATTGTTTTACTATGTTTACATAATTGTGGTTTTGTCGCCAATTTGGAGTAGGAGTTCCGTCATCAGATTTTGCGCTGACATTTAAAGACAGACAGGTATATTTCACCTGTATTTCAATACTGTTTGGGAATGATATTTTGAATGAATTTTAAAATTTTACAAATATGAAGCCAGATAAGAACGGATATTCTAAATGGTAAGAAATTATTTTATACTTTTTATTTTAAATATTATCATGATTATCAATGATTATAGAGAAAAGATGATATTGACTAGTTATGAGAATATTTTAGATTACAATATTGTATGTTTATTTAAATTTGAAAATTTAACCATTTAATGATTCAATTTTTTTTGACCACATAGATTAAAGGAAGACTGTATTTCTACAATGCTACCGTTGATTTGTATAATATTTACTGTATGCATATATTATATAAATATGTAAACAAAATTGTGGTTAACATTCTAAAAATGAATTGACACTGAAAATGACCAACAATTCTGTCTTAATCAGGACACGACAGGTTAGGCGTTGGTCACTGTAAGTTCAGATTATAATGTGTGCATTTATCATATACATATAATCTTGGACAATTATGATGCAAAATCAGAGGTAATGTGATTTCTACACATTTTTACAAGCACATACTACCACTAGCAAATTAAAATGCAGGTTTGAATAATTGCTTGCTGAGTTTATCCTTTCCAATATTTTACTGATAGAAATATGTCAATTTCACATTAATTTCAGTTTTTTATATGTACACTGTATGACCAAAAGATTTAGGGAAGTACTTGCAAGATTGTTATGGGTAGTTGGTGAACATTATTTTCATGATTTTATGACCACTTTATCCTATCGACAGTCATGACTGCATATTTAAGTTGAAATTTCCACTTTTCATTTGCAAGTACACTTTAATTATATGATTTATCACTGAATATGTAATATGGAGCACTAATAAAAGTAAAATCACAAAATACTGAACCCGAGGAAAATTCAAAAGGAAAGTCCCCAATCAAATGGCAAAATCAAAAGTTCAAACACAATGACAGCTTTGAAATTGCTGAAGTTTTCAACCTCCTAACAAAAGGAGGTATAGTTTACACTCCATGTACTGGACAAAAAATAAGAATTTATAAAATCTACGAGTGGAATTCTTGCTAAGCCCTGAAATAGCATGTTTGAAGATCCAGAGAGCAAGAGATAATTGAACATACAGTTGTATATATTGTAAATATACTGTTTGTCAAAGGTATATATTTTAAATGTGAAGATTTTTGTTCATTGATTTAAATTGTTGTGGTTAGGGGAATGCTATCAATGTGTGAGGTTTTAAATTCTTGACTCATACCTTCATACCTACATATTGTATTTATAGACATGAAAGATCTATGCAGACAATGAAAAATTTACCATTTATGAATTATAGTTTTTTTTTAAATATATGCCAATTTTGGTCAACCATAAAATCTATGGAATTTGGTACTTTATGAATGATAGAACATGTATTTTCATATTATATATAAATTCATAGGTATATTTGAGTCTAAGAGTAAATTTTTATTGTATATCCAGTCATGGAGTGTAACTGTCATTGTTTAGTCAACAAAAAATTTCAACAGACATTATCAGATTGTTACATTCTACAATAAATCTAATCGATGGTGCATTAAAAATTAAAAAGATTTGATTGATATGATTTGTGGTATTATAAACCCATATATCTGTTATACCATCTTAAATCAACACATCCCCACCAACAAACAAATGGACAAATCATAAAATATAATTTATATCTCGTACATAATATTTGATTTATGGGAGAGAACAGATATAGATAATTTTGTACACTCAGTTTTCATTCACCACAAGTAAGTATTTATGTATGTGGATTTTACATGAATGAGACAGCAACCCAAAAACCGAATGAAAGCTAGAGGTCAACATATTGTCCTCAACAATAGACCTTGTATCAGATGTTAATTCAACAGAGATTACCAAACATAGAAAAGTATAGACAGCTCTCTCACAAGCAAAACATCACATAACTGTAAAATATAAGGGCTTTAATAATTAGTTACACCACAAGCACAGGGATACATTCTAATGTTTCCATATATATAGCATACATTTTTCATTGCATGTTCATCATAGTGATATATAAACCCTTATTTTGTGCTGGGCTTAAAACACCAGCAATCAAATTATACATTATTACTACTGAAATTTCAGTTTACATATTTGGGGAATCTGTGACTCTTTTCACTAAATAGTCTATCCAGAAAAAATATTGGTTTGTCTTGAACTTTTTTGATACAACTTGGGATCAATGAATTTAAATAGTAAGATATTTTATGAAAATTTAGGAGCCACTGTATCTTAATTGACACTTGAAAACTGAAAAAATAACAGGATGTACATCATGTACATGTAAGTACAAAATAAAGTACTATAAGACTTCACTTTTCCCTTGTGGTTAAGTTGAGAACAGGCAACAATGAGTATACATGTACATGAAATTTTGATAGGATGTTTATAAATTATATGTAACTTAATTGGGGTATTTATTGTATGTCCAGCTTTCTAGACTTGCCTTATGATATAAAATGTATCACAATTTTTAATTGGATATGGCAAGGATTTGTATAGTGTCACTATACAAATCCTTGCCATAAAGAAAGCAGATTGTGTGTGTTCATAACGTTGTCAACCAAGCGATAAAACCGGATATTTACACAGAAGGCGAGTATCAATGTATAGTGGCAAGTATGTAACTTCTCACGATACGCGCGAAATAACGAGATACCGCGAGATTCCAATCCTTGTCACTATACAAATCCTTGGATATGGATATGATATCTTAAACTTCTTGTGAACTTCAAATATCCATTGGTATTTTAATGACCAAAATTGTTTGCTACTTTTTCATTCAGAAGAATGAGAGTATTAAACAAACTCCTGCCACAATATTTCAAAACCATTTCTTTGGAAAAAGACAGTGCATTTGTCATGTCTAAATAAAAACATAGATAAAAAAAAATGCTTTAATTGTGCTATCTCTATGCACTGTGAATCTTAGGAAAGTCTAATTTCAGTCTTGCAATAATAATAAATTTATAGTGAACTATATATACTATACCTAAAACTGGTTATCAAAATATCAAATAGATGAGTTGTCTTATTTGGTTGAAAGGCCGTTAAGGGATAATATTTTTAAATGGTTTATATGATTCACTAGCCTCAAAGACTAAAACTTTTATTCAAATTTAACTAGAGGAAGGAAATATTTCTTTTTAATGTTCATGATGTTAGTCATACAGGATCAAATGTGTTCAATTATGTTGTATATATATATAGAGATATTCTGTTGATTTTCAAATTTATGGGAATAGACTGCATGGCTTCTAAAAAATGGAGAATTAAGTTAAAACTTATCATAAACTTCTAGTGTGGTGAATTTATTCAAACTTTGATTAGAACTTAAGTTTTATATACAGCAAAGAAGTTAATCTGTTCTTGTAAATGTTGGGGAAAAAACTGATTTTGATTTTCTGTATGGATGCTTGAAATATAGATGCACATCTGCACTGCATTTAGGGGGGGTACATGTGATGCAATAAATCTTTCACCTCAGACACCTTTATGAATTAATTTTTGGCAGTTTTCTATAATTCTTGAAGTATTTATATAAGGGAAGACCCAGGTTTTGCAAAATTGTACCGATTTATATTTGTGTTATTTTTTTACTCACAAACAATTAGTTGGTTTACTGTTAACAAATATGTGATAGGAAGCAGTTTTGTGAATATTTACAATTTGTTTTTAATGAACAAAGTCCTAACGTATATGAATAAAAGGAAATGTAGTGTATTCCTCAATGTGAAAGCAACCTAAGATAAAAAAATGCATTTACAGGTCAACATATAGTCTTCAAGAATAAAGTATTGATATAACAGGGATTGAAGTTAAAATTTTGACATGGTAGCCCACAGCTTAAATTTTGTAGCCAATATATATAGTTCTATACAAAAAAAGCAGAAATTTTATTAGCCCACGCCAAATTTTAGGGACCATTGGCGAGTGGGCCCCTGCTAAGTTCAAACCCTGTATAATAATTAAAGCTCTGAACCACTGTGAGTCTAGGACAGCTTTGAATAAACCAAAGATTGGCCACATAAATCTACTGTCAACAGTTCTCTAAATGACAAACAATTATCAGGAAAAGAAGTGCATGTACATTACCACCAACCAGGTTCCTGACATGTGTCTTCCTATCTTTCTTACTATAAATGGAACATGTATTCAATATAGATGTTAGGAAGTTTAATACAGACAAAATCTCCACTATGCAAAGTTAATGAGGCATGTAGGAAATACACAGAAGAGATTTTGTTCAAAGATTGGTTAACTAAATTGTGGTTTGTGGTAAGATAAATTGTTCATAAAAATGTCAGATATTTTGATACTAAAGAAAAACCTTATGGTTTAACCTGAGTAACCTAAGATATATGTAACAAATAAAAAGAAATTTCCTATCATTTAACCCAAATTTAACCTTAATTATATATGCATGTTATTAATAAAAAAGACAACCCCATCATTTAACCCTAATTTATACTAAAATATCACAGGCACTTATTTCAGAGACAAGGTATATACATTTTGTAGGTTAAAAAAATGTTCTGAGACCAGTGCCTGTGTAAAATTTATGTAATAATAAAAAAAAGGAACACCTATGGTTTAACCCTAATGTAACCTTAGATAAATTTGCCATTTAATACATGTAATTAATAAAAGGTGAAATGCAGGGTATTGTACTGCTGACCATCAAACTGTATATTTAGTTTTATTTACCATGTAAACTTCCCATTGATAAAGTTATCAGAGAAATGATATACTGTAAACATTGAGTCATTACCTGCTACAAATTATTGTTTACATTCTATTTATGTTAAAAGTCACACCTGTATTGATACTTTATCAACACTTTATAAGCTGTTTAACATATTTTGATATTTTTTGTGTAAAGCTAATTATGTAATGAAATTCCTTTGAGGTATATTACATAAGGAGATGTGGTTTGAATGGGAATGAGACAACTATCCATCAGAGACCAATGAGGAAGAAGTTAGCAGCTATAGGTCACTGTACGGTCTTCAACAATGAGCAAAACCATTACCGCATAGCAAGCTATAAAAGGCCCTGACATAACAAAATATGAAATAAAATTCAAATAAGAAAACCAACAGCCTGATATATGTACAAAACAGATTATGTATGCTTAGATATATTACATACATTAAAGAGACTTAAGTAACTTTATCACTCTACAAGTATGTATTTTATTACACTATGGCCATAATGATAGCTTATCTTAGATGAGATAGATGTAATACCCATAGCTATGGGTATTACATCTATGATGGGAGTGATCTTTAGCATGTTATGTCTGATCCGGACCAGGATAAATCAAAAGTTTATTTAAAATTTTAATTTGCTACTCAGAGTCTCCACTAAAAGCATGTAAAGCAAAGACACCTTAGAGTAGGGTTAATGGGTGCTGGCAGAGTCCCATACATGTCCTGGGGTACAGTCGAAGACCCCTAAGTGTTGGGTAAATATGTGCTGGCAGAGTCCCATACATGTCCTGGGGTACAGTCGAAGACACCTTAGTGTTGGGTAAATGTGTGCTGGCAGAGTCCCATACATGTCCTGAGGTACAGTCGAAGACCCCTTAGTGTTGGGTAAATGTGTGCTGGCAGAGTCCCATACATGTCCTGGGGTACAGTCGAAGACCCCTTAGTGTTGGGTAAATGTGTGCTGGCAGAGTCCCATACATGTCCTGGGGTACAGTCGAAGACCCCTTAGTGTTGGGTAAATGTGTGCTGGCAGAGTCCCATACATGTCCTGGGGTACAGTCGAACCTGCTATATAGATCACCTTTATTTTAGCAAAAACCTGTCTTGTTAGAGGATGACCTCTATATACAGGTTTGACAGAAATTTCATCAAATGCTTTGTCTCTGTTCCCATACTGTAAGTGTTTGTTTATTCATCACAGCAATTAACATGGAGCCAATGCAACTTATTGCTATTTTTCTGCCATTTCTAGACTTCTGGTAAAATTTTGAGGTCATAAGAGAAGATGTCTGATACAACCAATGCAAAAGTGATTGTTGTATGACGTCAATAGTTGAAGTGTCACAAAACCTTAGGCATGTGTCACAGATTCAGAAAAAAGTGATAAGGTCTATGCCATCAGCACCACATTTTCAAACAATTGGAAATTGAATTTACTTAAATGATGAGAGCTTATCATGTATTATAGAAAGCATTATTTGACTTGGCTTTAGGCTTGTTATAAGACCCTCATAAATACCCACATGTCCCAGGTACACTGTATCTTTTAGATTAAAAGATAAACATTGGTTCTACCAAATATGAATTTTCTACTACATGTAATTGTGTATTGTATATAATATGGTTATAAGATGGTAAACAATGTTAATTTCTTCTCGTCCTTGATATGCATGGAATATTTGCCACTGGACATTACCAATTGACATATATCATTTTATTTATTGTTTTTATACGACCGCAAAAATTTTTGGGATCATATAATGGTATGATGTCGTCGTCGTCTGCGTTGTCGTCCGAAGACACATTTGTTTCCGGACAATACCTTTAGTTTAAGTGAATGGATCTCTATGAAATTTTTTAAGAAGGTTCAATACCACAAAAGGAAGGTTGGGATTGATTTTAGGGATGATGGTTCCAACTGTTTAGGAATTAGGGGCCCAAAACAAGCATTTATCTAGTTTCAGGACAATAACTTGTGTATAAGTATTTCAATTGCTCTGAAATTGTACCACAATGTTTAATACCAGAAGGTTGTGATTTATTTTAAGGGTTATGGGGCAAACAGTTTAAGAATTAAGGGCCGAAAAGGGGCCAAAAACAAGCATTTTTCTAGTTTCCGGACAGTAACTTGTGTGTAAGTGTATGGATCTCTCAGACATTGTACCACAAGATTTCATATAACAAAGGGAAGGCTGCGATTGATTTTGGGGTTAATTGCCCCAAACATGTAGCAATTAGGGGCCAAAAAGAAGCACTTTTCAAGTTTCCAGACAATAACTTGTGTTTAAGTGTATGGATCTCTCTGAAATTATACTGCAAGATTCCATAATACAAAGGAAAGGCTGGGATTGAGTTTTGGGGTTATAACTCCAAGGAGGGTTTCAATAAGTTGGGGGTTTTTTGTTTACAATTTTTTTAAAGGATTCATATTTTTTTTTCAAAATTTTTCAAATTTGAATTTTTGAAAAGTTTCAAGAAGAAATCTTCAATTGCACAGTATTGCGCAATAGATTTGAAAGATCTTTGACCACATTTATTTTGTGTCAGAAACCTATATTATGTCAAAAATAATATCACAATCCAAATTCAGACAGTATCAAGCTTGAATATTGTGTCCAAATTTGCCCCAACTGTTCAGGGTTCGACCTCTGCAGTCGTATCTGGCTGCACTCAGCGAAGCATTTTATTAATACTTTTAAATGAAGAAAGTCTTATTTTCAGCTTTCTGTTACAAATCAATTTGAGATCATTTTGGTTTAATCTTTCTTTAAATGAGTTTTTGTTATTTTTATGTTGATAATTTGATTGCGATAATGCCCATGGGGAAAATCAAATTTAACCATTAAAAGTGACTAGATTCAAGGTGACCTCTATACATATCATTCATGTATTTAAGCATCAAGGGTATTCATGTAATAGCATACCAATGATAATGAAATAAATTAACAAAATAGTATTATATATTACCAATTTTGTCATAGGTACAATTTATTGTCAATATTGAGAGGAATATTCAGACATAAGTTCATTGGTATCTAAAAACATGAAATTGAGGAAATAATGTTTGTAAAGGAGTAGGTTCATAAAGGATTAAAATTGGCCTCTTAAGATTTTGATATTTTTAAAATCTGGCCAAAAAGTACAAATTTTTTCCATAATTTATAAACTTTTTAGGGAAAATAAAATTTGGCCGGAATTATAGATCAAGAAAAATTATAATATAAACTGTGGCACTTTTTGGTTACAGAACATTTTGGATCGTAGCTAGGTTGTAGCCAAGGTTTTCCAAAAGTTTTTAATTGAAGTTGGAAAATGGACAAAGTTTTTCGTCAACATCTCCAAAAAATGTGCCGACTTTGAAGCCTATAATGTACTTTTATGATGAGAGTTGTTTTTTCTAAGCAGTAAAGTTTGTGAAATAGATCATCATCCATATAAGAATCAAATTATTATCTTTTTAATAATTTATAATAAAGTTGAATTTATTAAAGGCCATTTTTTGGTAAAAACTTTTCCTTTAACATTTATGCAGTATTTTCATCCATACATGAATCTCAAAATTAACTATAGAAAATAGAAAGAATCTTTTGATTTTAAAAACAATCAGCAAACACAATCTTATTATTTAGTATGTAACCTTAAGGAATTTAGACAGTTGTATGCATAATATCTGTACTGGCGACTGTTTCTAAAACCTATTTGATTTGCAATAAATTTAGTATTTTATTGGATAGATAACAACCTAGATCTTCTTCTAAATGTTATTTTTATTGAACCTTCGTTATCTTGTATCATTATTTAGATGTAATAAACCTCTCATTCTGTCTCAAATTAAGTAAAAAGATATTTATCCACTTGATAAACAGTAGGAATATAAATGAAAAGTTATCAAAAGTACAATATACTATTTGAATGAACATTTAGTTACAAAAGAATATCTGTTGTATTAAATTCCATCTGCACTTAAACTTGATGTGAATGCATAGGGTGGTGCAAACCATGCACATTTAATCCGGAAACACTACTTCAATGTTTTGTGTTTTAAATAATGATGTCATTACTGAACTATTGATAGGAAATAGGTGGGTGAATCTAAGAAGTCATGTTTTTGCTCTTTAATCAGTTTATAAGCAGACTTTGTAAATGTTTGTTTGAATGTGGTTTCTTGAAATAATGTATGTATTGAACATAGTGATATATTGTTAAAAATATATAAAAAAATAGTATAAATCTTGTTGATTTATGCATGTGATATTTATGTTTGTTTAAATTGATGATTCCATGGAAATTTTAGCATATATATAAACTTTGTATTGTTAATTCAGAAATTATTGCAATATGTTTATATTAATGCAAAAAGTGTTACAGTATTAGATTCGCAATAATGAAAACTTGCATTTATTCAGTAGTTTCAGATTTTCCTTCAGAGAATGTTTGCAATTGAAATTGATTAGATCTTGCATTTTTACCAGTAATCAGTGATTTGCAATAATACATGCACACATTAATTTCTGAATTTACAGTAATGAGTTTAAGTTATCCATTTTTCTTTTCATATAAGACTTCAATAGCTCATAAAAGGCCATTTACCAAAATTGAAGCAAATTCTAGATTTCTTTTCTTTCAATTTGAGACCCAAATAATACCAATGCAAATATAAGGTAAAAGTCCGAGTCAGCCTTTTCCCGCTTTTTTTTTTTTTAAATTAGATATCTCAAAAAGGAGCTCCATAACCTATCAATATATTTAGTATATTTTGTTCCTTAACTAATGCTTTTCTGACTTAAATATATATAGTATCAATTTTAAATTCTAGATTTTTTTAATTTCACCTAATTAGTACATCCTTAAATAGGCTGTATAAAAAATCGTATGATTAGCAGGGTTCAATTTTTAGGAAATTACCACTTGATTTTATTTTAATTGTCCATTATTTTATTTTATAATGACAACATATTTACTCAGTATAGTTATAAAAAAGATGACTAACAGCAAAAAGTGTGAGAACAATAATGTTTTGACATGATGACCAATTTATGTCACAAAACAACAAAAATTAACTGATTTGTCCATAGATAATATTGTACAACAATATCCGTTATCAAGAATTGTATCTTTTTATCCCCAGGCCAAAAATATTAATATTAATCTACAAAATATTTGAATGCAGTGGTTTAAGTATGAATATGTTTTATAATCTTAGGTGCACAAAATGTGACAAATGTTTGACTACTTGGTACTTTGAGAAAGATGGAAAGTTATACTGTAAAAAGGACTACTGGGACATCTATGGAGAGGCCTGCAATAGATGTGGTCTGGTGATAACTGGTCCAGTAATGGTAAGTTACAGTCTTTGCCGAAGTACTATAGATTAGGCATGGAGGGTAAAATGTGTGTATTTAGATGTGGTTGGTAAGGTAGCGTGAAAAATCATTGCAAGTTATCTTCCCAAAAGTACTATTGGGAATGCATGTGGATTGACAGGTTTGGTATTTAGAGGATTGCAGTACATGTGGTACAGTAATAGGTGAAAAGTTGTCTCATTGGGAATCATACCAAATCTTATTTTATATGGTTAGTTAGAGTCTTTGTCTAAGTATTATATGGACATGCATTATGAGTTAAAAGGCCTGAATTAGTTGTGGTCACCTAAAAATTAGGACAGTATGTAGAGGCCTGCAGTATATATGGTTTGGTAATAATCTAAGGACAGTGTTCAGAGCCTGCAGTAAGTGTAATTAATCTAGTTACTCTGGTAATAAGACCTAAAATGCAAATGAAGATGTACCCATCCAATGATATATGAAGCTTATGTTATAAATCCATGTACATGTACTATTATAGTGAGTTTCATAGATTATTTAACTTTATCTTAAATGATCCTACCTGCCAAAGGTTAGTGCTTATCTCCAGAACTCAGCCAATAAAAATTGCAATCAAAAAGTAAAATAATAAATCAAACCAAACTCCAAGGAAAATTCAAATGGAAAGTCCCTTATCAAATTACATATCAAAAGCTCAAACACATCAAAACGAATGGAAAACAACTGTCATATTCCTGACTTGGTAAGGCTTTCTTTATTTAGAAAATGGTGGATTAAACCTGGTTTTATAGCTAGCTAAACCTCTCACTGTATGACAGTATATAGCTAAAGTGTGCTAAAAGTGGCGTCAAACACCAATAATCAATCATTCCTTAATGAAACAGAAAAAAGAAATATGACAAAAGTTATTTGACTCATTGTATTGATATACGCCTTATGATATTATTATACCCCCACTCTAAAAGTGGGGGCTATATTGCTATTATTTTGATAGTCTGTCTGTCTGTTCTTCATACAAATATTTTAGCCGCACTTTTCTCAGGAATCACTGAACAGAATGACTAAAGTTCAGTAGCTTTACACCAGTTAAGCTGTAACGGCCCGGTGACCACTTTTCTCAAAACTAACAAACAGAATGACCATATTTGGTCAGCAGCTTATCAGAGTGAATGCTTTTTAGCTCACCTGGCCATGAGGGCAATGCAAGCTATTGCCATCACTGGGTGTTCTTCATTATCTTCTGTCGTTGTCCTTGTCTTTTCAACTTTTCCCAAGTTCTTATCTGAAACTACTGAACCAAATTCAACCAAAAGTGATCTGAATGATCCCTGTGGTATCTAGTAGAAATTTTGTGTTTGTTATTCCAGTCAGTCAACAAACATGGCCACCATGTCTAAAAAATAGAAAAAAGGGGTAAAATGCAGTTTTTATGCCCCATTTATGGGCATTATGTTTTCTGGTCTGTGCGTCCGTCCGTCTGTTCGTCCGTCCGTCCGTTCGTCCCGCTTCAGGTTAAAGTTTTTGGTCGAGGTAGTTTTTGATGAAGTTGAAGTCCAATCAACTTGAAACTTAGAATACATGTTCCCTATGATATGATTTTTCTAATTTTAATGCCAAATTAGAGATTTTCCCCCATTTTCACGGTCCACTGAACATAGAAAATGATAGTGTGGATGGGGCATCCGTGTACTGGGGACACATTCTTGTTGTTCTTTAAAGATGATGTTTACCAAATTTTTTAGTTTTTTGCAGAAACTTTGATAGATCTCAAGGATAGATAGAAATTTTATTTTTCAAGTTTAAACATGCAGTTATATACATTAAACAGCAACATATTCATTGATGAAAAAACTTCAAGATGAGCAGTACAAGCTCCTAGGAGCCTCTTGTTGTATCTGCAGAGTTCACAAAATCTTTTTTCCCCTGGTGGTCCTTGAAGAAAATTTGCTGGTCCTCACTATTATTTCTATTGCAAAATACCAAAATTATGTCGGTTCCTTAAAAAAATTTTAGTGGTCAAAACTTTCAGACCACCACTTCTCGAGAACTCAGGATCTGTAGGACACCTCGCTACTTCCTGTTTTAAAATTTCTTTGAATTAAAAGTAGGGGCATATACATGTTAAGCACACAACACATGCATTCTTGTTTTATATTACACTTATTTTAGTCTCCACTGACATGACTGAAGCAGTATTATAATATATTTATGTTATTCAATAGAAATCACAGATACATTATCAAGTTCTCTAATATCTGATGCATAATTAACATGATTAACAGCCTATATGTTTTTCCTGAAGAAGGCAGGTGTTGCTATATTTACCCTTTTGTATCTCTGTTTTTTTTTTTTTTTTTAAACTGATATAAAATGCATTGAGATTATGGTTTCCATGGTGTTTTACAGAAAATCTGATGAAAAAATAATTCAACTATAAATGTGAGAATCTGAACATAACTTCTTACGATAATCATTGATAATCCTAAAATTCATTTTGTAAAGATCTCTGGGGTTTTCAATTTACATTCAGTTTATTACAGATATATATCATGTATTATCCAACAAGGATGTTTCCTTTATTTGTATGGTTTTGTTGATACATGTATAAAAATATAAAACTCAAAAATGGGTCAGGAAAAATAAATTAGAATTTATAAAAAATTAACAAAATACTTTCAGTTTCTCCTTCCTGTTTGAATCAAAATTTCATATAAGGCATATTATTAGATCAAAGTTTTCCATAAATTCATCAAGCTGCTGCTTTATTGAACTTAATCTTTGCAAGGATAGATACTGGTCCTGTGTTTTTTCCAGAGTTCTTGAAATCTTTTTTTTCATGATGGACCTTGAAGAAAATCTGCTGGTCCTCACTATTATTTCTATTGCAAAGTACCAAAATTGTGTTTGTTCTTTGAAAATGTTTGTGGTCAAAACCTTTGGACCACTACTTTTCGAGAATTCTGTTTTTTTTTTTTTTTTTTTTTTTTTTTTTTATGTTGATTTGTTCATGTATAACAGCACCAAAAACAAAGTGTCTTTTCTAGTTTCATTGTGAAAGAGTGCATAGTAAAAATAATTTAGTATAATGCAACCCTACATTTTATTGTAGAACAAACTGTTGTATTCAAATGAAAGTACTAGATGAAGAAACTGAACATGCTCATATCTCTTTTGTTAACTGTGAAACTGGAAAGTTTTGAATCTTTAAACAACTCGTGGATGTGAGATCCTCTAAAAATAATTCTCATTTAATGTTAGTAGGGTTGCAAACATGGAACATTGGTGGCACGTATTTCACAATGAAACTATGGAAAATCTCATTTTCATCTTATTTGAGACCACTAGGCTAATTTGAAATAAACTTGACAGGAAGTATTTATAGAACCTTTACAAACTATCCTCTCTGGATTCTGATCAGACCAAAAAACTTGTATAAGTGTTTCTTGTTTCTCGTTTTTTAGATTAGACCGTTGGTTTACCTGTTTGAATGGTTTTACACTAGTCATTTTGAGACCCTTTTTAGCTTGCTGTTCGGTGTGAGCCAAGGTTCCCTGTTGAAGGCCGTACTTTGACCTATAATGGTTTACTTTTACAAATTGTGACTTGGATGGAGAGTTGTCTCATTGGCACTCATACCACATCTTCTTATATCTATTGACCGCCAGAGGCAATCATTGATTCTGATTTGGTCAATCTTCTCTAACGCTACTTTTGTAGCATGTAATAGACTTATGATTGTCCATTATTATATGAACAATAGCTAAATATAGATAAAATAACTAAATATACTATCTATTTAGTTACTCCCACATAATTATTGGTAATGTATGCCTAATTATTCTACAACAGTAAAATTTCATATACAATAAAGTATACAGACAGGATGTTTATGTAGGGAATAATGTTTAAATTAATTCCGAAACTGTCCCAAAATTTTTAAACTGGAGAATTGTTTTCAGGTAAGTTTTTTCTTCTTAAAAACCACTTCAAATAAATAAGCATGATTTGAATTAGCAATTACAACAATGTATATGAAAATAAAGATATTACAGTATGGTTATCTCCACCAACAAAAATATCTCCTTTTCCCCTGAAGAAAACTCTATATAAGCAAAATAACTTAGGGAATATGCACCTTGTAAAAATGATTCTTTCAGTTTGTAACACTTTTGCAGGTTTAAGAAAAAACTATAAAAATAAGAAGTTATGGTATGATTACCAATGAGACAACTCTCCACCAGAGACCAAATGACCTAGAAATTAACAACTTTATGTCACCATACGGCTTTCAACAATGAGCAAAACCCATACTGCATAGTAAGCCATAAAAGGCCCCGAAATGACAAATGTAAAACAATTCAAACAAGAAAACTAACGGCCAGATTTATGCACAAAACAATAAATGAAATAAAAATATGATATATATATATATATATACAGCAACAATGACAACCACTGAATTAACAGGCAACTGACTTGGGACAGGCACATTCAGAATGTGGCTGCATGGGTTAAACATGTTTGCTCACACCAAACCCTTCCCCTAACCTGTGGCCTGGTAAAAATGGTGTTGGTCATAAGATTCAGTTGCTGATGTGAAATCAAAATAAGTTTCGACTTATACATATAGAATATATATATTCTGCAATAAAAAAATCCAAAAATATAAAAACATAAAACATGCAAGAGAATTAGATTACCGGTACCTCATTTAAAGTTCAGTATAATAATACAATGGTATTCCGCATCAAAAGAAATATCCATAATTTTTAAATCTAAAAATGTTTCTTTGATCTCTGTGTAGTTGGGACCTCAAGGAAAACATTTATTTTTACAATTGACATGGAATTAGATGAAATTTGGACATAAGCTTGTTTATGACCAAATTACAGTATCCAGAGTTTAAATTTTGAAATATTTATAAATTTATTTTCATTTTTCCGTATTTTACTGATAAATGGACTTATAGTTTTTTTACAGTTAACATTCATATTCAGTCTAAGGTTAAAGTTTTTCAGTCATCAATTACTTTGTCAAAGCTTCATGGAATTTGATGAAATTTGGACAGAAGCTTGTTTATCACAAAAATACAGTATCCAGAGCAAAATTTTGAACATATTTATTTTCATTTTTCCGTATTTTACTGATAAGTTGACTTAGTTTTTTTTACATTTAACAAATAGATACAGTCTGGGGTTAAAGTTTGTTACACATCAAATACTTTGTCAAACCCCCATAGAATTTTATGAAACTTTTTTATGATTAAGAGATAATGTCTGAAGCACACTTTTGAAAATATATTTTCGTTTTCAGTATTTTAATCTGATAGATGGCCATTCAAAGGTTGTTAACCTTCATGGATTGTTATGAAACTTGGACAGAAGCTAATCTTCAAGAACAAGAAATAGCATCTAAAGAGAAAGTTTGAATCTTTTTAACATTTTGTATTTTACTGAAAATGGACTCCTTTTTAGCTCACCTGGCCCAAGGGCCAAGTGAGCTTTCTCATCACTTAGCGTCCGTCTTCCGTCGTCATCGTTAATTTTTACATTTTGAACTTCTTCTAGAGAACCACTGAATGGAATGAAACCAAACATGGCATGAATGTTCCTTATGAGGTGCTGACCAAGTGTTGTTACTTTGTAGCCGATCCATCATCCAAGATGGCCGCCAGCGGGGACTTAGTTTAACATAGGACCCTATGGAAAATACATACAAATGACTTCTTTTAGAGAACCACTGAATGGAATGAAACCACACATGACATGAATGTTCCTTATGAGGTGTTGACCAAGTGTTGTTACTTTGCAGCCGATCAATCATCCAAGATGGCCGCCAGCTGGGGACTTAGTTTAACATAGGACCTTATGGAAATACATACAAATGTCTTCTTAGAGAACCACTGAATGGAATGAAACCAAACATGGCATGAATGTTCCTTATGAGGTGCTGACCAAGTGTTGTTACTTTGCAGTCGGTCCATCATCCAAGATGGCCGACAGCAGGGGACTTAACATAGGACCCTATGGGAAATACATAAAATGTCTTATTTTAGAGAACCAGTGAATGGAATGAAACCAAACATGGCATTAATGTTCCTTATGAGGTGCTGACCAAGTGTTGTTACTTTGCAGCCGATCCATCATCCAAGATGGCCGCCAGTGGGTGACTTAGTTTAACATAGGACCCTATGGGAAATACATACAAATGTCTTCTTTAGAGAACCACTGAATGGATTGAAACCAAACATGGTATGAATGTACCTTATGAGGTGTTGACCAAGTGTTGTTACTTTGCAGTCGATCCATCATCCAAGATGGCCGCCAGCGGGACTTAGTTTAACATAGGGCCCTATGGGAAATACATACAAATGTCTTCTTTAGAGAACCACTGAATGGAATGGAACCAAACATGGCATGGATGCTCCTTATGAGGTGTTGACCAAGTGTTGTTACTTTGCAGTCAATCAGTCATCCAAGATGGCCAACGGGGACTTAGTTTAACATAGGACCCTATGGAAATACATACAAATATCTTCTTTTAGAGAACCACTGAATTGGATGGAACCAAACTTGGCATGAAGGTTCCTTATGAGGTGTAAACCAAGTGTTGTTTCTTTGCAGCCGATCCATCATCCAAGATGGCCGCTAGTGAGGGACTTAGTTTAACATAGGACCTTATGGGAAATACATACAAATGTCTTATTTTAGAGAACCACTGAATGGAATGAGACCAAACTTGGCATGAATGTTCCTTATGAGGTGCTGACCAAGTGTTGTTACTTTGCAGTTGGTCCATCATCCAAGATGGCCGCCAGGGGGACTTAGTTTAACATAAGACCCTATGGGAAATACATACAAATGTCTTCTTTTAGAAAACCACTGCATGGAATGGAATCAAACATGGCATAATGTTCCTTATGAGGTGCTGACCAAGTGTTGTTACTTTGCAGCTGATCCATCATCCAAGATGGCTCTGGGACTAGTTTAACATAGGACCCTATGATAATTAAATAGATATAAGATGTGGTATGAGTGCCAATGAGACAACTCTCCATCCAAGTCAAAATTTATAAAAGTAAACCATTATAGGTCAAAGTACGGTCTTCAAATGCCTTTAAGAGTACCACTGAACAACAAACTAAACATGGCATGAATGACTTATGAGGTGCTGACCAAGTGTTGTTACCTTGTTGCCGATTTACTGTTCAAGATGGCCACCAGGATATTTTATTAAATAACTGGACCAATATTAAAGAAATCGCCTCAATCATTATTTGGGTATCTATTATGTTTTTATCTATTTTAATGATTTCTAAAACCAAAGTAGAGTCACTGAACACATGGAGCCTCTAGTTTAAGTCAATATTACACTTTCACACTGACAGCAGCAATCGTAGGCGAGACACAGAGTTCTGCAGAACCCCTTACAAATTTTTCATATATATGCATGACTTTCCATTAATTTATCAAAAGTGGTCTCTAATAGAGCAAGAGGGATAGGGTGGGAGTTTTCCTTTCTTTTTCCCTAATTTTTTAAGCTATATTTATTTATTATTTATATTTTTGCCTATAATATTCCCTACTTTTGTATATTTTAGCAACCAATCATCTTTGATTCTTTAACTTTGTCCATTTTTCTCTATTTTTACATTTTGGTACCGCTATTCTCTATTCTGTAAAAAGTAAAATCACAAAAATACTGAACTCCGAGGAAAATTCAAAAAGGAAAGTCCCCAATCAAATGGCAAAATCAAAAAAAAACAAACACATCAAACGAATGGATAACAACTGTCATATTCCTGACTTGGTACAGGTATTTTCTTATGTAGAAAATGGTGGATTGAACCTGGTTTTATAGCTAGCTAAACCTCTCACTTGTATGACAGTTGCATCAAATTCCATTCACCCCATTCACACCTTAATAGCTATGCTGAAAAGTTTTTGTCTGTATGCCTTAAAAATTTAAACTAAAAAGTGTTAAATTTGACAGATTGAGTTCCTCTCTTTGTATGTAATTTGTTAAAAGTGTATTAGCAATAATCTAGTTATATAATAACAGTTTTTGAGGCCTTTATTTAATAAATAAAACATAGATAAGTCCCATACTGTCATTGTGTATTATTTCATGAAAGGGATATTTATATAATAATACAGTAATTACCTACTAAAGTAGGTGTGAAAATACATGTACTTCTGGAGAATCAATATCATTAAACAATTGATTTAATTATATAATAATCTGTCATTGTCAAGAATACATGCTAATTAAAAGATCATTAATTGGATGGTCAAGCCTAGACTGGACTGTAGGTTGAGTGACACCTATCTTACCTGCAGGATGTGGTTTTTGTAAATGTTTTAATTGGACTTTTTCTTTTGTGTATTTGTGTTGTTATTAGCCGTGTCCTGGTGAGTAAAAGACTGAAATTTCCTTGACATGTTTTTCTTGAATAATTCAAATCCATCTGATTTTAAGGTTATAGTTTTACACCTAAACTTACACAAGTGTTAACTTATTTTCTTGCAACTGTCGTTGGTTCTGTTATAATTTTACCTAAAGCTATTAAAACAATTGTTAATTATTAAAATAAATAATATTTCACCAATGAAACAGTTAGCTTGATATGAATATACCATTGATTAACATGAGTTCCATATATTGAGGGCCATTTTGGTTTCATTTTTAAAACACCTCTTCTTTAGAACTATAATAGAGTTGACCTCAGTTTTTTCGAAGGTCGGTGGTTTTCTCCGGGCAGAAAACTGTTCAACATTTTTATATTGTTTCATTTTAAAACACCTCTTCTTTAGAACTATTAGAGTTGCAGAAAACTGGATATTGTAACAGGTTACAAAATTTATTACTGAAACCTGCAGTCTCATTGACTTTACTGCTTATCTCCCTTTATTTGTGGCTTCAATTTTATCATTGACAATATTATATTATATATTTAGCCAAGTACAACCTGGACAGTGAAATAATTATGTCATTGCATACTAAGGTAATAAAACTGTTATCGTAATAACAGCTTTTTACATACAAATTGATTATGAGAAGAAAAGTTGAAAATGTAATTTATGGAGGATCATGGGTATGAAAATCTGATGCCAAAATGTCTAATTTGTTCAAAATTTGATTGAACAATATGTTTTCTCTTTTTTACTTGCCCTTGAAAGGTTCAGTACACTTTATTTAGGCATGGTATGTGAAATAAAACTTTTGTCAGGCAAATAATTCTTTTTAGTTAATTGTCTTTGACAAGTATCGAAAGTTGATATTTACACATCCCTTCAATCCACTTGAAGGTACAGATCCAAAATAATAGATATAGTATTACAGATATTTGTGAATATGACTTAACAGATGGACAAGTACATCTCATCATGTTTATATGTCATAAATGGGTAATTTTTTGCATATTAATAAATAACTAATTGTTATTATTTTATTAATGTAATTAATTAATCATTATTTATTGTAGGTGGCTGGTGAACATCGTTACCACCCAGAGTGTTTCCAGTGTATAAGTTGTCGTAGTTACATTGGCGATGGTGACACATATGGTTTGGTAGAAAGATCAAAGCTCTTCTGGTAATTTTGAAATTGATTGTTACATCTGTGCATTTTTACATTGAAACATTTCAGCCATTAGAGAAAGCTAGTGTGATGTTACATGCAGAGCAGATTTGTATTTTGTATAAAGTAAGACTGACATGAAAGGGAATTTCTTGACTTTTTTAAGTCTTTAGGAAGTCTGTTTAACTTGAATTGAAATAGAAGGTTTATTAATAACATGCTCAAATTGTGGTTAAAAATAAAGAGTAAAATCTCACCTGTAAAATGATCTTATACACTTATAATAAATTGACTTTGCTTTTCAATGTATTTCTGACAAGGTTTTGAAGAATTTTTAAGGTTTTGTTAAATGCATTGGTATCTAGGTGTAAACTGAAATTTAACTATTAATTTTGTTTTATTGAAAGTTTTATATGTGAGTCATTTTGATGATGTATCACCAGACCATACAAAGCTTTTGAACCTTTTTAAGAGGTTTTTTTGATAATAATAAAAAAAAACTAGGCTGCAAAAGTTCAAACCTAAATCATTTTCGTTTACAACTGATCAATCAACTAGCAGACATAAGGCTTAGTTTTTTGAATTATCAAGGTCTTAAAAATTACTCTCTTATTTGGACTATATTTGTAAAAATGGCAGAGTTAAGAGAATAGTTTTTTTCAGGCCAATGAAGGCAGGAAATCATAATATATTATTAGGATTCATTGCATTTAAACATATGGCATCCATAGCCAAAGGAAGGCACATCAGTTAGAATAGGATGTTCAGAGAGATGAACATAAAATTGTGAAAAATTTGTTTCTATTGGTTGAAACTTAATTTTGAAAGTAGCATAACTCAGTATTTTGAAAATGAAAAAAAGTTGAACATTTTATAAGGAAACCATTGTGACCATTATAACAGATGTAAATCTTTATGAACAGGATGAAAGAAAAATACTCATCAGATCAGAACTGCTGATCAATTTCTTTAGATAGGCAGGAACGAACATCTGGTCTGTAATACAAGAACTAAATACACTCATAAGCCCTTAACTCTGATTGCCATCATTGGATATATTTAATTAACACCCAAGATATAATGGTAAAATGATAAGTTTTCAATAATTTGGAGGTGTATCTTGCAGCAATTCGACCTTACATGCTAAATGTAGGATATATAATTACATTTAATGACATTATGGTGTAAGGAAAAAAAGATAAAAACATTATCTCCCAATCAAAAAGATTTTTTTTTGTTAAGTGCGAAAATGGGACTTCACCAACATATGAAAACAATGAAGATAAATTCTACTTACAATTTTTGCTAATAGTCTGCTTTACAATTGATTGTGATAGCATTTGAACTTTTCTCTTAAGTTAGTCATACTCAAACAATTAAAATGAGGATTTAACTAAATCAAGTCACATTGACCTATAAATAACCTGTGGGAGCATAACCTGCAAAATGAATCACTTCTTGAGATAGTAAAGTTAGGTCAAGAATTCAATTATTTTCAATTACATTTTATATAAATATAAATTAATTTTGATTAAATTAAATTGTCTGGTGATAACACAGGAAGCTTACTCACACATTAGGCGGTACTTGTTTAATATCATGTAACCATAATGAGATGATAAAATGTCGTTTTTATACATTTTAAAAATAACTTTTTCCACGTTCTTAAGGATGTGACATGGGAAAGGGTTTCCCGACTTAAATTTATCACTTTATTTCTCAAAAGTATGAACTGTAAAACTGTGAATGAAATGAAAATGTACTAAAAGGTGTCTTGGAAAATTACTGTATTCTTTGTTGGTAAGGGATAATTTATGTTTTCTCAATTATGAAATATACTCTGAAATCACTTAATACAAACACTCAAAATTTAAAATTACACTGCAATTCCAATAATTTTCATAGAGGTGAAAATGATAGATGATAGAATACCTGCATATAGATTATAGAATACCTCATAGGGTTGAGGTTGATGTCTATATGATTATCTTGAACATAATTACTAACTGAATAGTTTATAATTTAAAATTTTGAAAGGAAATTATCATCACATTTTGTAAACATTTTATTAATCAAGAAATCAGAATCAAAATTGACCTAAGACAAGAAAAGGGAATGAAAAATTCAGAACACAACCAGTTAGGTTAACTTCAGATTTTATTGGCAAACATCTGAAACACTACATAAATAGTACATGTAGGATAACTGGTAGGTTGACAATATACGCATATGGTTTTCTAAAATGTACTTTTCAAAATGTTTGTGATCCTATTACCCTTTTGACGTTAAGTTACGTCACAGTGTATTCTTAACGTAACATCATAATACAGCTATTCCACCAACAATTAAATATGTTATAAGATTCACCGTGTTCACCGTCATAAATTGGAACTTATTGATGATAGAAAAATAAGTCTTGAGGCATTGGTTTTCCATTTGCAATTACTTTCAAATTCAAGAAGTGATTAGACTAACTTTCTGCAAATCTTTGGTACATATCATTAGCAACATTAGGAAAACATTACATCTCGATGTATATTTATCTGCCTCTCTATCGGATGCTCTAACGGAAATCCAGAGTTGAAACAAATCATGCTAAAATTTTATACTAATTTCCTTGTATTTTGTTTGAGAAATTAAATGGTCAAGGTAGGTACCGTGTTATCATGATAAAATGATATACCTGCAGTAAAAAATAACAAGAGATGTGAGGTATAAATAAACGAGACAGCCATTTAAACATATGGCATCCATAGCCAAAGGAAGGCACATCAGTTAGAATAGGATATTCAGAGAGATGAACATAAAATTGTGAAAAATTTGTTTCTATTGGTTGAAACTTAATTTTGAAAGTAGCATAACTCAGTATTTTGAAAATGAAAAAAAGTTGAACATTTTATAAGGAAACCATTGTGACCATTATAACAGATGTAAATCTTTATGAACAGGATGAAAGAAAAATACTCATCAGATCAGAACTGCTGATCAATTTCTTTAGATAGGCAGGGAACGAACATCTGGTCTGTAATACAAGAACTAAATACACTCATAAGCCCTTAACTCTGATTGCCATCATTGGATGTATTTAATTAACACCCAAGATATAATGGTAAAATGATAAGTTTTCAATAATTTGGAGGTGTATCTTGCAGCAATTCGACCTTACATGCTAAATGTAGGATATATAATTACATTTAATGACATCATGGTGTAAGGAAAAAAAAAAGATAAAAAACCTTATCTCCCAATCAAAAAAGATTTTTTTTTTTGATAAGTGCGAAAATGGGACTTCACCAACGTATGAAAACAATGAAGATAAATTCTCCTTACAATTTTTTGCTAATAGTCTGCTTTACAATTGATTGTGATAGCATTTGAACTTTTTCTCTTAAGTTAGTCATACTCAAACAATTAAAATGAGGATTTAACTAAATCAAGTCACATTGACCTATAAATAACCTGTGGGAGCATGACCTGCAAAAATGAATCACTTCTTGAGATAGTAAAAGTTAGGTCAAGAATTCAATTATTTTCAATTACATTTTATATAAATATAAATTAATTTTGATTAAATTAAATTGTCTGGTGATAACACAGGAAGCTTACTCACACATTAGGCGGTACTTGTTTAATATCATGTAACCATAATGAGATGATAAAATGTCGTTTTTATACATTTTAAAAATAACTTTTTCCACGTTCTTAAGGATGTGACATGGGAAAGGGTTTCCCGACTTAAATTTATCACTTTATTTCTCAAAAGTATGAACTGTAAAAACTGTGAATGAAATGAAAAATGTACTAAAAGGTGTCTTGGAAAATTACTGTATTCTTTGTTGGTAAGGGATAATTTATGTTTTCTCAATTATGAAATATACTTTGAAATCACTTAATACAAACACTCAAAATTTAAAATTACACTGCGATTCCAATAATTTTCATAGAGGTGAAAAATGATAGATGATAGAATACCTGCATATAGATTATAGAATACCTGCATAGAGTTGAGGTTGATGTCTATATGATTATCTTGAACATAATTACTAACTGAATAGTTTAAAATTTAGAATTTTTGAAAGGAAATTATCATCACATTTTGTAAACATTTTATTAATCAAGAAATCAGAATCAAAATTGACCTAAGACAAGAAAAGGGAATGAAAAATTCAGAACACAACCAGTTAGGTTAACTACATAAACACTACATAAATAGTACATGTAGGATAACTGGTAGGTTGACAATATGCGCATATGGTTTTCTAAAATGTACTTTTCAAAATGTTTGTGATCCTATTACCCTTTTGACGTTAAGTTACGTCACAGTGTATTCTTAACGTAACATCATAATACAGCTATTCCACCAACAATTAAATATGTTATAAGATTCACCGTGTTCACCGTCATAAATTGGAACTTATTGATGATAGAAAAATAAGTCTTGAGGCATTGGTTTTCCATTTGCAATTACTTTCAAATTCAAGAAGTGATTAGACTAACTTTCTGCAAATCTTTGGTACATATCAGTAGCAACATTAGGAAAACATTACATCTCGATGTATATTTATCTGCCTCTCTATCGGATGCTCTAACGGAAATCCAGAGTTGAAACAAATCATGCTAAAATTTTATACTCATTTCCTTGTATTTTGTTTGAGAAATTAAATGGTCAAGGTAGGTACCGTGTTATCATGATAAAATGATATACCTGCAGTCAAAAAATAACAAGAGATGTGAGGTATAAATAAACGAGACAGCAACCAATTAACATAAAAACATGTCAACATATGGTCCTCAAAATAAACAACATGCTACACAAAATGTCACGCTTTAGATCTCCAGAATAAGCAGTAATGAGTATAGTTAATAGGGACTACCAACATAATAAAAGGCAAAGATCTGTCATAAAACCAATATACCTAAATATACAATATTATCAGATATGATAAAAGACCAGCACTGACCGGATTCATGACATTCGGCAGAGCCTAACTCAGTTTTCTCATATCTCTATTTCAGTATTTTAATTATGTTTTCTTTGGACCACTCAGAACCAGTTCTGTTGGTTGATAAAGTAGAGTATGTGATTTGGTCAGGTTTTATCTATAGACGTCCCCCTTTTTGAATTAACCTTGGAGTTCAGTATTTTGTTAATACATTTTTTCTTATCATTTTAGTGGGAGATGTTACAAAAAGGCCAAGAATCAGCAGGACTCTGACAGCCGCTTGAGTGAGAATAAACATTCTATACAACTACTAGATATTCCAGCCACACCTGATAAAAGAGGGACTAGATTATACCCTGGAAAACGATTGTCACAATACAGTCAGACTGTTAGGGATAGTCTACAGTTCAATCCACAGCTTACTATTACTGAGTAAGTTTCTTCAGAGTTTCTGGCACAAATTTTTTTTTTCCTCCCAAATTCATTTCTTTACATAGTGAAACCAAGGCTTGTAGGAAAAACTACTATAATGCCTTAAATTGTCAAGAGTTCTAGTCATAGCAAAATAAAGTAAAAAAATACAGGTTCATAACTATTTTAACTTTTTTTTAATAACATGATGATGACTGGACCAAAAGGATTAGATATTGGTGCATCTTGTGACATACCAAAATGAAGGGTCTGACCCTATCTTTTAGCTGACAGCTTGTCATCAGTGAAAATCCTGAATATATATATATTGATGTGAAAAATGACAGGCAATGTATTCACCTAAGAAAAAATCTTCAAAGTCAATATGGTTTTCTAAAATCTACTTTTCAAAATGTTTGTGATCCTATTATCCTTTTGACGTTAAGTTACGTCACAGTGTATTCTTAACGTAACATCATAATACAGCTATTCCACCAACAATTAAATATGTTATAAGATTCACCGTGTTCACCGTCATAAATTGGAACTTATTGATGATAGAAAAATAAGTCTTGAGGCATTGGTTTTCCATTTGTAATTGCTTTCAAATTCAAGAAGTGATTAGACTATGTTAGTTAACTTTCTGCAAATTTTTGGTACATATCATTAGCAACATTAGGAAAACATTACATCTCGATGTATATTTATCTGCCTCTTTATCGGATGCTCTAACGGGAAATCCAGAGTTGAAACAAATCATGCTAAAATTTTTATACTAATTTCCTTGTATTTTTGTTTGAGAAATTAAATGGTCAAGTATTGTACAGATTTCTTATGTGAACCCCAAATATAGGGAAATAGGTACCGTGTTATCATGATAAAAATGATATACCTGCAGTAAAAAAAATAACAAGAGATGTGAGGTATAAATAAACGAGACAGCAACCAATTAACATAAAAAACATGTCAACATATGGTCCTCAAAAATAAACAACGCATGCTACACAAAATGTCACACTTTAGATCTCCAGAATAAGCAGTAATGAGTAAAGTTAATAGGGACTACCAACATAATAAAAGGCAAAGATCTGTCATAAAACCAATATACCTAAATAATACAATATAATCAGATATGATAAAAGACCAGCACTGACCGGGTTCATGACATTTGGCAGAGCCTAACTCAGTTTTCTCATATCTCTATTTCAGTATTTTAATTATGTTTTCTTTGGACCTCTCAGAACCAGTTCTGTTGGTTGATAAAGTAGAGTATGTGATTTGGTCAGGTTTTATCTATAGACGTCCCCCTTTTTGAATTAACCTTGGAGTTCAGTATTTTTGTTAATACATTTTTTCTTATCATTTTAGTGGGAGATGTTACAAAAAGGCCAAGAATCAGCAGGACTCTGACAGCCGCTTGAGTGAGAATAAACATTCTATACAACTACTAGATATTCCAGCCACACCTGATAAAAAGAGGGGACTAGATTATACCCTGGAAAAACGATTGTCACAATACAGTCAGACTGTTAGGGATAGTCTACAGTTCAATCCACAGCTTACTATTACTGAGTAAGTTTCTTCAGAGTTTCTGGCACAAATTTTTTTTTTCCTCCCAAATTCATTTCTTTACATAGTGAAACCAAGGCTTGTAGGAAAAACTACTATAATGCCTTAAATTGTCAAGAGTTCTAGGCATAGCAAAATAAAGTAAAAAAATACAGGTTCATAACTATTTTAACTTTTTTTTAATAACATGATGATGACTGGACCAAAAGGATTAGATATTGGTGCATCTTGTGACATACCAAAATGAAGGGTCTGACCCTATCTTTTAGCTGACAGCTTGTCATCAGTGAAAATCCTGAATATATATATATTGATGTGAAAAAATGACAGGCAATGTATTCACCTAAGAAAAAATCTTCAAAGTCAAAAGTAACCGAAGTTCGAATAATAAAGTAACTATACATTCAATTGCTTAAGAAGCTGAAATGATGAATTATCTTTGTCTCTATACAAATATTATATTTTACAGTTTAGATCTCAGTCCAGAGTTAGATACACTCAGCGTTGGGGATCGTATATTAGAAGTTAACGGAATAAGTGTCAAGGACAATTCAATAGAAATGGTAAGGTTAAAGGTCATTTTAACTAACTTACCACAAAACTTTGATATCATATACATGTAGCAGAATTGTTTATAGATTAATAAATAGATTGAAATTATCTTGCATATGGAAATTATGGAAATACAAAAGATATATTTTTCAATAGAAACTGTATAATACATCAATGTGTGTTGGATAATAAATTTTCAAAATGCATCTTTTGCTTGTTTGACAGCTTTATGCTTTATGCATTTTGAAATTGTATTTTTTGATCTGAAAAAAATTCTGGATCTTTCTTATTAAATGTATGAAAAGAAATGAAATGCTAAAAGATAGGTTTAATATATTGAAAATTACAAAAAATTATGGATATTTTAGTAGAGGTGTTTTAAATGATTTAAGTTTCTTTTAAATATTGAGAAATATCAGTTACTTATAAGGCAAACTATTTTATTGAAAACCCACTAATCATAATAATCTGTACAGATATTCCTAATCATTCATATAACAATATTCATAAGCCATTCCAGAAAAAATGAAGAGAGAGTTGATAAGTAAATTTTGCAGACCCCAATAAAAACTGGCTGCTGAAATGTAGAGTGCTGAAAGTGGGGTTCAACACCAACAATCAATTATTTAAATTTAGGAAGAGAAAATCCTCAGCCTTTAACCCACAAAGGATATTAATGTTAAATATTTACAATGCAGTTAAAGTAAGATTCTTTAAACGTAAGCAAAGAACAGTTCAGACTTAAAAGAATTACATGTGTTGTATATATTTCAGATTGACAAGCTGTTGAAGAACTCCAGTGAATCACTACAGTTAACAGTAGAACATGACCCTGTCAAATCTCCTAGATTGACTGACACACCTCCATGTAGTCCTCGGTCTCCAGAGAGTCCAACACAGTCAGAAAATGTTGTCATAATTAATGGTGTCCCCGTCAAGAAAAGGCTCAAACCACATCTAAGAAAGTAAGATAACAAGATTTTGTTTTTTACAAACAAACAAACAAAAATTCTAAGTTTTTAATGATGGTAACGTCTGAAGTTTGTGCTTATTTTTGAAGTATAAAAAATTTCAGAAATTCAACGATCAAGAGAACTGTCCAGTGATAAAAGAAATTTGTTCAATACAAATCATTAGGGCCGCCGAATGGCAGACGCAAGAGGGTGTGTCATAATTTATGTACAACTTCCTAGGTCAAAGGTCAAGGTCAAAAACTTTGGTTTCAGTTGACAACCCCATGTCCAATGATAAAGATACAAATTTTTTACCTAACAAATTGTGTCAGCTCTATATCTAGAGAACCGTTATGATTTCAAAGTTTATACTTGACATGTATATTAACCAACACCAGAGGGTGTGTCATAATGTATGTACAACTTCCTAGGTCAAAGGTCAAGGTCAAAAACTTTGGTTTTAGTTGACAACCCCATGTCCTATGGTAAAGATCGTGTCCGCTCTATAACTTGAGAACCGTTATGATTTCAAAATTTATACTTGACATGTATATAAACCAACACCAGAGGGTGTGTCGTAATTTATGTACAACTTCCTAGGTCAAAGGTCAAGGTCAAAAACTTTGGTTTCAGTTGACAACCCCATGTCCAATGATAAAGATACAAATTTTTTACCACACATTATTCACAGCGGGGCCCACAGAGATGGCTCCCATCTCAATGATATCTAGTTTATTCTATAAAAGTTAAAAAAAATAACTTATAGTGGATTGTTAATGAGAGATATGTGTTTGCTTGTATAAATATCATAGGACTGTGTTACAGGAAATGATATAAGAGAACTATAAAAAAAACTGTTATACAAGTGTGACTTTTAGATAGCTATAAAACCAGGTTTAACCCACTATTTTCTTTGGAGAATGCCTGTACAAAGTCAGGATTATGGCAGTTGTTTTCCAGTTGGTTGATATAGTCAAACTTTTGGTTTTGTTAGGTTTTATGGACTTCCTCCCTTTTTGAATTTCCGTATTTTTTGTTAATACATTTACTGTTTTGTAATGCTTGTTGCTTTGATGTTGAAGTTTCACACATTTTATATAGGGATGTATGTCAAACAATGACCATGATATATTATGGAGGGAAGTTAAACTATATGCGTAAAAATTGTAATTTCAAGACAGGAAACTGATATTTATACACTTCCTTTCAATCCTACAAATATAATTTTCCCATACAAGTTATGTCTAAATCGTAAGTGTTTGGTGAAGTTTTGTTGTTTTTAGAATATAACTTAATTTTGCACTTACGTTCATTGTATTAAAGACACATTATAATTTTATGTTTGTCTTCTTTTATAGATGTCATTATTTTTTTGTTAGTAAAAAATTTATAGAACCCCTGATATAATTTATTGTAAAAAGTTCCTGTCCAAAATTTATTTCACATTTTTCTGTCTATTGTAACAGAACATAAGTCATAAGGTTTGCTTCAATCACCAGCGACTCATGAATAGTTTAAGATACTGCCATGTGACATTTGTCTGATTGTTGAACAAATATCTCATTATATTAATAGTATTATTAAAATTGATTAAGAATCTATTACAGTTTATTGCACCGCGGGTAAATTATTACGTTGTGATTGGTTTAACGCCGTCACGTGGTGACCCCCTATGGATCCGTAGGGGGTTAGTAAATTTCATAGTGGGTTCATGACGTCACATCTACTGTTAATGGTGACGTCATCTATTGATGTTGTTGTATTTCATTTTTTATTTTTCTACAAAACGCTGCAGAAAAAGTCCTGTGTGCGATAAATTCGTTATACGGTTCACTACTGACTAATTATTATTCATTGGGTACCAATTTTTGTGGATTTTGTAAGTAAAGATGAACCACAAATTTAAACGATCAACAAATCTAATAAATTTCTCAAAGGATTGTATGCAAACTTTGGCAAAACCACAAAATTAAGATCAACGAAAATTTTTTTTTTTCAATCCACGAAAATTGGTACCCCTGAAAATAAATGAATTTACAGTCTTAAACAGTCATGCAGTGTTGCCTGATTCTTGCTTTAGAAATATATTGAGGCCCAACAGTGATTTCTTACAATAACTGAGTCAGTATTGGTTTAAATGCATTATATATCAAATAAACACACAAAAAAATTTTTCACCGACAAACCACCAAAACACAAAACACATTTATATTTATGAATAAATATGAAGAGTTTAGGGATATGCCACTTCACAAACTATTTGTAACCAGTACCAGTTCATCTATAGTAGCAAAGTGTTGAAGAGAATTTTTAAGATGATCAATTGTCCAAAGTCTGTTATGAATTGTTATAATCTGAAAATGGCAATGTTCTTGGCAATGTCATTAAATTTCCTCAAATGAATAAATTATTGAATGATGAGCAATGGTTGGAGATTATGTATACTAAATAATATACATTCAGCTAAGTTCAATTTTCATTTGTCTGAAAAGTCAGTGTTTCGTCAACATAATGATTTATGAACAAACTTATATAGGACAGCCAAATTACAGGCCAGCTTTACATATCTAGAAAAAAGTAAAATGGAATAAATTTCAGCTTTGAATTATTTTCAATGGTTTTATTATCTTATTAGGATTAACCAATATTTTGCCAGATGAATGTTAAGTTCGTTGTAATATAAACAGAACTTTTAAGTTTAATAAATTAATTTTTTTCTTTACAGTTTAAGTCCTACGAGAAGAAGAAGTAAGTCACCATCCCCTTCGCCTGCCAGTCGCCAAAAAAGTGTTGATCTCACTCGTGCTCATTCCTTCCGTTTACAGAACCTCAATCATCGTGTCTTCCGAGCTAGTGATCTAATTCATCAAGAAGTTATAGGTGCTGGATTCTTTGGACAAGCCATTAAAGTTGTTCACAAAGTTACTGGTGAAGTAATGGTGCTAAAGGAAATGATTAAGTTTGACGAGGAAGCACAGAAAAGCTTTCTCAAAGAGGTTAGTTGTTTTACATGAGAAAAAGTGTCATGAAATTGCTTACTGTTGATTTATTATTATTAGTGGGTTACCAATTTCTGTGGGTTTAGGTGAACCTCAAATTTAAATGTTCAATGGTGTACAAATTTGCTATAGGCTTGTATGCAGACTGGCAAAACTACAAAACCAAATATCCATGAAAAGACAATTTCTCATCAATCCTCATTGGTACCCACTAAAATAAATGCATCCACAGTAACCAAAAAGCATGTCTCTTGTTGAATACTATATGTTGACCACCAGATTTTTAAGTTGAGGTATGCACTCTATGTGTCCAGTCCTAAAAACACATGGAAATTGATCTGTATTCATTGAACTTCAAGGAAATTTTTTTAAATTTCCATTTGTAATATCATGAAAAGAACGCTTATTCATAAACTTTTTACAAAGAGACCTATTTTTTATCTGTTTAAGATATGATTCATTATGATGAATTCAAGAATTCAAATATAGAAAAATTTACAACGAGTGAACGAACAACACATTAATTCATTAATGCACGTAGTGCATGAGTAAATTATCAGTGTTGTTCCGTCACGAGTTGAATATTTTTCAATATTTGAATTCTTTGATTAGTTATTCGTTTATTACATTGACCATGGGCTTTTTAATAGAACAAAAGTTTAAAATACAAGGAACTATATCTTTTTCTAGGCATTCCCAATTTGTTTTGATGCAACGTCTTCGCCAACGCCCATTGTTTTATGAAATCAGAGGGGTTGAATTATCTGATTTATTTCACATGTGAAATTATCAGTTTTTTGTTTCACTGGGAAAGCACAGTATTTCATTGCAACCAATGTAGCAATTGTTAATGATTCATATTTGAAAGTTAAGCTAGAAATAAGGGCCATATTGAACCTACTCCTTAATGAACAATCCTGCAAAGTAAACTATTTTTTCATTATTTCATTTCAGTGTTGTTTTAGTATGTATTAAATATTTTTTTTATTTTCAGGTATCAGTGCTTAGAAGTCTGAATCACCCTAACGTTTTACAGTTTATGGGTGTGCTTTACAAAGATAAGAAGCTAAATTTAGTCACAGGTCAGTCTCTTCAAGAATCAGATTTCAATGATTCATAATTTTGCTTCACGTCTGTATTAAATGTGGATTAATTTTTTGTAGGATGCTAATTCTTTGCGGATTTTGTTTGTGCTTGCATACAACAAATTTAAATATGCAACTAAACATATCTATCTTCTTTCCTGTATACAAGATATCTCAAAACCACAAAACCATGTAACCAAAGAAACACAATATTTCTTTTATCCCAAAAATTTGTCCCTTCTCTTATAAAAAAATCCACAGCTGTTTTTACCTGGTCACCAGAGGCTGGTCAGTACAACTCTACATGGATTTCCAGTGGCTGAAACTTATCCATTAAGTCACTTCGGTGTAAACTTTTTAAATTGCTGCAACTTCTAACTGACATCAATAACAAATCATTTCAATTTCAATGAAGGTTTGATATTTTATTTAATTTGAAAAACTATGAAAGTAAATTTTCATCAAATTATATAAGTATGCACAAATGAGAAAACTTTGATGGGTATCTTTATTCACTTAAGGATAACACATACTATTACCTAGATTTTAATATATACAGTGTAACCTGCCTAATCCGACACCTGAGTATTCCAACATCCTGCTTTAACCGACACATTTTCTGATCCAAAGATATGCCTATCCTTGCAGAAAAACCTGAGTATTCCGACACCCTGCTTAATCCGACATTTTTCCTGGTCCCTAGTGTGTCGGATTAGACAGGTTACACTGTATATATATATTTTTGTAACAATTACTTATATTGTGAATGAATTTTGTTTTTGGTTTTGACAGAATATGTGCCATGTGGAACACTTAAAGATCTCCTACATGACATGAACAAGTCATTGTCATGGATACAGAAAGTCAAATTTGCCAAAGATATTGCTGCTGGAATGGTATGTGTAAAAAGAGATATTATTTCACTAGTTGAGACATATTTTAGAAGTAGATAAAATTGGTCAAAGGGAGGCAACCACAGATATAATGTTTTACCATCAAAACCTGTCGGTAGACCAGTTAGTTTTGTCTCTTAAAATAAATTTTGGTTTCACAATCTGAAGAAAATGTCATATTTAAATGAAATGGAAGCAGGAATATTAAGTCTCTGTCTTTTATATGTCTTTGTATGTAAGACGGATAATTTGGATAAATGCAATATATAGTTTCAAAATTCATAAGAGAAAATATTTTATGATATTCAAGAAATCATAAGTGAACTTTACACTAAAATCAAAGGAGTATTTAAAAACATTACATTAACCATATGTTTTTTTTTTCTAACACACCTGACTTGCTTCGTTCTGTCAAAAGATGCACTTTCTGATTTCACCATTCTTTAATAGTGAAATTGTCTGATTTTTACTGAAAAGAAATTAAAATCACAGCGGTTTCATATTTTATCAGTTTTGTTGTAAAAGAATATAATTTTTTCTTTTCTTTCTTTACTTTTTTTCCCCATTACATTATATATTATAGTCAGGTAATATTTAATGTGAAGTCAATATGAGGTATCAATATTATATTTATGTTAATATTAATTCTTACCATTTTAATTTTTCAGAGTTATTTACATTCAAATGATATTATCCATAGAGATTTGAACTCCCAGAATTGCTTTGTTAAACAGGTAGGATTTACAAAAGCATTTATAACAGGCGAAAATAAAAATATGCTAAAATTTCTCTTAACAGAACAAATTTGTTTTTTTATCAAATACCAGAGTTATCTCCCATAGATATACTACTAAACTATTGATGAATCCTTTTGGAGTCTAAATATATAAATAACTAGAGTGCGCTCATAAAAAATATTGCATGTAAGTCATCAAAACTTTTTAATTTCATTTTAGAATTTTCAAAGTAGAAAACATTATAGTTTTAGTTTTTGGAATCTGGATAGTGGCTTAATTTTAATAAAATTCTGATATTTTTTCTCTCAAATGAATGGTATTTCTTTTACATGAACTATGTTATCATTCTTTATTAACAGAATATGACAGTGGTTGTGGCAGATTTTGGATTAGCAAGGGTTATACCAGATCCTTACTTCCGCCACTCAGAAAAACCATCACCACCGAAACTCCATGGAAAAAAGAGATTTCAACGCAAGAAAAGATACACGATTGTTGGAAGTGCCTATTGGATGGCACCTGAAATGTTAAATGGACAGAAATACGATGAGAAAGTTGACCAATTTTCTTATGGTATTGTTCTGTGTGAGGTAAGTCTTATCTGATTGTATATTTGAAATTTCCTTGAAGTGTTGATCCTCGCCGCCATATAGCATTTTTGTGCTGAAGCGACATTAAATGATCAAGAAATATTATCAGTCACAAATGGTTCTCCTTTTTAGCAAGTCCAAAATATCAAGATTCAAAGAAAATATTGAAGTTAATCATGTTAATGCATTATATTATTTGATCATTCAAATGGTCCTTCCAACAGGAAATCTTGACTGGGTTACACAAATGTTTTTTTACATAAGATGGTGTTTATATGTGAATTGTTGATAAAATCTATTGAATTTGTTTACGATTCAATTACTACTTTAAATTTAAATGTCAGATCTTTTACCTAAATTGAAATTTATGCAACCAACATTATAAAAAAGTGTTTATACATTACAGGTAATAGCCAACATTATAAAAAAGTGTTTATACATTACAGGTAATAGCCAACATTATAAAAAGTGTTTATACATTACAGGTAATAGCCAACATTATAAAAAAGTGTTTATACATTACAGGTAATAGGGCGAGTGTTTGCCGACCCAGATCTCTTACCAAGGACCATAGATTACGGTCTGAGTGTTGATATGTTTTATAAGCAGTTCTGTGTAGAAACATCTTGTCCCGACCCATTCTACAAAATAGCTGTATCCTGTTGTCAACTTGTTCCAGAAAAAAGGTAAGCTAACACCATAATTAGAACTGCATTCTTAGTGTCTCGTCAGTCAAGAGAAACTTTTGATAAAATCTCAAAGTCTGACTGTCGAGTTAAGATGTAACTTGGTATTTGCCACTGGACGCTAAACAACCAACTATCAATCAATAAGATGTAACTTTGTCAGGTCTTAATCATTTTTGGGGTTCTAGTTTTAAAGTTGTTTCTGATGACCCTAAATCAGTCAGCATGGTAAAGATTATTTGAAATAGGGAGTAAAAGACCAATGTTCTATTTTAACCCATAAATTATAGACCTGTCAAGACATTATATAGCTGATATGGGTTTGTTAGGTTATTTTTTAAACGGTATATTTTCAATATGACCAACCAGGATTGACACCTCTACTATATAAGAGAAAATATTTAGGAAAACAAAATATTTTGGATAGTGATATTCTTTATTCATTTTAATATCATTTTGCACTAATTTTTGAGGAAATTTTCCTGAAATAGAATCCTGTTATAAATGCTCTAATGACAGGCCTGTAGCCAGGAGCTCTGACTTTAATAGTAAAACTTCAAACTCAATCTGACTTCTAATATTCTTCACGATTGTTTTCTTAGGAAAGGGAGGGTGGGGGTCAGATGAACTTCCAAACCCCTCGGCTATAGGTTTGGATGAGACCTTATTTTGGCACTCTCATGAAACATAAGTTAAAATAGGTCTATTCAGACAGAAACATTAAAAACTCCATTCTAAAAATACAGTTTGAACTAACTTTGTAATAATCATCCTTATGATAATAGCAAGATTTTCTCTTAGCAAGTGTTTTTCATAGAAGTCAGGGGAGATAAACAGGTTAACATAGCCTATAGTTTAACAATAATGAGGATTTGGACAGGATGCATTTTATTTTCATGGGCATTAAGTGTCTTGGTTTAAGTTAAAGATTTCTTGGATACTTAATTTCATGATTTTGACATATTCTGCATAGAAACCTAAAGGAAATTTGCATTTTTTAAACACTTAAATTTGTGGTTCAACTATTGCAATAAATAACTATTTAGTGGTTATCTCCCTTCAATTGTTTGAAATATTAAAAGCTTGTATATTATGACTTTGAAAATTTTATTGCAAATTAAATATATATCTGTATTTGATTTTTCATTGTTTTGTTTTTTCAACAAAGTATATGATTCAGATCCCTCCCAACTTTTTGAAATTCTAAATATGAATGGATTATCTCCCAAAGCTTCATTTTATTTTGGGTTTGTTTTTCTGAGAAAGATTGAAACTAGCTGAAACTGGACTGAGGATAACACTAAAAATAAAAATGATTATAAATGATTTAAAATGAAATTTTGTTTTAAAATGATTAAATATTTTACTGATATCTGATCACTGTAACAATCAACAACCTTTATTCATGTGTATTTGTAATGCATTTTATATGAATATTCTATTGTGGTATCTCAGAGATTTAATTAAAAGCATATCAAGTGATTTTTTATACAATTTAAAGATATACAGGGTAGTAAAAGTTATATGGATTGACACTAGTAAAAAAATATAAATTTTGAGTGGAATGGTTAGGTTATTTCATTTGCTATCATTTTAATTTGATAATATATTTAAACTATTCACATTCATAATAAAATCCAGTTTGAACCATGATGATTTTTGGTGTTATAAAATTATAAGTTGGAAAAGAGTCCATGTAACTAGAAATCAAAATTTGATATGATGTTTTATCTGCATATATGTGTAAAACAAATTGATTGCACAGTTCAGGAATGCAGCCTTCAAGTAAACCCACTGTAATATGACATACATTAACCAATGTAATTTTGAAATTCTTTTTCATTTTAATGGGTATTCTGTCCTGAATATGCATGATATAATTGCCACTGGACTTAAAGGAAGCAAAAATCAATCAATGGGTATTACTGGTAAATGAGTAAAAAAGAAAATTTCATTGGCCAAACCATTATCTTCCTTAATCTTTAAAATTGCATAAAAAGTCAAATGGTGCATTTCTAGCTTTTTTGAAAGACTATTGGTATTCAAGATAAGTTTGAAATTAAAAATAATCTATGTATTCATCCATTTATAGTATGTTATTTCTATTTTTCAGGCCATCATTTGAAAAAATAGAAGTTTTAACCGACAGTTTACTCCTGCATTTAGAACATGGAGGACGCCTTCCACCTGATCTCCAAGGTAACCCTGTGGAATATTACTACTCAATAAGAGATGAACATATAACAAATAATTCATCTGCAACAAAACATAGTATAAAAGAAAAGTGTTCAAATGGAAAAAGTTCTGATAAAGAGACAGATGAAATAGATAGTACAGATAGTTGCAGTGTTGATAACACAAAGGATTCTGGGAATGATAGTGACTTGAATAGTAGTATAATAAGGCCATCAGAACTTATATCTGTCAATATAACAGACATTTCAAATTTATCTGAATACTCAGAAAAATCAACACCTTCAGACATTTCTATATGTGAAGAAGTACCTACTGAAAGACATAAAGGTGTTAAAGATACAAAATTTGAATGTGCAAGACTAAATCTATTTCAAGATAGTGATGCAACTCATTCTAAAAGATATGGTAATGATTTTACCCAACCAGATGACGCAGAAAGGTACGCTGAAGATTTGAAGGAACTTAAACATTCAAAACGACAAGCAAATGACTTTGAAGAAATGGATCACTCAAATAGACATGGACATAACTTAAAAGAGTCAGACCAAACTAAAAGACATGCAAATAAGTTTAAAAGTGCTGATTTGACCGATAACCAAAGCTGTGATATTTCAAACAATCTTCCATTAAATCAATATTCACCCGATATTAAAATTGAATTATCTGAATTTAATGAAGTTCAAGATTCTAGCAAAAATATAACAGTAGAAATAGCTTCTGAATGTGATAGAGTTCAGGATGTAAGCATGGAAACAAGGGATAAAACTTTTAGTTCTCCCAACTATATACCTGTGATAGATAGTTCTGACATTAGCATGAAAAAGGACATATCCATGGAGAGTTTGAACGATTATTTTGATTCACATGAAAAGTTCGACTACAAAGGAAATTCTTCCAGTGCAGATGTTTCAATGTCTGATGCACAATGCAATCAGCTAGATGTTAGTCGATCTGGCGAACGACTACACAAATTTATGACATACTCATCGAATAATTCATCTGCTTCATCGTCATCGTCTTCATATTATTCATTATCATCATCTCCAGGTGCTTCTTTAACGTTTTCATCAACATGTCAAATAGATGAAAAAATTGATGAGAATACTTGATGTATGGATATATTTGTTAATTAATTATACCATTTTTGTCAATGTTAATTGATTAATTTTAATTGTTGAAATGGGTTAATGTTGGCATTCCTGTCTGTTTGTTGGACAACACTACTTTTTGAACAAATAATTCGCATAAAATTAGCATAACATAAAATTTGTTTTTATTCTTCAGATTCCTGATTAAATCTTGCAAGTTTATACTAGAATGATTTATGATTTTTTTATAATCTGTTATGTACTAGTTAAAAGACAATTATGTTATGTTCCATGTAAGTGACGGAGTAATTAATTACAAGTGTCCTCTCACAATCTTAAATTCATGATAAAATCCACACTTTTGATGTACAGGCCACTCAAACAACTTCAAATAAGTCAATGCAAGTTATAATTCTTTAATATTTTAGATACATTGTAGATTATACTGCTTGATTTTGCATTGCTATGGCGTATTTTTTTTTTTAGAGTACTGAAGCTTAAAACTCTTACACATTTTTTTCTGAAATAAACCATTTTGCACATATTTTCAGTGTATCAAAATTTGAGGCCAGGTTTGCACACAAACCCATGTTTAAGGATAAAAAGTCCATCTCAGCTTTTCTTTGTTTTTGTTTCTATAAATCAAGGTCATGATATATATATGAAATAGAAAAATGATACATTCATAATAAAGTAACCTAATTTGGGGATTGGAAAAGTTTTTCTTAGTAACAGACTACGGTGACATATAATTGCTTACATCATTTGAACTTTAGTTGATAGTTGTCTCATTGGCAATCATACCACATCTCCTTATTTTTATTAAGATAAACAAAACTTTTGACCTATGAACATGACAAATTCATTTCACATTATTTTTACAGTGTAGGATGGTTGACAAGTTTTGAAGTTTTGATTTCATCACTTAATAGAATTTAATAATCTATTTTCTACCTAACTTTGATGGAGGTGATTTGCAAGTTTGATAGACTATTAAACATGACTTAAGAGTTTTTCTCAAGTACTACAACATGTACATATCCACTTTTATACAAACACTGTCAAGGATGAGGGTCTAGATGGGTTTATCAGGAAAGAGAATAAATGGCAAAACAAAAATAAAGGCCCCCCCCAACCACCACCACCCTCCCACTCCCAAATCCAGACCCTCATGGATTATCATCATGACACTTGTCTTTAAATACATTGTACAAGAAAGCTAAAATTGAGAATGGAAATGGGGAATATGTCGAAGAGCAGACAACAGTCAAAGGCCACCAATGGGTCTCCAATGCAGCGAGAAAATCCCGCACCCGGAGGTGGTCCTCACCTGGCCCTTAATAAAATTGTATGCTTTCAACAGTTCAAGCAAACAATTTAGTAGATCCTGTAAAGTATTTAAAGTTACATAAAAGTATTTTATTGTCAAATGAGTGTTGAGTTTTTTTTAATTTTTCTAAGACTGTATATTTGTTGTTCACGATCAAACTTGGGTTTTTTTTTTTTTTTGTATGACTTTATCAAACCACATTTTGCTCAATGTCCTTTTGACGATTTTGATGTCTTGTTACGTTCTTTAAAATAATATTTATAAGATTAGATTCATATCTTATGCAGTGTAGTTTTCTCCATATGGATTTTCACATTCAAGTCCAGAAATACATGTATCTATGAATGACTTGTAAAATTGATTAAAGATGTGTGTTTTTGAGTTCGTAGTGGCTTATCTTACTTGTACACTTATACATGTAATCCTTTGAAAGTTAAACGGAAATCTAGAGAGAAGTCCTGTACTTAAATCTGGCCTGGAACCGTCTTATCTATTAGACACTTGATATACATGTACTCATATCTTTATTAGTCATGTTAGTATGGACTATGGCATGTGATTAGGCTTATTCTGTGTTTATGTAATACATGTAACACAAAACTACTTATTGATTTAACTTTAAAATTTGTTATTTATTTGTCACTTAAACAATTAATTTAAAATTCTGAGTCACAATAATGTTTTTTGAAGTAATAATCATGAAAATTGAATGGTTGTTTCTATATACTACAAGGAAAAAAATAAGATGTATCCCTTAAATGCTGAGAAACAGCCATACATAAAGGGACAAAACTTGTAATGCTGTTTTTTCTTGAGTTTCTGGAAGGTCTTCAGTAGTGAGCTAAAGTGGTCAATTACAAATACAACCCATACCTATAGCATATAATACTCTGTTATTAATAAAAAGTGCACATTTGTTATAAATGTTTTAAAAAATCATTGAAATTAAGCTAAGCTTTTTATGTTTAGTTTAATATGATTGTATGAAGTACTTTCCACTGGTTATGGGACCATTTTATTTCAGATTGATAATTTTTATTTTTATTGTATTCAATTACAATTTTTAAGTAAATAACACATTATACATGTTATATGTGTAAAAGGCAAGTCTTTCAGTTACATAATTTTACATTCATAAGGAATGAAGGAAATATTTGTTTAATAAAACAGGAAATTTTATTACATAAAATTTTCTCATATTTTATACCCACCAAATAATTGTTATAGCTATGTTGTTAGAGATGTAAACAAATTTAATTGTTAAAAGTAGATTGAATTATATTTGTATTTATTATGCAAAAGCTATTAAATTGTGATTGCTTGTATTTATGAATAAATTTTGTTACTCCATTATATTTTTCACACAGTTCATGATTAAACATTTTAAAATCAAATTTTTTTAATTTTGTCAATCTTTTCAAAGAAATTTGTATACCATGCATGTATACATTTGTAAAATAATGGTTATAAAATGTCTCAAAAGTTTGTTAGCATAATATTTTTATGAACTTGTAAATGGTCAGCTTGAATGTGTAGAGATTTAACAAAAAACAGAGTATCAGATGCTGAGCTTTTTAGATATCAGATGTGACTTTTAGGCAGGTTTGAGTCAAATTATTTGGATGAGTAGTTTGAGTCAGAGAGATGTTGTTACCTTTAAGTTCTGAGTCAAATGTAATTTCATAAGGTTTGCATAGGCAAAATGAGGCAGGGACACAGTTTGTCCTACATAGGTGGTGTTCCCCTTTACAAAAAAATCTAAAATTGGAAACAAAGTTGAAAATTGACTATTTAGAGCCTACTGCTTAGTAGGTTGGAGTCAGTCTGTAGTTGTAAAATGTACTATTTTTAAGTTCCGAGTAATATCATTCTCAAACCTTCTCAGCAGTAATATATTACTGCAGATCCAGTTTGAGTAGGAGATGTTGCTGCTGCACAGTTCCATGTCAGATATTAGTGCTTAAAAGTTTTGATTCAGAGGTTTTGATGAGCATATTTAAATCAGAGATACATGTATTACTTCATTGCAATTCTGAGAAGACATTAAAAACTCATTGCAAATTATTTAAGATGATAGTATTCAAAAAGAATTGAGGAATCATGAAAAACATGATGAAAAAACTGAAAAAAAGTTATGATATTTATGTAAAAGCATAATAATTTCATTTGTTTTCATCTTTTCTTTCGGTAACAAGATCTATGCTTGGCATAGTATGTAATGTTAACTACCCTAAAAGATATAATACCTTCAATAACACATAATGTTGTACTAAACCACCAAAAAAAAGTTTATGAGTTCGCAGGAATAAAAAATGATGGTTGTTGATCTCTACCAAAGTACTGTTGCAATGTCATATTAATATGGTTAATTTAAAAGGTTTTATACTGACCATATTTTAAAACTTTATAAAATTCTTTACAAATACTACATTACTACTTATTTAATTCAATATAGAAAAACATTGATTAAAGGGACTAACACTTTGCTTTGAGCCAGCCATTGTTCTATGAATTGCTAGAAATGACTTTTTTTTTTATTTATAATAGATGTTTTAACAATTTGAAAAAAACCAACACTTTTCTGACTAAGGTATGTGTCTTTTGACATCTGATGTTTAAATTTGTTTTTATATGAAATCTGGTCCTATCTAGGAAAAAGCTGTTCTGCCACGTTTTGGAAATGATTATTTAAACAGATTATTTAAGTTTGTATATCCTGCATAAAGAATAGGAAATTAAGTACTTAATACTTTCATCTGATAAGTACATTTAAGGAAATAAAATCTAACAGAGTGTTTTATGAAAAATAACTTTATTTGAACCACTTTTTCTCAAAGGCTTTTGAATAAAGAGATATGAATATAACAACTGAAGATATTTAAAGTGTAAAATCTGAGTTAAAAGAACTCTTTAAAAAGTAAAATATTGTGATGATGTTAGTGACTAGAGATGTCTTCCTGTTGATAAGGATACAATGTGATCACACACCCTGCCATCTGTTTCCTGATGACAAGGTCAACAGGTCATCAGCATTGTTATGTAGCAGACGACTTACTGAAAAATGTTTTAAAATAGGTTAATTAAAGTTTTTATATTAAATAATATAAAATAATGAAAAGCAGAATGTTTTTTTCCTGAATTTTTTTGTCTTATATTTTGCTTGCAACTGAAAATGACACAAGTGATAAACAATTTTCTTGCAAGATTTCAGTTCTATTTTGTTGTTTTTTACGATTCCTCAATTCTTATGAATAATACCATTTTAAACAACTTGCAATGAGTTTTTTTAATGTCTTTTCAGAATTGCACCTTATGAAATACATGTATCTCAGGTGTTTAAACCAGAATTGCTCAGGTTGAACTCCGCTAAATCTCAGGTTAAACCATGCTGTTTTCACCTGAGACATATTATTCCGAACACCTAATAAATGCTTAAATTTTGGTTAACACTTGTTGGAGTTTGCGTGTAGAGGATGAGATCGCTTCATGCTGTGATTGGATACTTCATATAATTTGGACAATTGACCAATTGGGTCAAACAAATTTTCTGTTAAGCTTGGATAACTTTTAGAAGAAAAAAGATCCAATTTCAAATGTAACTGAATTTTAGTTTCTTTAGGGTAATGTTTTTATATTGGTATTACGTCATCGTCGGCAGCGGCGGCGTCGTCCGAAGACATTTGGTTTCCGGACAATAACTTTAGTTTAAGTGTATGGATCTCTATGAAATTTAACCGAAAGGTTCAATACCACAAAAGGAAGGTTGGGATTGTTTTTGGGGGTGATGGTCCCAACTGTTTAGGAATTAGGGGCCAAAACAAGCATTTTTCTAGCTTCAGGACAATAACTTGTGTATAAGTATTTTGATTGCTCTGAAATTGTACCACAAGGTTCAATACCACAAGTAGAAGGTTGGGATTCATTTTGGGGGTAATTGCCCAAACCGTTCAGGAATTAGGGGCAAAAAGGGTCTAAAACAAGCATTTTTCTAGTTTTCAAACAATAACTTGTGTTTAAGTGTATGGATGTCTCTTAATTTGTACCACATTTTACAAAAAGACAATTTCTTCAAAACTTAGTTTTTTTGGAAAGGGGGTAAAAAAAATTAAAAAATTTGGAAAGGGGGGATTTTTTTTTCCTCAAGATTTAAGAAATTGTCAATTTTCCAAAGAAAAAATTGGGGTCTCAATTTATTTTGCTAATTCTTTATATATAGTCTGAAAACAGATTTACTAAGTATTGCGCAACAGCACAGTGTATTGCACAACAGCAAGAAATCTTCAATTGAATATAAATTCAAATCATACAACCAATTTCAAGTTCTTTGACTACATTTATTCTGTGTCAGAAACCTGTGTCAAATATTTAATTACAATTCAAATTCAAACCTGTATCAAGCTTGAATATTGTGTCCATTTTTGCCCCAACTGTTCAGGGTTGGACCTCTGTGGTCGTATCCAGCTGCGCTCGGCGAAGCAGTTTATTTTGGTTACAGTCAAACCAAAATGTTAAAATTTAATTACTGCGCTAATTATTTATTAACCTAAGTTAATAATTATGATCAAAACAAATACTGATATGTTTCACTGGATTGACAAGTTAAGTGGTATGGAGTTCAAAAGTATCAAGCAACAAGATCATCTTCCCTCCCAAAGTTTGAAGAGGACTAAACTGAATTTTCTCTTTTTGAGAAGTTGCATAATGTTATTGTACTTTAAATGATTTTTTGGAAAGTTATTGTAACTTGAAAAAGTTGCATAATGCATTTTGCACTTATACTGAATTTAAAAGTCACTGTACTTGGTTAAACTTATAAAAAATCCTGTTCGTGTCTACAGGAATATAATTGTCCAAATACTAGGACAACCATATTTGGACATACAAATTTATTAAGTTGGAAGCTAAGTATCTGAAGTTAATTCATGTTAAAAATCCATTGAAAATAATATTAGATAGATTTGATATTTTAAGGGAGAAAAAATGAGAGAACAAAACTCTCAATTTAAATGTTTAACAGTATAAGAAACTAGAATAAGATATTATGTTTTAGATATAAGAGTTACATAGTTTTTATTAACACATTGAGAATACAATCCTTGGTCAAGAAAGAAGTCTACAATGACACATGTCAATTTCATTACATATCTTAACTCTTAAAAAAACTGCTATGCACTTTTCAAATATGGCAATTCTGTGTATTGCTGCCTTAATAAAATTAACAAAATCTTAAGATACAAAATTAATTCAATGCGCAATATGTTCATTTCAGAAATTATATTTTTTATTTGCTTTGCTCTGTGTAAGCTTTTTGTTAAGTAATTGGGAAATAAATAGGATCTAGTTTTAATTATATGGAACCATTGCATTTTTATTTGACATTTTTTTACACATTTTTATTAGCTTCATTATTGTTGGTACAGTTTTATAAATGTTACTCGTAATTATATGTCACATAGTATAGAAAATAAGGTGCTATTAGTAGATATCATGTTTTATATATGTGATCAGGTATATTACTATGCAGACCCTTAAATGAATAAAAAAATCAATGATATATATGTATAATTCGTCTTTTTTATGCCCCGCAGTAGCAGAGGGGCATTAAGTTTTACCGTTGTCCATCCCGTCCGTCAGTTATTACCACAAAACACAGATCAAGCTTGAAATTAGGTGGTGTCACTTTTACCATTCATGAGTTATGCCCCTTTATAACCAAAAAACTGCTGAATTTTTAGTTTCCATTTTCTAACTTTAGTTTGCCTCAACCAAATGTTATTGAACAATGAGAGCACTCAAACCTGCAAGCAATTTGTAAAATGACAACATGTAGAAATATATGTCATTAACTTTAAAAGAAAAGAAAATGTCAATAATTAGTACATTGACTCATGCATATTTACAAGCAGGGGCATCTGTGATCCATAGACACATTCTCCATTTATTTTTAACTCACCTGATGAAGTCACATATAATATAGTGATTCTCTTCTCATTTTTGGCAAAAAACTTTTGAAATATGATGCAATGTTCTATTATAAAAATGGAAATTATTTAGTTTTAGATAATAAAAGAACTTCTGTTTCACCAAACCTTTTGAAATAATTGAAATTTGAACACAGGGTATAAGACTGTATAATATATGTACCTTTTGATTTTTTTAATAGAAAATTATACTTTTATTTTATTTAAAAAAAATGGGTCTTTTCTGGTTTCCTAAGAAAAAGTTACTACATAACCAAATCTATAAACATAATTTATTTATTGGTCTCAGCTTTTATTCTTTGCTACTATTACCATAAAAAAAGTACAGATTGACTTTTGCTTTAGTGGTTAAGGAGTTTATTGTTTTAGCCTTAGGTCCCCTTATGTTTCTCTTGACCCCGATGGAACCCTGAATTGAGAAAATTAATCCGGTTTATCTTGCATTGGGGTACAGTCCTCGCCCCACAAGCCCCGTCCGAAAGGAAGAACATCTGTGGTTGTGCAGGAAGTATCAAGTACACAACTTGTATTTGACAGGGTACCACGCCCATAGCTAGTACGTTGTCAATCAATATAGCTGTCAAATGCAATTTCCAAACGAATATATAAGAACGGTCTCGGTGGATCCTGGTATGTGCTTGCTTATTAGGGGTGGGGTCCTTCACTGGACGCGGTCAGACCATTAACTTTTAAATTATTTGTTTTGCTGCTTCTCCACCAATCGCGTGCACGTGGCTTTCAGGATTTAAGACCAAAGCCTTTGATTGCTCTCACAAACATGTTTAATCCCACCACATTCTATATTTGCCTTTCCCAAGGAGCCTGTAATTCAGTGGTTGTCGTTAGTTGCTGTATATCATATATATATATATATTTTTCTTATATTGTTTGTCAGAAATCAGGTCGTTTTTTTGTCATTTGAATTGTTTTCACATTTTGCCATGTGTGAGCCTCTCGTGGCTGAATATACGGATTGGCTTTTGCTCATTTGTTAAGACCGTACGATGACCAAAGCTGCTTAAATCTCTTCGGGGCAATCTTGCCACATCTCCTGTATTTTATATGTAATGTTTGTCACTGGAAGTAAAGCACTCTTCAATCAATCGATCCACATGACTACTCTGTTGTTATTTGCTACCGATCTTTATTGATAAATAACCAAATTTATAAATCAGAGGTCACAGGAGGTCAACTATTATAATACAAGTATAGTTTAATGTTACAAAATTAGAAAAAAAGCAATGATTTATTTATTGTCGCTTGCTCTATGTCCAGTTGTTAATATTTCATGTATATTCATGCAGGACAATATCAAATTAATAATCTATACAATAAGTATTCTGCTATGAAGGTCGACCAGGATTGAAGGTCGTGAAAATGAGTGTATGTTGTAAAGGGACAGACTTTTGCAAAAGACCACCTACGGATCCCCCCCCCCCCCCAAGGGAGTTGTTGCAAAGATTCTTTAACGTCCAGATAGCGTTGCACTGACCCTATGCGGGCATCGGATTTGTGTTTCTTTTTCCATAGAACAAGACTGCCTATTTATACACCACCCTAAAAGTCAAAAGGATAGCCAACATTAGCGAGGGTTTTACTACCGGACGGTATAAGTCTAGGAGTTACCATATTTCTAGACCCCAGTCAAACTGTTGTGTCTAATAAAAGAAAGAAAATTAACAAAAAGCTTATGAAAGCCAAGACAAGTTATGAAGGGGAGATGCACGTTTGGGCTAAACATATGTTACAGTTGGGCCAATGGCAAGTCGACATTTGGGCTAATCCTCTCATGTAAAGATGAATTACATGCCAAATATCTTTATTTTAATTATATATTAATATTTTATATGTAATAAATGACATTCTATGTATAATATTTTTTGTTTTATGTACCCATTCCGTTTACCAGACAGTGTCTGGTCCCTACTCACCACGTTGTTGTGAAAGAGGGATTTTGAGCAAGACAAGTCTTTCTAGCACTAAATATTGTTTAAACTATGTACAATGTGGAGGTATAAAACATTGTTAAGATATTGAAAAGTACATCTAACAGATTTTTATAAAGATTAGTTCTGGTTCTCTAACAGCCTTTAAAAACGGTCATCTTGTGATACTCTGACACTGGCTGATCTTCACTGTAAACTCCTTTCAATTTACACCGAACTCAGAAGAAAACACGAAGGAGATATTATATCAAATATTGTATTACCTAAAGTTTTTTTCTTTCAAACTAGCATGATTTCCCAATGATCGGATTTTTATGTAGGTTGAATTTAATTTTTTTTTTTTTTTATTTAATATCTTGTATATTTCATATCAAATATTGATATTGATAAATTTTACCTGTAATTTACCGGTACAGGTTAAAAAAAATTAGCCTAATTGTAATTTTGACTCCAAATTTTTTAGCCCAAATGATACCATTGTCACGCTTATATATACGATTTAGCCCAAATGTCTTACGCCCTTATGAAGAGCTGAGGCTTCAAGGTGTAATAAAAACTTCACCATTTGTATACTTATTAAACGAATTGACAATTGTTTTAGTCATATACATGTAGCTCTACACATTTGGTTATATACATGTAGCTCTACACATTTGGTCATATACATGTAGCTCTACACATTTGGTCATATACATGTAGCTCTACACATTTGGTCATATACATGTAGCTCTACACATTTGGTCATATACATGTAGCTCTACACATTTGGTTATATACATGTAGCTCTACACATTTGGTTATATACATGAAGCTCTACACATTTGGTTATATACACGTAGCTCTACACATTTGGTTATATACACGTAGCTCTATACACTTGGTCATATACATGTAGCTCTACACATTTGGTCATATACATGTAGCTCTACACATTTGGTTATATACACGTAGCTCTACACATTTGGTTATATACACGTAGCTCTACACATTTGGTTATATACATGTAGCTCTCTACATTTGGTTATATACATGTAGCTCTACACATTTGGTTATATACATGTAGCTCTACACATTTGGTACACGTGTTTAGCTGTATATCCCTGGCTTTCTATTTATTTAGTATGAGCGTTCCTGATGAAAGTAAATTCAGAAAAAAAAAAGAATTTGGACGCAATACAATTATAAAGTGTTGTATTTTTTTTTAACTAAAATTGTCAAATCTCTCTTGACCTTTCAAAATTTTTAATTGCATTAATGATAATTTCTGGATAAAAAGTTTTTTATGCGACAAAACGATTTGTCAAGTAACTGTTATCCATAAAATCGGGAAATAATTAATTTCTAACATGGCCCTTTTAACTATAAATTAAAATGTTTTTAGAATATCCGCCTAAAATGTTGAGGTATAGATCATGTAGATGTTACAATGTAGTTAAACAAATATATTTTCAGATAAATCATCACATAACAATATAAAACACATAAATATATCGTCCTGAACATGCATGAAATATTTGCCCCTGGACGTTAAGCAACTAACAATCAATCAATAAAATAAATATCTATAGGGTTCAGAAACAAGCAAAGTTGTTTTTATAAATTTGTCTTTTAGTATACTTTAGTCTGCCTCGTTTAACGTGTTCTTATACTTAAATATAAAAAATAAAATACTCATTTTAAGAGTTTCCCTGTTTAACAGAGAATGTGACATATGCCACGCCTTTCCTTTTAAATCGGATATCTGTGCAGTATTTGGCAATGTTTTCCTAACTGCAGTTTAAAAAATGTAGTTTTTATAATCAAATAAAATTAAAGAAAGAAAATAAAGAAAGGAAAACACAAAAACAAACGGGACGGGTAATTCAAAATAAAACAATCTTGGTTTTATCACAAAGACTTCTTTCTATGAAAAGTATCTGATCCATAACTTTTCGTCGAAATACAATATAGTAACATTACATGATTTAGACTTTTTAAACACCCATTAAAGGGGCATTAGCTACGAGATATATACAAAAATAAAATATGATTTTTTTTTGTTCAATCATTAATGAAAGTGAAATAGTGAAAAAATAATTCGCTTCTAGCAGACATTTTGGTTCAATTTTCTCAAAATTAGATAAGCAACATCGTGACCTTCAATTAACCCCTTAGCTAGTGATGGGTTACGCATGTATTCAGCTATTAAAAGGAAAAGAATGTCAACATTGAAAATGAAACATGGATGAACTATTTGGTTGACTGATTCGATCCACAAAAATTATCATTAGTATACAGGTAAAAACGATGATAAACATACTTTTGACCTACAATATGAAATAAAACAGACCTAGAAAAATCCAACTGCACGTGGTCGCTTTCTATTTCTATTTCTATTTATGTTTTTATCGGGTTATATGACCGTCGGCAGTCTTCGGAGGTCATCTCGATGGTTAATTAGATGACGTCTAGACAAAAATACACACGAAATGCTGATACATATTATCGAGTCCATGCATTGTTAATTGTTTATTTTAGACTTTTTGTACTTTGGACATACGTTTTAGTATGCTATTAATCAAATATGAGTATTTGAGTCAAATCGGTGAACATGAATTTGACAGCTGATGCCCCTTTTTAAAGACGGATGTATTATGGTATACAGATTGAAATTTACTAGCAATTCTAGTAATAGAAAAATGCAAACAGCAGTGCATTTATTACTCTACTAGTTTTACTAGATAATTAACCCGACATTCTAGTTAAAATACATGTCTATGGTTAATTCACTACTCATTTTGGTTAAATTACTAGACGTCTATGGTTAATTAGTCATTTTGGTTACATTACTATTCTATGATTAATTTATAGTTATTTGGTTAAATAACTAGTCTATGGTTAATTTTCTTGTCATTTTGGTTAAATTGCTAGTCCTTGGTAAATTTACTAATCATTTTGGTTAAATACACCATACTAGTCTATGGTTAATTTACTAGTCATTTTGGTTTAATACACCGTACTAGTCTATGGTTAATTTACGAGTCATTTTGGTTAAATACACCGTATTAGTCTATGGGTAATTTACTAGTAATTTTGGTTAAATACACCGTACTAGTCTATGGTTAATTTATTAGTCATTCTAGCAAATTTACTCCCGACCGATTATCAATTAAACGAACAGTAAGTTTACTAGTTGACCTAGTAAATTCTATAGGTTTTTCTTTGAATGCAGTTGTCCGGCCATGTCTATTTTTAAAATAACTCAAATTTGCTCCAACTGATCATTTAGAAGTGTTTAGTGTTTTGTGTATGAAGACAAGCTTTCTTGTTTGATATAGCCGTGTAAGAGTCAAGAAGTTTAATCGAAAAACATTAGAAAATTTTGGGCACGTCTCGTGATTACTTAAGCTTGCTTTCAGAAAAAAAAACCTTTCGATATTGACGATTTGAGAATTGTCATTCTAGAGTAATTTGAAAAAAATCTTGAAAAAATCGAGATGGCAAAAAAAAAAAATAATGTACATGTCTTAATGAGTCTATATTGTTTTGATTTTTTTATCTTCACGAAATTTTTTTCGCAATATTTGGATTCATATAGACAATGTCTATTTCATTGTTATTATTAATGATTTAAACATTTTTGTTGTTTTGGAGTTATGGGACTTTATTCGCAGAAATAATTTGAATTTTGAGAAATTTCATTTCAACTTATTCCATGAATTTTGATATCAGTCTTTCAACCTTTAAACATTTCCTCCTATCTTTTTCTGTGTTTTTTTTCTACTTCAATGGTGGTTAATTTTAAGGAGGCATATGCGCTTATTACGCAGCTCATTGCTTCTGACAATGATGGAAAAGATTTTGCAATACTCATTCTTTAATACTAACTCGAAAACTCGAAAATTACTCAAGTAAACTTAAATTCTAATCTTGAATTCTATATCTACGTTTTTGGCTTTGTTATATATATCTTAGCTTTTTGTTATATGTATATGCAATTATGTTGTCTAAACTTTGGGCGCTTGAAAATTTTTTTAAAGTTTCGATTAAGGTGTGTTCCTGTTTGAAAAAAGGATATATATAAGCTTGAGTACGAATAACTATTTTCGGTAAGTTCAAGGTTCAAGTTACACACTGTTGGCCATGTTTTTTCTCATATAAAGTAACATTGGTTCGACGTTAAATACAGTAGAGTAATAATCAGCTGACATAGTGTCCTTGTAAGATGACATGTCTTCATGATCCAGCACAAAGCATCATGCCCGGATTCATATTCATATCACATTATCCTGTTCTCGTCATGGATATGCATGCTATGGTTGGCACTTGGCGTAGCGATCAATCCATCCGTGCATCAAAGACGCCGTAAACGACGAAAATGAGTTATTTTATAATTTTGAAAAAAGAAAATGCTCCTCGCTACCTTTGAAATTTAAAAGCACATTAAATTCAAACTAATACTGTTTATCCCCTGAGAAAAGGATGTTATATTTTCATACCTTCTTGTAGACTATCCTTTAACTGATTAACAAAAACTCTTATATCCCACCAGCTGTAAGAAAATAGAGTAATTTAGATTTTATCTATACGAAAGGAGAATCAATCAATGAAGATTTGAAAGACGTAATTGCACCTACCAGGACGTTTCCATTGGGCTAGAAAGCTCAACATTTTGTTAACCAATGGTAGATGCTCTTTAACCTTTCTCAACGACGACCTATTTAAGATCAATATTGTATCTCACCAATCTTGTTGTGGAATTCCACAAGATGATTTAAACCATCAATTTCTCTCTCTCTCTCTCTGAAGACAAGGCTACGTCCCATGTACATTTACTTCATATCCTTTTATTTTCTATGTGCTAAATGCATAACTTAGGTGTAGTCAATTACATTTGAAGATATTACTACAAGCGAGCGAACGATAGAGGGCGTTTAACGTCCTGCAAACTTAATGCTCTAAGCATATATAATAAGGAAATTAATAAAATATTTTATTATAAATATATCATTATTCTGTAGTCTGTAATACCCAAGTCTTGACTTGTCAATGTGTAATCAGGAAATAATATCTATTGAAATTTCCGCGATATTATAAAAATGATAGTAAATATAGCAGCTTTAACACAAATGAAAATTTTCTGTTTTAACTGAATAGCTTGACGACCCATTTCTGTTGTTAAGCAACGTTGAATTATTCTGTTATCATAACACTACTTCTTTATGAAAATAATTCTAGTGATCTATTAATACATTTGTATAAGAAGAAAAATGGCAAACAGGTAAAGTTCATTTTATTATTGAAAGTAAAAGCAAATGCAAAATATTAATCAAGTTTAGACCCGTCTATGGGTATAGGGGGAGAGTTGAGATCTCACAAAACATGTTTAACCGCGCCGCATTTTTGCGCCTGTCCCAAGTCAGGAGCCTCTGGCCTTTGTTAGTCTTGTATGTTTTTTTAATTTTAGTTCCTTTATATGTTTTGGAGTTTAGTGTGACGTCCATTTTCACTGAACCAGTACACAATTTTATTTAGGGGCCAGCTGAGGACCACCTCCGGGTGCGGGATTTTCTCGCTGCTTTGAAGACCCATTGGTGGCCTTCGGCTGTTATCTGCTCTTTGGTCGGGTTGTTGTCTCTTTGACATATTCTTCATTTCCATTCTCAATTTTATTAATATTTTGTTTAATGTAAATTGTATTTATTATTACTTTGACTCTAACGATATTTTGTATTGATATGATTATTGTATATCTAAAAATAGCAATTTTTACATAAAACACTGTTGGAGATTTACTTCTCGTGGATTATACGACGGGTGGCAGGTGCATCTAGCGGAGCAGGAACTACTAACCCTTTTAACGCACACGAGCGTCCCATTTGCAGTAGTGTTCAAATATATAGCATGATTTAAAATAAGGAAATGTGGCACGATAGCCTATGAAATAAATATCCATCATATACCAGAGGACAAAGATGTGAACTATTACAGGTCACCTGAACGACCTTCAACATTTAGTAAAATGTAATTTCTGATTTTTAATGTGGTAATGGGTTACTGTCTCATTTACCCCATTACTTTATTTAAATTTTAAGATATTGAATATTCCTATATCATTCACGAAAAGTAAGTAGAAGGAACAGTTACATGTAAAACATTGACCTTTTATCTTTTGTGGTGAGGGGGCATGTTTTATTTAGATAAATTGTTTGAATCTCGAAAAAAATCTTGTGTGAATTTTCTTGGAAAAAAATAACTTATTTCATAAGGAAAGTTTCAGAAACAGTTTGTTTGCATCGAAAATTAGTGTGTGTGTATGTATGGGAGTATAACATTGAAGATATACATGTTTAGCTGTATGTTTTTGAAATAAAAAAAAAAACTATTCGTATTTATTAACGTCGAAAAAGACACAAAACCGTGCCTTCACACCACACTTCTAATGTTTGAACATATTTTTCAGAGTAAGTAAACTAGCAGGGTTAAAGAAGGGACAACGATGATGGAGGATATATAGATCATTAGGGGACGACCATTTGATATTCTGGGGGGGAGGAGGATTTTGAAAATAAATAACTCAGCCTTGATAATAACAAAAATGAATGGTTTGTTCTGTGGTACTTTGAAAATAAATAACTTGACTTACAATGTATTGAAAATAACTTGGCAGGTCTTTTAAGCCATTTTATAAATGCTATTCTGAAGTATGAGATGGCACCAGATTCTTCCAAAATTCATCTTTTTCATATTTTTTTCGGGAAAAACTTCCCAAATCTTTTAATAATATAAATATTAATGTATTTGAAATGTTTGAAAATGGGTTTCATTTCACTTGAGGTATATTGTCTCGTGAACATTTACCTCACTTTTATTACAGGGTCATAACTACATTGAGGCAAATGCCTCATGTTGGAAATTTCAAAACAAAAGCTTGTCTTCATATCAAATTGTTTTCACGGTAAGTGTCTTGCAAGAAGCAAGTTCTGTTCACCCTCTGACGTAGCCCCTGTTTTTTGAGATCCATGTTTCTCATTTATTTTTATTTTTCAGTGTTGATTTTCTATAATGTTTGTCGTTTTCTGTTTTATCTGTTCCCGGGTTTGTCTTTTGTTCATTGATTGCCCTTCTTTATGACCATTCTCTCAGTGTTGCATTCTATTTGTAATTTAGTAATTATGTTTTAACTTGAGTTTTATTATATTTAAGGACCTTTTGTCTATTACAAACTACTTTAAATTGTATCCTAATAAGGAACTACATCAAGTTGTAATTGAAATGTGTTATAAAAACTGACTTGACATAGTTATATCAATGATAATCAGTCCCCTCTTAACTTAATTTGGAAAAAACATAATTGACAGGGATAAAAGGTTTTTCTGCAAACTGAAACATTTTTTGCTTTGTCCTACATATTGGTCTTTTGATGTTGTCCCTAAAAACTAAAAGTCTTACACTGAATCTATATATTTTGCTTTGAGACCTGAATATTGTCAAAAAATTAAAACAGAACTTGCGTTTCAGATTAAGAAAGGGTCTGGGAAACGCGCATAATGCACGATTTTGCGCCATTTTTTCTATAGCTTCTTGGGGCCTTCAGCGAACCCCAGACTCTTCGCCGATTTTTTTTTTCGCCTCGCTCTGCTCGGCGAAAATGTTTGACAACTTTTAAAAGAGGCTAGTTACAGCCCAGCTTTAATACCTTGTACGTATGCAATATATGCAGTTTGCAATTCAGAAGATTATATATGTAACTTCCAGAGGATAATGATTAATTCTGATTGACTTAATTAACTATGTTATTTATTTAAGAATAAAAAAAAATAATTTAAAAATTGTATGTTTTCAAATATTATAAATATAATTGTGAAAATAGATAATCAGTCCCTTGTTTTAATGAAAATGAAAAATCATGCTTCAACAGTGAAGAAAATAAATAATCTGTCCTTTTGGTCCACAAAAATAAATAACCCATCCAAAACAAATCCTCCTGCCCCCCACCCCAGAATATCAAATGGTCGTCCCCTTACTAGCATATATATACAAATTCCCATGGAAACAAAATGACGAATAAATAGGTAATCAAAACATATACCCATCCTCCCGCCAAAAAAAAAGGGATTTCCTCTGGAAAATTGTACTTGTTTTGTTATCAGTTTGCAGATGAAAACTGAGATAACTTCATTTTTGTACTTGCAGCTTACTTCCGGAACTTTGGTGTCAATTCATATAAAACACACCCATATCTTGTATATCTTTTAGAGCTTCAAGGACATAATTGAATTGTTCACACTGTGCACACTAAGAACGTGACATCTATATCTAGAATTAAACGATATAATCTCATCGCGTATCAAAATGGTTACAATCTATGGGATTTCTCATAATAATCACATTATAATTTATTTTACTAGTTAATCTCGTAATCGTAAATGTATTTTCACTTTTGCTAGGTTTATGGTAGCTTGGAACAGTTTGTAAGCTTTCATATTTGTTCATGAAAATGCTGTTGAAACTGGGATCCTGCAAAAGAAGTTGTCAAAATGTAACGTACTCATTTAAGCAACGGAGTGGCTATTTGTCCGGCCATTGCAATGCGCATGTCATTTTATGTGCGTACGGAAGTGCATGTAATATTATCTTCAGTAGCACCAGGGTGGCGCGTGTAATTCGATCACTGTTTTTCAATTTTAAGATCATGGCTGAAAACTGCGATATCAATATTTGTGATAAATTTTCCAGTTTTCAGAATTTGACAATAGAATACGATAGTATGAACTTCAAAGAATGATATAATCTTATAAAAGGGACTAAAAAATAATTGAAATCACAAGGAAAATGGGAAATCAAAGGTAATTGATCGGAGAATTATAGCAAGTTTTCGACTCGCTACAGCTGTATAAATGGTGGAAAAGATTTTCAAAGCAGAGTAGTTGATAAAGGCCTTTACAATGGCATGTCTAACTTAATAAAATTTAATTATATTCCGAAAATGAATCTTGAAAGTACATGTAGCCCTCGAAGTGGGATATAGCAAGGGGTTGGGGGGGGGGTGGTTGTTGAGGTTACAAAAAGTGGGGATGTTGGATATAGCATTATAAAAAGTGGGGTATGAAATATAGGGGACAACTGATAGGTGGGATCTGGAAAATAAAGAAAAGAGGAATTTGTGAAAAGGAGCACACTGTATCACCCTGATCCCCTCACGTAAATAAGATAAAATCCCCGGCACTTGGAATTTCTGAATAAGATTTTTACAGTGTTGTTTACTTTATTTTTTTTTTTTGGGGGCATTATAGAAAAATCTCCCACCTCTCACTCAAAATATGGATTACTTTATGTCAAGGGGTCTATTATTCTCTTTGACAGCTTCAACCATAATAATTTTGTACCTTTTTCAGCTAGACAAAATCCTTTACGTTAACTTAAAATGCAGTCAAACACGACCCGAGTTTGTTTTACAAGTAATTTCTTCTCCCTTCTTACAATGTAAAGCCATAGATGAAGTAATAAATATGGAATATATATGATTTTTTTTCAGAATTCTAATTATTCGTTATCCACATTGGACTACGGTATATACTAGTTTGAAGAAAACAACAATTTCAATTACTTGATTGGGCCCTAACAATAAAGATCACAAAACATTGATTTTAAAATGTCCATATATATAATTTGGTATCCCCTGGTGCTGCTGAAGATAATATTACACGCACACACAAATAGTGACATGCGCATTGTATTGGCCGGACAAATAGTCCTGGTACTATTCGTCCGGCTAGCCGGACAAATAGCAACTGCCTTTAAACAAACTATCAGACTTAAGTCCGGTAAAACATACTGTAATTATCAGTTGTAATTGGTTTCAGGAACTGCAAGTACTCTTAGATTGATAATTTGTGTCTGTTGTATTTATAGTTGTTTTTGTGCTTCCTGTCAATCTGATGAGTACAGCCTTTTCCATATGATGTTTATTGTTTGTGCTCATGTTAGACCACTGTCCCAGCTAAGGGGGAAGATTGAGCGATCGCAAACAATAAGAATATATATATAGGAATTTTTTCCAATTTAGGGCCCTTGGTGGGCAGCATGACATTTATACACACAAAACACGTTTAGCCCGCCACATTATTGATGTGTCTGTCACAAAATCAGGAGTTGATTGTAGTCTATCATTTTTGTTTTTCGTTAATGTTTTGTATTAAATCAAGCCGTTGGTTTTCTCGTTTGAATTGTTTCACTTGTTTTTCATGTTGGGGTCTTTTGTAGCTGACTATACAGTATATGTTGTGCTAATCGTTGAAGGTAGTACAGCGACCAGGCCATAGTTTCTTACGTCCACGTCATTTGGACTGTGGAAGATAAGTGTTTCAGTGGCAATCATATCTCTTTTTTAAATAGAAGTCAAAACAATATACTTAGTATTATTATTTTAATGGTGAGCGTCATTGGTAACAGATAGTTTATACGTATATATATCAGTTTCGTGGTATCAAAATTCTGAATTCCTATACAAGCGAATGATTTCTGAAAGCGTTGATGAAATGATTTTATTTGGACATAATTTTCAAATGAATTTGATTGGAATTATAAGCTATAGAGGCAAATAATTTTTACAGAGTGTATTGATGCGTTTACCCCGGTTGCCTCGCCATTAAACTTAACATAGATCTTATAAATCTATCAAAATAACCTTAAAATTGTTATAATATAAGCCAAAAAATAATTTAAAAATATACGAACAAAGTCACCACAAAAAAAAGAAAAAAAATAACAAAAAAAAAAAAACAAAATTAAAAGAAACAAACAATAAAATAACAAAAATAAAATCAATTCTAAAATTGGAGAAAGTAGTTATAAACTTTACACAAGGACAAACTTTAATGAAATAATGACGATAAAGCGAATGCAAGACAGAAACCAAAAAAACAGTCGTTACAGGTTTATTCATTGGATTAACATATAAGTCGGAAATAGTACATTTCAAGAAGTAGGAAGTGAATAGTACGCTTCCGCAACTGATTATATTCATCTTGAAATTAATCCTTTTTAATACCAATTTTATATAATGTAAATGGACGAAAACATTGATTAAATCACTTAAGACACGACTGTTTTATAGGAAATGTGATCGATCTATTGTTTCCGCCTGAACCTAGAGGATATCCGAATCAGGGTAGTAAACAATGGAGTTATACAAACATCTCATTATTTTAGTTCAAATGTTTATTTTTATAAGATTTAAACGATCATAGTTAATATTAGTGAGACTTCTATGTATCGAACTATTATAAGAAATAAACTCAATGTTTAGAACTATATATACACAAGCACACTTGTAGACTTAAATTTTGTCAGTAAAAGATTTTCTTCTAAAAAATCTGCCCAAAAATAGAGTTTCATTTGACTATCTTCAAGGCCAAATGCATAGACTTTCTTTTTATTTCTTTGAATAAAAATATTTTGAAATATCTGTGTATCAGGATATTTGAATAAATATGTCAGAAAATTCCTCAGTTTTATACAAGATCTTTTTTCATTGATAATTGGAATTGGTGATTTCTTCCGATACCAGCAGCTGGTGGGGTTAACAGAATAGAGAATAATGGACAAAAAAGTAAAGAATAGAGATTTTTTTCGTTTGAATTGTTTTACATTTGTCTTTCGGGGTCCTTTATGGCTTGCTATGCAGTATGGGTTTTGTTCATTACTAAAGGCCCTATGGCGTCCTATAGTTGCTAACTTTGTCAAAGTTTCTTAAAATTTTATGAAGCGTAGACAGACTGAGCTTCTTCATGACTCAAAAATAGCATTGATTCAGAAGTAAAATTGTGAAAATATAATATTTCATTTTTCTGTATTTTACTGATAAATGGACTTATAATGATTTTTTTACATGTGTGCAGCTAATATTTATATAGTCTGGGTTTAAGTTTCAAAACAATGAAAGCTTTGTCATTCTTCGTGGAATTTTACGAAAAGTGATAAAGAAATAACATCTGACAAAACATTATGTCTTCTGATTTTAAAAGTTAAATGATTTTATCTGCATTCTTTGAAAATGAGCCATTAATCGACTTTAAATGACTATGAATTGTCGGTGCTAAGCCCTAATAAAAAAGGGTCGATTCGAAGAGTGATTGTTTAGAAAATGAGAGTTTAATCTAAGAATTGCTGGCATCGTCTACTCTAATTTTGTGGTGAATATGATTCTAACGTATTTGAAAATGAGTGGGGCAAATGTATCATAGGCGCAAATGAGTGATGGCTCGCGTCAAAGAATTTAAAAAAAAATGCATATCTCCTTCCAATTACCGCATTTTATCAACAAATGGCTTTAGGTTTTTTTAGTCAATATTATGATATAGTCTGGATTTAATAAAATTAAAACTTTAATAACTTAATTTGTAATACTTCATGGAATTAAAAAAAAACAATGAAGTTTCTTCATTACCAGAGATAGCACAGGTTTTGTTGGGTATAGCTTAGATCATATACGATTTCCAAAATATTAAATAGAAAATTTTAAATAGAAACATTTGGGTTTTCCATGATAGTAAAACTTTTACTTTTCTTCAGTTTTAATGATTTTTTATTGGATTTCTTTAGAATATATGTTTTCGAGTTATGATATAGATTCAAAGCTTCGTCTTCACACGGTACCGGAAATGATATATAGATAGGAAAACATTAAGGACAAAATTGCATTTTTAGTTGTACATTTATAGGCAACTTTTCCCGAGGAAGTTGGAAGTTTCATTTTAGTAAAGAAAACAAATCATTAAATAGATAAAGAAATAAATAAAGAAATAATGAAGCAAAGAAAATAATAGATAGAATACAATTTTCAAAAAGACCCCCAAATAAAAAAAATAAAACCCAAATAAATCAAACATTTCGTATGCCTTTAAACCAAGAATGGTATTTATAAGAACTAAAGTTGCAGTACAATATTAAAAGACATATGGAGGGCGAAGAACACTTCTTGTAAACCTTGAAAACATGTTAACAATGAGAGAGGTAATAACTTTTAGATACAATGTGAGAACAGCACTTATTAGACAGCAACTAAACACAAAACATCTCAGATAATACAATATAAGAGACACAATGAAACTACTATATTGACGGCCTTCTACGAAGAGAAAGCCACGATACGATATTGTAAGGTTTTTATGATATAAACTGTTTTTTTTTTACTTGTATGTTTCTCTCTAGGACAATAAGTTGCAAAATAATATTACACAAACGTGAATAAAATACTTTATTTTACGTGGACTATATGTGAATCTTTCAATTGAGTACAACAACATCGCATTTCATCCAGTTTCCGCAACACTTAAAAATGTTAAGTAGATTTATGTACGTCAAAACTAGTACATGGACTGACAAGCCGGATAGAACATACTGCCGGCGGATGTATTGATACTCTGACAAAATGTCTGGATTTAGTTGATATTACAATAACGGATGTACACATTCTCGTTTTTAGTGAAAGCCTGACTTACGAAAATAAGCTCACCAATCGGATTACGTGTTTTAATTTGTCCGGAAAATATATAAAAGTTGCGTTCGACTCATAACTTGTATCAGTTCACAATTTGAATTGGATTTGTTCATTTCTTTTGTGCATTATTCCTAATTTTGGGATTTTAAAAGAGACATTTTAGCTTGAGTTAGCCTGTGTTGCGGGTCCTGATTCAATTCGGTTGATGACTGTCCTGATACGTCACAACCTGCTTGAATGAGGTGCTGCGGCGCGGATGATTTTCATCACTTGATCTATGTCTTGCTGGTAAGAGCGGGAAATATTCATTGCGAGAAAAGTCTTCAACGTGAGCACTTATTCAAACCGGTTGTGGTGTTGAAAAAATTCATCACAACCTCCTTGAATGAGTGTTCATATTGAAAATGTACAACACCACCAAATCAGTATAGATCGTGGTAATGTAAGTATTGGCATGACTGAATTCTGTTACATTTTTTCCTTCAAAATATTAATTATTTCTTTTTCTTCTACTTTAGCTGGTCCACTTTTTACAATTTTTATTGACAATTGATATTTATGAAGCAAATTCAAATGTGTCCCATTTGGACGCAGAAATAGCTGCTTGAAATTAAATATGAATTTTCAAAAGCAGCAAATTATTGCTTTTGCACATTTTATATATTCCGTAGAATGTTGCAAAACGCTTGTTTCAGACTACACATTTATTACTTTAATTTTTAAGATTTGAACATCTGTGGTAGAATGAAAATTTATGTTTTTAAGAAATCTGCAGAAGTAGTTTTTTCATTAATAATTTGACAGTAACAACATATTTTTCCAAAATTTTTATCATTAGATTACACAGAAAAGCAGAGATTATTTCATAGAAATCGTGTTGCAAATGTTCACTACAGGAAATAAATGCACCAAACAATGCATTTCCAATTGCACTAGCACGTTAGACGAAATTATTTTTTGTTTTTTTTCCTTTTGTGTGTGTGCGTGTCCGTTTTCATAAACCTTCGTTATGTTAAATTACTACTAAATATTGTAACCTAACTTGAAGATAAAGGATCTACATTAATGTCTAAAATTGCACGTCGCATGCTCTGTATTTCCCCCCTGAATATATAGCTTTACTAGTAAACATAAATTCTAGTGTATATCTATTAGATAGTACAGAAATTTAATGCAATTAAAGTTTCACTCTATTCCTATTTACGAATTAGAATAGTGAGTATTTCACTCGGTCGTGCTTTGCGAATTATTTTCAAACTAGCTGTATTCAATTGTTTAGCAAAATAGTTATATATGAAAACAATTCTTGCATATTTTTGACATATGTCTCTTTTTTCATCCATTATAATATGGATTCAGTAACAATATTTCAACCTTTGCACGTGCCATGTGGATCCTGCTTAAACAAACATGTAGTTGCTGCCCCTTGTTCAACCTGGTTGAGACAAAAAGAAAAGGTCACAACCTGCTTGAATGAGGTGCTGCGGTTTCAGTTGCATCCTCCTACCCAGATACGCATGTAGTCCTTGAAGGTCAAATGGCTGGATTAGTAATTGTGATCTTGCTGCCATTAGAAGACACTTGCATTTTGTACACCAGCTACAGCTTTGTCAAGATTGTTTGGACTAGACATACTAGAAAAGAAACATGAACATGTGTCCTTATTCAAACTGGTTGTGTTGTGGTTTTATTTCATCACAACCTCCTTGAATGAGATTTCATGTCAGAATATCAACATTACCAGGTCCAGAGTGGGTATTTGAAGGTATGTTCTTGCAATTATTAATTAACATTTACTGCGTATCTTTAAATAGTTTGAACAAAAATAAAATTAACAGAAATCACACTCGATCGCAATTTTCACGAATACATGTATAATTCATAACGATGATGAGGGGCCGGACCATACGTGTTCACATAATCTGTACAGTAGCAACGTTTACTTTTGATACACACGTGAGGGTACAAACCAAGAATCGATCATGGGACCGTAATTGCCGGTTTGTGAAAAACAATTGCATGACAGGGTAGGCATTGTGTGTCACTTAGCGAATTTACGGTTGATGACAGTTTACATTCATAAGTACTAGTATTCAAGATTGTATATAGACGCTTCTCTATTGTTAAACACCGTATGTTTGGATATTTTTGTCGTTGAGTTGCTGTCTCATTGATAGATAATCGCGTTTACCATTATTCAAATTGTAAGGTTTAAGCATGTAAGAGAGGGACGAAAATGTTAGTGACTCAATTACATTACAACTCAAGATTTTCAAATAAGGTGGATCTCAAAGTCTGCAAGGTGCACGTTCCTGTTTATAGACAAGTTGGGATTATATTACTCTTTATTGTCTGTTTATAGACAAGTTGGGATTATATTCTCTTTATTGTGCGTCTATGGTCATAGAAAAAAAATCGAAAATAACAAGGGCATTCAAACTTACAATGCGACAAAACATATACAAGGGCACAACATATTACCAGAAAATAAGAAGATTGCCAGGGCAACATTAACCCCGCCAAAAAAGGTAACTCAAGAGTTTTTGGTTATATTGTATCTATGACTAAACGCTTGTTTATATGTATGTATCATTCAAACACACAAAGTGCTTATAGCTTAAAAACTTGGCGACGTGTCAAGTTTAATTTTAATCTTGTTCCGTCCTGGTTATATATAATATTCATGATACTCTTCGTAAAGGGTCAAGTTCCGTCTGAAACATTTAAACACTTAAAATGCTTTAATATTTACAAGAATAATTGACAAAATATGTATTGTGAAAATGCGGGAAAACTGGCTTGCTTAATTTTATATTCGTTGTATAGCATCATCCACTGCCTGCGAAACCGTCTTGTTGGTCTCGTGGTATAAAGTGAAAGGGGTCGGTTGGTCGCTCCTCTAACGGGACAAACTAGACTATTTGCTGCTTTTTCTATACACATCCAGTATTTACATGAACCAGAGCAAGCACTAGTTGACGGGGAGTCAGAATGAGTTCAGGTGCTGTGAAATGTCTTCTTTTTTTACAAACATCTAGTACGTGCTATATCCATTATAGATTTTTGTAATCACCTTTATTAAATTTGCAAATTACAGAAGGACGCAGGAGGTTTCTTTAAAATTACATACTTGGAGAAATAAATCTGAAAATGCCATATTTACCATGCCTCATATTTCAATTTGAACTTTAAATTATATTCAAAATGTTGTGATTTAGAACAAAATTATACTGGTGTAAGTGCTGAAAGGAATTTCTTATTATAAACAATGTTGATATTAAGTCATCACTTTTGTTTCCAAAGAGTGAGGTTAGACTTTATTAATAAGAAACATAGATTTTTATTATATTACAATAAGCTGTATTTGACAAAATCTAAATAAGATTCCCGAATTTTTAACTCGCTTGCCTTGTCTCGTCATGCATCTGTCGACCAGTGTTAAAAAAGTAAAACAAAAACTCTGACACTTCCATTAATTTCTACTTTTTTTTTTTTTTTTTTTGACTCCGCTGACAAACCCTAGCGGCTACAGTTACTTCAAATACAGTAATGGATAAACTGACCAAATAGTAAGTTTTATAGCTGTATCCATGTAAATGTTTGGCTTATTTTAATATATAGTTATGTACACTTAGTAGTGTCAGATTAATCTGAGTGTCTTTTCATTTTGACATAATTATGACTCTTGAAAAATTTAACGAAAATTAGTTCAGCCTTCCTTATATAATTTAGTGGATATTAGGGAAACAATTGTTTTATGAGTGTAACGGATACAACAGATTTTTCTTGATACAGTCGTTGACTTTTCAACTATTTTTCAATTAGTTCCAGACGGCATGAAGTTTCAAATTTAATATAAGTAATACATTCATTAGATTTATAAACTTTTACGAAAATTTTGTGCATACATATGAATTGGAGCCCTATCCAATATACTCTTATTTTCCCTCTATCAATTTGACGCCTTTATCCAGATCCACCCATTTTGCAGAACCTATATATTGTAGTTATTATTTACCTTTTCTCGTCATGAAATATTTGCCGCTGGATGTTAAGCGAACAACAACAATCAATCAATCATATTTGAGTTCCGTTCTGGTTGATTATTTGACCTACTTACTGCAAAGAATTTTTCTCTTCATGCTGTATTCGATTTTCAGTAGTAATTGATAGGGCTCAAATGGTACATGCAACAAAAATATTCTTCACATGTTTGTTTCTATGCAGTGTGGTTGGGTGAATAGCATAAATCACTTCGGAAATTTGCTATCAAAATTCTTTTCTTTAAACACACCGATATCCTTTAAATAAAAATTAATCGGAATGATGTCTATATCCCTATAAAAGAAAAATGTCTGTCCTCATTTTGGATGATGATCATTACTTCAGTATTGTAGTTTATTGTTAGATTATACAGATCAAACGGACATAATATGAGCCATTTACCTTATAATCAATAAACAATGTATATTTTTGAGAATCTAGAAAGAAAAAAAGAAAACAAGGAAATTTGACTGTAACTACTATATTTTGAAGCATTTTTAAAGTAAAATATAATAAGTAGACACCATTAATCAACCAAAAATCACCGGAAAAAAGAACAGCAATGAAAGAGGGTCTTGATAGGGTCCTTCAAATCTGTATTCTATCATTTTTTAGGCAATTTTCTCTATAGACTATTCTTTATAAAATTTGCCCATTATTCTCTATTCTATATTTTTGGCCTATTTTTTTTTTTTTTATTCTTTTTTCTTGCCCATTTTTCTGTAGTATTGACCTATTATTCTCTATTCTGTAAACCCAATCCAACCCTCATGAACACTGTTCCTCTGTTGTGGTTGTTGTCAAGTGCGTGTAGAGTTTTTGTGACATCACTAAATACACCTTGTTCTTTCTTTGCAATCACTAAGGACAATTAGTTTCTGCCATTACTTGAAGTCATCTGATTTGTTTACAATTGTGGAAGTGCTGATCTAAATTATTAGAGCACATAAGATAGCTGTTTCTCACCTGGTCGTTGCTAAACATGGTTACTTCTACAAATTGCCGTCTATTATATCGAATAACGTATCGAATAATTGTACCAAGTCAAATCAATTTGAACGTGACTGCGTTTATTACACTATTGTTTCAGAAAAAGGGTGAAGGTTTGGTACCATTAAAACGTTTAAACCCGCTGCATTTGTTTGCACCTGTCCTAAGTCAGGAATCTGATGTTCAGTAGTTGTCGTTTGTTGATGTGGTTCATAAGTGTTTCTCGTTTCTCGTTTTTATATAGATTAGACCGTTGGTTTTCCCGTTTGAATGGTTTTACACTAGTAATTTTTGGGGCCCTTTATAGCTTACTGTTCGGTGTGAGCCTAGGCTCCGTGTTGAAGACCGTACTTTGACCTATAATGGTTTACATTTATAAATTTTGACTTGGATGGAGAGTTGTCTCATTGGCACTCATACCACATCTTCTTATATCTATTTGCTCTAAAGCGGACTAAAGAAATTACTTTGCGTGACAAAAGTACAACAATTTAAAAGAAACACCCAGTTTGACTGTAACAATGGTTTTGTAAATGCTAAAAGATCTAAGAATTCTTTAGGAAAGAGTTATACTATATTTATCTGACATTTAGGGATGCCCGTTGATAGTGAGTGTTGGTCTGTGAGAACCTTATTTCGCACTCGCTTTGTTTTTTAAATTGGATTTTAAATAATTTTTAAAACATTGTACCTAAAAAGGATATTAAACAGAAATTCTAAAACAATATACACCAGATTTCACCAACTACCACCACCCGACTCCTCCGAAACAATAGACATACAGCAAATAACAGAGGGTCAAGATAGCCAGACTTGTTTAAGTAGATATAAGAAGATGTGGTATGAGTGCCAATGAGACAACTCTCCATCCAAGTCAAAATTTATAAATGTAAACCATTATAGGTCAAAGTACGGTCTTCAACACGGAGCCTAGGCTCACACCGAACAGTAAGCTATAAAGGGCCCAAAAATTACTAGTGTAAAACCATTCAAACGGGAAAACCAACGGTCTAATCTATATAAAAACGAGAAACGAGAAACACTTATGAACCACATCAACAAACGACAACTACTGAACATCAGATTCCTGACTTAGGACAGGTGCAAACAAATGCAGCGGGTTTAAACGTTTTAATGGTACCAAACCTTCACCCTTTTTCTGAAACAATAGTGTAACATCACAACATAGAAAAACACACTATAAAATATCAACTGAAATAGCTTAACTCAATCAAAGGACATATTAACACCATTGAACATACACTGAACAAATAAATTTGACCTATGATACAATGTAAATTCAAAATAAATAAACTAAGGAAGAATAATAAAAGTAACATGTTATATCGGTATGAAATGTTAAACAATTTAAGAAAAACAATATGCTCGAACAAAATATCAGCCATTTGCAATAACTTTAAACACAGGTAAATAAAATAATTTTGTTGTTAGGTATACGTATACAGTTACAATAGAGAAAGGAAATATTTTAACAAAATAAATAATTTTGATGTTCATAGTACGAAGTGGAAATTTATATTAGTACCAAACACTTATCAAAGCTGGTATATAGACCAGATATAACCCTGAATAACATTAAATAACAAAAAAGCATTACAATTAGTATCAACAGGTCAAATAAACAAGAAAGTACGATTTGAGAGTACTGCAGTTACTGACAGCTAGTTAAAAGCCAAAACAATTAATAATAAAAATCATGCATCAGAGACTAAAATCAACTAAAACACATCTCAGGGATTTAGTATTTTAACGTCATGGACAGTCAAACAAGACATGACTAGTGACTAAGGCACACAATGTGGTGGATGCTAATCCGTTTTACGCGTACCATCCGCTCTTTTGACCGATCTATATCATATGTCGTATAAGTAAAACACAATAAAAAAACTGCATACTAATTCCAACTACCAATATGATGATCATTAACTTGAAAAATGAAACAAAAGACGATACATAATTGGGAAAGCAGGGTCAACATGTGGTCGCTACTTTAGGAGGCTCGCCAAGCTGGCTTCATCTGTTGATTGAATACTATCGCTCAGTGCTTGTGTTGTTGGGTTCAACCGTTGTCTAAAAGGCTTAAGGTAACTGCCTTGCTGGTCTCATAGTAGAGAAATCGCATCGAGTGTGAGAGGTCGGCCGAGGGTTCGAACCCCGCCCGATCAAACTTAAGACTTGATAATTGATATTTGATGTATTCCGGTGAGCAAGCGGCATTTGAGAATAAGAGTAAAAGACTAGTCGCCCCGAAATCAGAATATGTAGGGTGACAAGTCTTCGGTTCAGCATGTCGGTATTGTACAAATTCATATCACATTAACATATTCGCGTCCTGATATACATGCAATATTTCCAACTGGACGTTAAACACCAATTCATCATCATCATCATAATATGCTCGCTTCTACAGACAGCTAGCTAACTAGCCACATGTGTTGGAATAATGCCGCTCAAGAAAACAGCAGATCGTTAAGGGTTCTCGACTGCTGTTGTCGGTATAAAGTTTATTGTTGAATGCAAAACCAAATACATTTACCAGTTAAGTAGATAACAAGAGGTTCTCAAAAGCCGGAATCGCTCACCTAGTTAAGTAGATAACAAGAGGTTCTCGAAAGCCGGAATCGCTCACCTAGTTAAGTAGATAACAAGAGGTTCTCGAAAGCCGGAATCGCTCACCTAGTTAAGTTGATAACAAGAGGTTCTCGAAAGCCGGAATCGCTCACACAGGCACTTGTCTCAGAACAAAAAAAAATTCCTATATACCTTAATTAATATTAAGGTATATAGGAAATTTTTTTTTCTGAGACAAGTGCCTGTGATCGCTCACCTAGTAAAAATATGCAATTTTGAAATGTATATTATATTTTTTGCAAGTTAAGTTTGCTTATTTGTAAATCTTACCTAATGGTAGTTTTGTAGATCTTGTATTGATGGCAATTTTTACTGTTTACAGTTCATACCTATCAAAGTTTTTGAAATAATTTCCAAAATTAAACTAAAGGAATTGGAAGGAAAAAAAATCGCCATTTAAGGGCAAATAAATACTTTTACGTAGATCTTATCTAGCTGATATTTTTTGCGTTTTAACGTTTCTCTATCTACTAAAGTGTTTGACAAATATGCAAACATTATGTATATCATCACTCAGGGGACACAAATCATATAAGGAGTCGGTTGAAAATTTTGGACATGAAAACTTATTTGTAGATCTTATTGTGCTTAACATTTTTTGCTTTCAAAATTATAGTTTCTGACAACTAGAGGCTCAAAAGAGCCTGAGTCGCTCATCTGCATCTTCAATAAAGGCCACTTTTTAGTAAAAATTCATCATAGAAGGGCAATAATTCAAAGAGTTAACTGACAATTTCAGTCATGTTGACATTTTTGTAGATTGTGTCCTGCTGATCATTTTTTTCTTTTTAAGTTTCTATCTACATTTGTATTTTTAATACTTTTCAAGATAATAGGCAAAATCTCCAAAATAAATAGTAAAATATATCTTAACACCAATAACGAGTCGACTAAAGATTTCATCCAGCATGGCCTGTTTGTAGATCTGGTCTTGCTGATCATTTTACTATTTTAAGTTTCTATTTATCTTTTATAGTTTTCACAATAATAGGCAAACAAGTCGTCATTAAAGGGCAATAACTTCAATAAGGAGTCGACTGACGATTTTGGTCATGTTTGACTTATTTGTAGACCTTAACTTGTTGATCTTTTTGGCTTTTTAAAGATTTTATCTTTCTATTATAGCTATTAGGCATAAACGGAACAAAAATGGTAAACCTCGTCATTAAAGGGCAATAACTCCAATAAGGAGTTGTCTGACGGTTTCGGCCATGTCGACTTATTTGTAGATATTGTCCTGCTGATCATTTAGGGTAGTAAAGGTTTCTATCTATTTTTCACAATAATAGGCAAAAATGCAAAAAAATGGCAATAACTCGAATAAGGAGTCGACTTACGATTTCTTTCGTGCCAACTTATTTGTAGATCTTGACATACTGATCATTTTGGCTTTTAAAGTATCTATCTATTTTAGATTTAAAGATATTAGGCAAAAACACAAAAAAATTTCGTAAAAATGGTCATTAAAGGGCAATAATTCCAATAAGGAGTCGTGTGACAATTTCGGCCATGTTGACTTATTTGTAGATCTTGTCTTGCTGATCATTGTTGCATAATCAAAGTTTCTATCTATTACAGTTTTCAAAATAATAGGCAAAAATGAAAAAAAAAAAATGGATAAAATTTGACATTAAAGGACAATAACTCCACGAAGTGGTCTGAGAGTTTTGACAGCAGGTAGATCTCAACATTCTGAACATTTCTGCTCCTGTCAGATTTTCTCTATTCATAGCAGTTTTCAAGATAATAGACAAAACTTGCATTTTACCCCGTTTTTCTATTTTTGGCCATGTTGGCCATGTTAGTTGGCAGGCGAGGTCATCGAACACATTTTTTTTAAACTACATACCCTAATAATGGGTGTGGCCAAGTTTGCCCAAGTTGGCCCAGTAGTTTCAGAGGTGAAATTTTTTTGTAAAAGTTAACGACGGACGACGGACGCCAAGTGATGAGAAAAGCTCACTTCGCCTTTCGGCTAGATGAGCTAAAACGGGTATATACAACTGTACAAAAAATGAAAAAAAAACTAGCATTTTACTCTAAATGGTATCTCTTGATTTTATAAAGAAGCTGATGTAAATGTTCCTGAAATTCAATGAAGTTTTGAAAAGAATTACTGGTCCGAGAACACAGTTATTTCGTACTGCATTTCTTTTAGACAATTAACGAAAAATAAAAAAATCGGACCGGCTCTATCTCAAAAAGATTTTACAGTGTTGTGTAAAACTTTTGAGACAAATTATATCAACATTATAGAAAAGTCTACCAACTCTAACTCAAAATATGGACAATGTTTTGTTAAGGGGGTCTATAAATCAGTTTGACAGCTTCAGATAAACTAATTTGTAACCTTTTTCAACTGGACCAAATCACTACTTTACCTTAAAATTCATGACCCAATTTTCTTTGCATGTTACAATAATTGCATCCTGTCACTTACTAGTTTTTGCATAAAATATAAAGAAATAAATATGGAAGGTGTATGAAAAATGAGCACGTTATACACTGTCAATGTATAGTCTTATTAACAAAATTACAATGAAAGGGAGGATGAGAATACCGTTTAATATCATTTTTTACGACAAGCATTATATTCACAGACAAGATGCTGATATAAGTATTCAAACGTCTGTTGTATCTGTAACCTTGCAAAAGTAACTTTTATGTTAATGCAAGGTTACGCTGGTTAAAGTTGTCTTCATTTGAACATATTCTAGCAAACCGTACGAGTTGTGAAATGTACACACCAAAGGTTGCGAAAAGAGGAATGTCGCAACCTAACTAGAGGCTATAAAGAGCCTGTGTCGCTCACCTTTGTCTATGTGCATAATCAACAATGGACTATCTACAACATTGTAGACAAGAATAGAATTCATGACAACAAGTTCTTGTATTGCTGATCATTTTGTCTGTTTAATTTCTCTCTATCTTCTGTAGTTTTTGCTCAAAACACAAAAGAGGGTAACAAAACCCACTTTTAAGGGTAATCACTCCTATGAAGAGTGACAGTCTACTAACTATATCGGCAAAATTTGACTTGTTTGTGGATCTTGCCTTGCTGATCATTTTTGTTATCTAAGTTTTTTATTTATCTATTATAATGTTTATCATAAAAGTCAAAACGCTAAAAATGGTAAAAACTGTCATTAAAGGACAATAACTCCGATAAGGAGTCGTCGGAAAATTTCCTCCATATTGTCTTACAAAATATAGATCTTGTCTTGCTGATAATTTTTGTTTATTGAAGTTTCTCTCTATCTATTATAATTTTTAAGATATAAGGCAAAATAAATTGCTTCGCCGAGCGTAGCTGGATACGACCGCAGAGGTTCAACCCTGCACAGTTGGGGCAAAAGGACACAATATTCGCGCTTGGTACAGGTCTGAATTTGGATTGTAATTCAATATTTGACACATAATAGGTTTCTGACACAGAATAACTGTAGTCAAAGAATTTAGAATTGGTTATATGATTTGAATTTGTATTCATTTTTTGCTTTTGTGCAATACACTATGCTGTTGCGAATTGACCCCTCCTTCCCCCAAAAAAAAATTATCCTTTTTTTTGCTTTTGTGCAATACACTATATACACTATACTGTTGCGAATTGACCTTCCCCAAAAATGTTTTATCCCCCTTTTAAAAAAATGAAGAAATTTTCTTTTGATTTCTGAAATCTTGGAGAAAAATTGTCCCCAACCCCCACCCCAATTTTTTACCCTCCCCCATTTTTTAACCTCCCCTTTTCCAAAAAATGTCTTTCCCTCAAGATATGGTCATAATCTCAATTCAAATTTCAAATGGAGTTTGCAACCATAATATTAAATACATCATAAAAGTCTTAAAATAGAAAATGACATACATAATCATGGCTAAAATTAATATACCTTAATCAGCATTTTTAAAATTATTAAAATAGTAACTTCTAAAAATAAATTGACAGCTAATCACCTAAAGACAATACAACATTTCTTTATACATAATTTAAAAGCAGTGTAAGGGAGGTAATTCAAACACAATATTGTACTTAAGTAATTGTCCATTAACCAGGACACCCTTGTTTTTCTCACTTTTTGCCCCTAATTTCTAAACGGTTTGAGCCTTAACCCCAAAGCCAATCCTAACCATCCCTTTGTGATATGGAAACTTGTGGTATAATTTCAGAGAGATCCATACACCGTTCCACAAGTTATTTTCATGAAACTAGAAAATCATTATTTGGGCCCTTTTTGGCCCCTAATTCCTAAACTGTTGGGACTATAACCCCAAAACAATCCCAACCTTCTTTTGTGGTTATAAACCTTGTTTTAAATTTCATAGATTTCTATTTACTAATACTAAAGTTATTGTCCGAAACCAAATGTCTTCGGACGACGCAGACGACGACGTGATACCAATATACGACCGCAAAAAAATTGCGGTCGTATAAAACGCAAAAAATGGTAAAATCGTCATTAATGGACAATAACTCTAATTAGGAATCGACTGACAATTACGACCATGCATACTTATTCGTAGATCTTGTCTGGCTGATCATTTTTGCTACTTAAAGTTTCTATCCATCTATTATTGTTTTCAAGATAAAAGGTAAAAATGAAAAAAAAAATGGTAAAGTTTGGCATTTAAGGGCAATAACTCCTATAGGAAGTCGCCTGACAGTTTTGACGTCAATAAACAATTGGTAGAGCTCAAAATTCTGAACATTTTTGCACTTGTCAGATTTTCTATTTATAACGGTTTTTAAAAAAATAGACAAAACTTGCATTTTACCCCATATTCTATTTTTAGCCATGTCGGCCATCTTGGTTGGCAGGCGGGGTCATCGGACACTTTTTTAAACTAGATATCCAAAGATGATTGTGGCCAAGTTTGGTTAAATTTGGTCCAGTAGTTTCAGAGAAGATTTTTGTACAAATTAACGGACGACGACGACGGACGCCAAGTGATGAGAAAAGCTCATTTGGCTCTATGAGCCAGGCGAGCTAAAAAGGAAAGTTTGTTATGGCAAATGGTATGTTCCAGGTGTCGTAGACACAATCTCGTCCAATTTTTCCTGATTGCGATATATAGGAATGCGACTTACTTGATAATTTTTACTTAATATGAGTGAGCACCGCTGAGTCATGAGTGGAACAAGATCTGCTACCCGCCCGGTGCACATGATATTACCCCGGTTTTGTAGGGTTTGTGTTTTTCTGTGTAATGATTTGCAGACTAGTTGTTGTATTTTGTCATGTTAGGTTGTTTTCTTTGTAAGTATTTCTTTATTGCACCTGTGATTTTTTCTAAAACGTCCCTTTTCCGCTAACATTGGTCGTTTTTGTTTTAAATGAAAGATAACTGAAATTTCAAAAGTAGTCACGCTCAAGTTACACCCAAGTTACTACTAGTATGTAAAAGATTTAAACTGCTGATTACAAATTTGCATTTTAAAATATTAATTTGGTATTATGTCCACTATTCGTATCTTTTAAGAATTATTTTCAGAAAAGTATATTAAACAATTATGTTGCTCGCACCTCACTTTATGTTCTTGAAATCAAAGGCAACATTGTTCATCACAAATTAGACAGAAATACCATAAATGCAAAACAATAAAACTTTTATAGTTTTTTTTCACTTCATAAGTCATAACTGCATTTCATAATAAGGAACAGTATCCATTCAAATAGATATAAGAAGATGTGGTATGAGTGCCAATGAGACAACTCTCCATCCAAGTCAAAATTTATAAATGTAAACCATTATAGGTCAAAGTATGTTTTATTTGCACTTAAAGACACAAATTGTTTTGCCGTCGTCGTTAGCAAACACTAGTTTTCCTGAGTTGTGATCAAAACATATTGCCCAGGGATGCGAAATTTTATCGATTTGACCAAGAACAGTATCCATGTACGAACCGCTTGAGCTTACACGATGAATATTATTCGAGTTACATCCGGGTATATATACGTTACCCTTATGGTCCATGGCAATTGCCATTGGTCTAGAAAGACCGGGTGAACTATAAACAAATATTTCCTGTCCCTCAAGATTAACACAGAATACTTTGTTCTGATCTGAATAAATTAGATTGTCGTTCACTACATTCATGTACCACATCCTTGTTGGTTTCTTAACTTTAACTGTGCTTTGATGAGTACCCTCTGTTGTCAAAATATAGAACTCATTGATGCCACCGACCAAAATCTTGTCTTTGGTTGCCACTATTCCGTAACAATTTCCCGGTAGCTCAACAGCTTTTCCGGGTTTGAGATTTTCGGTGTTGATAAAACGAATAGAACTACTCTTCGGCATAGTAGTGACGGCATGTCCTTTTTCATCTGGAACTATGGTAATGTCCCAAGGAGCACCGAATAATGGGCAACTCGAACTGAATGTCCCACTCAAGTCGTACTCTAAAATGCTATTATTTCTGTAATTGCACAATAACAATTTCCCTTCCGTTGTTGCTGTCATACCGGTAATTTGCATTTGAGGACTAGTATCAACATCGAATTTGTTTTCGAATTCTAAGGTGCTAAAAGTGTTACTTGGATCTGGCAAGACTTGTGCAAATCTGAGTTTTGGTGAATTATATGTGATTGAACACGTATCGTTTCTTAATTGTATACTTCCCAATTGTTCCCTTAAGGTAAACCCACTATTAGATTCTTTGAACTGTAATGTTGGTTTATGCATTGTTCGTATTGTCTTTTCTATCCGTTGATCCATGTTTGCAATACCAGTCTTTACTTTATGAAGTAGTAAGAAAACCTGCTTTTTAGAGCCATTAGTTGTCGTATAAGAAATCTGCCGTTGAAGTTCTTCTGCTTCCTTCTCCATATTCAACATGGTTTCTTTCTCAGCTTGTAGTTCTGCCTGCTGTGCATCCTTCCTTTCTTTCAGGTCGTTCAACAATGAACGTTCTAACTTCTCTACATATGCGATCACATTATCCTTGGCTTTCCTGATTGTTTGCTTGAGCGTGTTCTCTTGTTCTAAAATACCATCGCTATGTTTCTTGCGGACGTCGGCGATTTGTCTAGAAGAAGCGATAATATTATCCAATTCTTCGCTTAAGTCAGTCAGCAGTGTCGAATCCTTGATGTCTTTCGACGCAATGTCAATTGGTATAATTGTTTCACAGTTTCTATGGTATTCGGTCATACATGCTCGGCAACATAAAGCATCGTGATACGTACAAAATAAATCAAGAAAGAGATCTGTGTGATTATCACAATACTGCTGGGAGGTAGTTATAGCTCCAGGAACAGACAACGCATGTTCCAAGTCAACCACGTGATGCGCAGACGACACCTTTATAACGCGATGAGCATCAACACATTCTTTGCACAACGGTTCTTCACAATCGCTACACCAGGACAAAGCAGTAGACGAAGTCTCCTTTCTGCTGCAAGGTCCACAGAAGGTATTTGAAGCCATTTTGGGACTGGAAATAAACAAATATAAACTATTTTACATATTGCCATTGACTAATTTAATTCATAAATATATATTATTCAGTTCAGAAATGTCTAATTCTAATAGATGAAAGGTTACAACTCCATTAAGACAAAGTTGTCCGATGACGGTTATGGCTTTTCTGTTCAGATCCTTTTGAAATAAATGTGGATAGTGTCCACATGTGGACACAGATGATGCCCTGCTTGCATAGCATATAGTTATAAAGGGACATAACTGAAGAACGGTAAAAGTGACGCTACCCAAATCTGAACTTGATCTGAGTTTTGTGGTAATAAGCATTGTGTGTAAGTCTCATAACATTTGGTTGAGGCTAACTTAAGTAGAGAACAGAAACTAAAAATTCAGCAATTTTTCTATTTGTAAACACACATAACTCTAGAACGGTTGTGTATAAGTTTTATAACATTTGGTTGAGACAAGCTAAAGTTCGAGAACGGAAACAAAAAAATCAGCAATTTCTATGTTTATAAAGGGACATAACTCAATAGTAAAAGTGTTCTCACCAAATTTCGAACTTAATCTGTATTATGTAGTAATAAGCATTGTGTATAAGTTTCATAACATTTGGTTGAGGCAAACTAAAGTTAGAAAACGGAAACAAAAAATTTGTACTTGATCTTAGTTTTGTGGTAACGCATATTGTGTATAGGTTTCATAATGTTTGGTTGGGGCAAACTTAAGTTACCGAATGGAAACTAAAAATTTTGCAATCTTTCGATTTATAAAGGGGCATAACTCAATAATGGTTAAAGTGACACAACCCAAATTCAACTTGATCTGTGTTTTATCAGTGGAAGTCAAAATTAAACATTGCATTGTATAAAGCATTGATTGTAGTTGATTCAACTATAATCATGGACAAAGGAAGATAACTCAAATTTTAAAATTTACTTGATATTTAGAAGAAAATAAAAATTTTGCAATTTTTCCATTTATAAAGGGGCATAACTCTAGAACGGTTAAAGTGACGCCACCAAAATTCACACTTGATCTGTGTTTTGTGGTAATAAGCATTGTGTATAAGTTTCATAACATTTGGTTGAGGCAAACTTAAGTTAGAGAACGGAAACTAAAAATTTTGCAATTTTTCCATATATAAAGGGGCATAACTTTAGAACGGTTAAAGTGACACCACCAAATTCAAACTTGATCTGTGTTTTGTGGTAATAAGCATTGTGTATAAGTTTCATAACATTTGGTTGAGGCAAACTCAAGTTAGAGAACGGAAACCAATTTTGGGACGTACGTACGTACGGACGGACAAGGGTAAAACTTAATGCCCCCACCGCTACGGCGGGGGCATACAAAAGCTACAAACATTTTACTTTTTTTTGCTGCACAAACTATTGGTTTTGAGTGTATCTGATGAAGGTTGGTCGTGCGCACGGAAATTAATCAATATCTTACTGTTTTAAACATGATAGCAAAGAAGTACGACTGACAACACATGAATGTTCTTCGTTGACCTTCAAACCTTGTGGAAAAGGTAGCAGAAATTACATTCTCTTGATCATGTTGATGTCAATGATTATGTTAAACGCAATTCTTTTTGTTTAAAGAATTCAGTTATTCATA